>JARHVA010002329.1:265000-607500 GCA_037957365.1 Torreya grandis
TTTACCCATTTTTCAAATAAAATTGGCAAGTGTGGATTGTTTTGAGGCCCAAAATGGCCAAAATTGCAAATTTTGAAGGTTTTCAACATAGTTGACCTCCATTAATGGAGTCATGAAGGAGAAAATATGTTTCAAGACCATACATGGTCAATGAATAATCATATGGCATGTAAAATACCTTAAAAGTTCATAATCAAGCTTCTAAGGGTATTGGCAAGCTTAAGGGTGAAGACTCTCAAGGTGGCCTAGGCTCTCAAGGGGTCTCTAATGGTCAAGATATAGGCTCAAAGGGATAATTACAAGCTCCATGGTGCTCCATTTTCAGGTGTAGGAAAAAAAAAGGATTTTATGCAAGTGAAAATAGATTCAAAGTTAATTTATGGTCTTCTAAACATTAGAACTAACCCTCAAGGTTAGTCAAACATCAAATGCCAAGACAACTAACCATGATGTCAAGTTGTAAACACAAGCCAAGCAAGGTGGGGCATAAAAGTGCAAGTGGGAGTGTCTTTGGGAGATAAAGATCAAGTTGAATCATTCAAATGAGACTTTTAGAACTTTGATGAATTTTCTCCAAGGTAGTGGAATGTGACATCATCATCCTCAAAATTGGTCCTCTTTTAGTGTCTTTCTAGGCCAATGAGAAGGCTTGGAGACCCTTTTGACATTTTAAAGTTATTTTTTTGAGAGAATATTGGTGATTAATTAATCCAAATGTGTTTTAGACTCTGTGGAATGTGGTTGAGATTCATTTATTTGATTTTGAGAGCTTCTTGCTCCTCTCTTCTCTTCGTTCTTCTATTTAAGAGACTTGTTTTCTTGATTGTAATCATGATCCTCATTTTAGTATGACATAACCTTGCCAATTTTTATAAGATTAACCTATTGAAGTAATAAAACAACTTATTTTTCCTACCTCTTTGCTTGTAACTAATGATCTAGTTGGTTTGTGCATGATTGCTTTGTAGAAGGGTTTTTTCCTTGGTAATTATCCATATTTATTGCATTTTTATAGGTTTATCACTATTGTTTTAGGTCTAAAACTTGTGCCTTTTGGTCATTAGTGAAGTTATTGTGTGAGTTTCATACTCCTCCATACTTCATCTCTTACCTAGTGGGCCTAGTCTTAGAAATATTGATGCATAAATGGCATGTTTAAGAGGTTGTGTGAGTGAGGGTTATCTTTGATCTTCCTTAATGTTAGTTTCATGAAAATTAGAGTGTATTTAAGTTTGTTGCATCACCTTATATATGTTTTTCAGTCATCCTTTCAATCCTTCTATCCCTTTCCCAAGTAGAATTAATAGTTAGGTGATCCATCAAGAGGAACTTGAACCCCATCACAGGATACCCATAGCCTAGGGTTATTCTCATTTTGTAGACAAGAGTGAGAGATCCTAAAAAACTCTCACAAGGGTAAAATTTTATGCTACAACTTTAACCATGTTTGGGTTCATATTTTTATCAGTTCTCAAGTAGAGATAGGCCCCAACTATTTGGTGTTTAAGCAGTTGGTGTGGTCTATAGATCCATCTATCAACTCACTTGTTACTTGTTCTAGACTCTTCTTATTATGGAGGGAATCTTTGTGGGTGGTGGATCAATCTGTGTTGGGTGGTTTCTACCCTTTCTTGTATTGGTTCTTTCCAATGAATTTTTGGGGACCCCATTAGGTCACACAATTTAATTTGGAAAAAAATACCCAAGGAGGTTAGGGGATCCATTTCAAGTAATAAAAGGATCAAAATATAAATGTGATACAAGGAGGCATATATCACCTTTTCCAAGAAGAATAAAGCTCTGGGATACAACAAAAGTATGATTCAACACTTAATTTTTAAGTTTATAGTGGTGTTTTATATAATATTTCATGTTTAAGCTTAGGGTATTATGTTATAATCCTTGTATTTGCTCATGTTTTCAAGTTCTCTCTTGATAGGGGCTTGGTTGGATCAATTTTATTCATCATGATGACCCTTTTTTGTAGGTATTTTTGTAGGTTCCATCAAGAATCTTGTTCATTGAAACCTTTATAGCTTTGGGGGCCATATCCAAAACATTTGTTTCCTCAATTTCTAGGGTCCATTCCTAAACCATTGGTTGCTTCGTTGAATTTAAAAACCCATTAGGTTTCTAGGTTTCATTATGAAATCCATAAGTTTGGATATGTTTCTTAGTTTTTATTTTCGGGGGGGTGGGGGGGGGGGGGGGGGGGGGGGGGGGGGGGGGGGGGGGGGGGGGGTAAGGGGGGCGGGAAGGGAGGGGAGTAGTTTAAAACCCTCTTACTTGAGGTTATTTTTGGGATCCCCTTAAAACCCTATATTGGTTATTAGTTGGAAATGGGGGTCTATCAAACCCTCATAAGTTTTTGCTTCAGATACTTGGACCTCCCTTTGTGTCCAAGTTGGTTCCCAATCTAGTCAAATTGGTCTATTGAGACCTAGGCCTCCTCTTTTCAAGTCTAGGCTAGACCCTGTACCAACTAAAAATGGTTTTTATTTTCTTCTTTGTTGGTTGTTGTTGTAGGAGTATCTAGTACATAAACATCATTTTAAGTTGTTGAAAACTCATAAGCTATTTAGGGGTCATAGTTGATCTATTTTGAGATCTAAGTGTGTGTGAGGGATCCTTTAGGATCCATTTTTTGTATTTAGAGTCATCATGAGTTATCAAGAGTGTGATTTGAATGTATTAGAGTTTTCCCTCCAAAAGTGAAAAATTGAAAATTCAAATCCTAAACGTAATCATAGAAGGACCATGGGCATAGTAGGAAGTGAGTAGGTGAGAGAATGTTTGTAAAAGGGTAAAACTAGTTATTAAAAGAGTGTTTTAAGAAATGTTATGTCTAATTCCTTAAAGGTGATGAAAATCAAGAGTCATGTTAAAAGTGTAAGTGTCACTCACACATTGAGTTGACCATTATAAGAGAGTCTTGCATAAAAGTTGCTAAGATAGTAGGAAAGATAAAAGTATGAAATAAATAAAATTTATAATGTATTTAGGAGAGTAGGAGGAGAAGAGAGAGAAATTTGAAGATGGAAGGAAAATAATAAATAAAGGAAAATGACACTCTCTAAAAAGATGACACAATATAAGAATAGGCTGTATATGTAATAGTTGATAATTCATATGAGTAAAGAAGAGTCATTTTGTGTGTGTTTAAACTTTCATGAAATTTATGGGATTTTTATTATTCATATTTTTCCTTGAAATTCCCTTGAGGCCATGAACATATCACTGCTTATGTGTGGTTATAGGTCTGAGTGAAGGAATGCAGGGTTACAATCAGTAATTAGATGGTTAAGGTGGTTTATCAAGGTTTTTAAGACAATAATTACCATGGTGCATTAATTATTTAATGTATTTGAATCATATAAACCTTATTGTTTTTTATTATAGTGTTTTAAATTGAATAAAACTCAAGGAAAGTTGGTCTCTATCCTTAAACCTGTGCATGTCTGAGATAGTCAAGAAAGATTGGTCTTGATAGCTTTTGGAGATGACAAATGAAATTAAAATTTGGTAAGATTACATTAAATTTATATATGTATTAGATATTTCATTATCTATTTATTCATTATGTTATATAATCAAGAAACTAAATGAAGAAATCATAGTCCATACACCCTATTTGGTTGTGAAAGTTAAGTGATCCTAGAGTTTTAGAGTTTTTTGAATGATTATTGTGATAGATAATTTATTTTGAAAATATACAAGATTATTTGATAGTTTATTTTTACTAGCCAAGTCATTTTCAAAACCAAATAGTTATTAGAAAAGGTTATGTAGTCATGTCATCCACCTACAATCTTGGTATAAACCTTTGTTTGCAATAATCAAGAGTAATAAGCAAATGGAATACATGTAATATTTATGTGGACTCCTTGTCATTGGAAGTTAGTAAATATTTTAAGGTGAAATTTATCAAGTTTTATTTTTGGAGAGATTGATAACCTTTAAGTTAAAATAGTTAGAACAAACCTTGAATAACTAAATTTGAAATCATAATTATGTACTTTAATGCTTTCTAACTATTTAAACATGATTCCAAGGATAAATAATGGTTTATAAGGCTAAGAAAACAATGGAAAGACTTGAGAAAACTCCTAATAACCTTTTAAACTCCTTCAAATTAAAATACTTCCATTTTCTTGCCTCTCATCCTGTATAAGCTTGCACATTAGCCTAACTAAGGTTTTGAAACAAAAACCCTTGTAACTTTAGTTCTAACCTTATTAAATTGGCCAAAATTTGTAATCATACATATTTTGACATGAGGATAAGGATTTAATAGGTTTTCAATAGGTTCCATATGGTATGATATAGATTTGGTGACTGAGCAAGTGCAAGAAGGGTTAGAAGGCCTAATTGGCAAGGAGGTTACAAAGGAAGTAGTATCTACACAAAGACTTAGACTTTTAAAATTCATGGGAATTATTAAAAAGATATAGGGTGCCCAAATATGGGATTAGATATTATTTAATATTGAAATAATGTTCTAACTATGGGAATTTGTAAAAAAAGATACAAGTAGACTCACTATTGAGATTCAAGTGTGTAAGTGGATGTTAGAGAGTGAGTGAGAGGTTAAAAGGGGTTGATAAAGATATGTTATTATTATTAAATTTAATCCATGATATCAGGTTTTTTTCATAATATTAATAATAAGATTTGATGTTTTAAGCCTTGAGAAGATTAACTAGTGTGAAGCTAGTGAGTGAATTAGTGAAAGGAGATAAATCAATGAATGGAATGAGTTGAGGGGATGAATGAGATACTTATGAAGGTTAAAATGATATATATAAAGGACTCAAATGTTCTTATAAATAGGATCATTCAAGATTATGCTATCAAACTAGTTAGAAGATCAAAGACTATTGTTGAAGATTGAAGCTTATAGATAGAACAAAACATCTTAAAGTTAATTCAAGCCAAGCTCAGAGCCAGGGATAGTGAAATTATAATTTTATCATAACCCTCTATATCATTTGGTATTAGAGTAAGGTAATATCTTGGTTTAATTATGTTTTGAAGTTATTAAAGATTTTTAATTTGAAATTGGTAAAGAATGTTGTGAAGATTGTATAAAGTGAAATTGTAGAGGTATTGTGGGAAAAGAGTGTTGTAAAGTTATGGCATATTGAGTCAACATAGAGAAATAAAAAATTTGTGGAGAGAGAAACTAAATACCCTAATTCCAATGTGAAGGACTTAAATCTAGTCAAGAGAGATCTAGAGAAGGCAGAGTGGAAAGAGCATTAAACCTCAAGATAGAGGAGAGGAAGGATCCAAGAGAGTCAAAGGAGATAATAAAGTCCTAGAAAAAGGACTAGAGAAAGATAATAAGACACAAGTGAGGTCTAAGAGGCAAGGAGGTAAGCTTACTAAGAGATACGTCGAAGTAAGGCCTAGGAAGTGAAGGAAAATAAAGAAGATGGATGTAGAAGAGGAAGTGAAAGAGATAATAAGAGAATTGGGGAAGAGGTTTAAGTAGATATAGCTCATGGTGAAGCTCATTAAAGATAAATAAATCCAATGAATTAGCTGTAATGTGAGAAAGAAAGTGAAGTGGCCACTGTAGCTACTTATGAGGGAGAAAAGGCATAATATGGGTGCCTTGTGGAAAGAGAAAAATAAGAGAGTACAACCCATAAAGGTGTGAGGGATGAAGAGTTACCAAGATATCAAAATGATAGAGAAGTTAAAAAAAGTGTTCTCATTGAAGATAACTTGGAGAGAGAAGTGTCAATAGAAGCAACTTGATAGAGAAGAAAAGAAAAAGAGGAGAATGTCTATGAAAGAGGCATTCATAAAGACTTGTTAGTCTCTTGTTTTATATTATAATATTGTTTTTAAGTGTCTGTATGCAGGCGTAAATCAAATATGGATGAAGGTCAAGAATGAGACCTTAAAGCTTGCGATAAATGGGTTAAGTACATCACCCATTAAGATCAATGAAGATGACAAGGGAAGAGGACATGTTATAGAAGACAAGATGATAAAGATTGAATATTCTAAGCATGATAAGGATGAGATAGAAGAAGAGTTTCATGATGTTTTGATAAAAATTGAAACTAATGCAAGAGAGGAAGATAACCATGAAGACATGAGAGATGAGATAACCATGCAGTAGTCCTTCAATGAGGTAAATGAATTTTTAGGACATGAATTTGAGTGTGCATATGAGAATAGAGATGGAAACTTATAGGTTGTCAAAATGAATATTAATGTACATCCCTCCAAGAGAGTACAAAAACATGTGTATGTAGTGCCTAAGTGGATTAAGGCATCAATTGGTGAGATGAAGTAAGTAAACCTCAAGAAAGAGGTCATTAAAACTAAGAATACAAGTGAAAGACAAGGGAAAACATATATACAATAAATAAAGGGAAGGCTACATCAATTTAACATAATAGGATATCAAACAAACAAGCATGAATAAGGTGAGATAAGAAACCAATTTTAGTCCAAGATTGTGCAAGGTAGAAAATGGGTAATGAAAAACATGGAAAGGGTACAAAAATATAGTATTACAAGTACACTCCAAGAGAAAATAAAGAAAGATGAAAATTTAAAACTCAATAATTAAGAAGACATGGTAGAAACAAACAAATACAAAGGGATGAATATGCAGCCATGTAACTCAATGAGGAAATAAGATGAAAAGTGTGAAGAGAGCATAAGAATGTGGAAAGGTAAGTAGGTCATTTATGACAAGTATGATGATGATATCTTTCAATAAATGGATTTGATCATGGAAAGAGACTACAAAACATAGGAAAAAATGTCAATAAGTATAAATGGGCATCAAGGTGAGAGTATAAATACAAATAGATGAGAATCATTGATGGAGAATGAAGAATTAATGACTACACATATTGACATAAAATAAAATTTTGAATAAGATGAAGGATAATAGGGTCCAAATTTTGACAAAGATTATGGAGAGATAAATGCTCTCACATTGAAAGAGGAATTAGAGATTCTAAAAAAGATATTTAGTCCATTGAAAGGGATTCATGAAGGTGAAGAACAAAAGGAGAAGCTCATGAGTGAGATCAAAGAATAATTAGGTAAAATTTATAAATAGTTGGATGACATAGATGATAACATATATGAAGATACAAATAAAACTCTTGAACAAGGAATATCAAACATGGGTGATATGAATAGTGTAAGAATGGAGAAGCATAGTGAATTACAAGGATTTATGGAAGTAAAGATATAAGCAAGTAATTGAAGCATGAGAAAGTTAAGAAAGTAATGTATTCCATGGGTGAAGTCACAGTTGAGTTTTTTTATATGCATGATGATGGTAAGACAAGAAGATTCCAAACAATATTGTATCATGAGGAAGGTGAAATGGATAAGAAGTTGTTCTTGCAAGATGAGCAAGGTTATGTGAAGACACATAAAGAGGTGAAGAAGTCTAATGAAGAAGTAATTAAAGAGAGCCTTCTTGACCAATTGACAAATGTTGAGATGCCTATGAGGCCATTAGAGCAAGGAACCAACATTTCCAAGGAGAAAAGACAACTAAGAAAATAGAAACAAGTGAGATCAATGAAGAAGGAAACCATGGATCAAGAGTAAGAATGAAAAGTGAGAACCATCTATTAGAATAAAAGTATAACGAAGGACAAAATGATTTATAAAAGGTATAAAATTTAGATAAAAAGGAGGTGTATCAAGTTTTACACCTCATAGAGGTAGAGGATGACTTATTAAGGAAAATAGACAAAGCAAGGAAGCAGAAGTACAAGAGTCTAATGAGGATAAAGGACCATGAAAGGAGGAGAACCAGTAAGGTAAGCATGGAAGATCCTAAAATAATTAATTATAAGGAAATAAATAATATGTTATAACTCAATTTTATCCCTCCTAGGGAGTATGATGAAAGAACATCTAGTACATAAACATCACTTTCAGTTGTTAAAGACTCATAAGCTAGTTAGGGGTCATAGATGATCTATTTTTAGATGTAGGTGTGTGTGAGGGATACTTTAGGACCATTTTTTTTCCTTTAGAGTCATCATGATTCATCAAGAGTGTGTTTTTAATGTATTGGAGTTTTCCCTCAAAAAGTGCAAATATGAAAATTCAAACCCTAGACCTAAGCATAGAAGGACCATGGGCATAGTAGCAAGTGAGTAGGTGAGATAATGTTTTTAAAAGTGTCCAAAGAGTTATGAAAAGATTTTTTTAAGACAATTTATGTATAATTCCTTAAAGGTTATGAAAATCAAAATTTATGTTAAAAGTGTAACTGTCACTCATAAATCAAGTTAGCCATTATAAGAGAGTCATGCATAGAAGCTACCAAGATAGTAGGAAAGATAAAAGTATGATATCAATAAAAAATTTAATGTATTTAGGATATTATCAGGAGAGATATAAATTTTAATATGGGAGGAAAAGAATAAAGAAATGAGAATGACACTCTCCAAAAAAATGATAGAGTCCAAGAATACACTGTATATGTAATAGTTGATGATTCATATGAATAAAGACGAGTCATTTTGTGTGTTTTTTATTTTTAATTAAAGGTATGGAATTGTTATTAGTCATATATTTCCTTTAAATTCCCTTGAGTCCATGAACATATCACTATTTGTGTGTGGTTATAGGTCTAAGGAAAGGAATGTAGGGTTACAATCAAGAAGTAGATGGTTAAGGTGGATTATAAAGGTTGTTAAGACAAGAATTACCATTTTAAACTAATTATTTAATTTATTTGTCATAAATACCTTATTTTTATCAATTATATCATTTTATAATGAATAAAACTTAGGAAAAGTTGGTCTTTGTCCCTAAACCTTGTGCATGTCTGAGATAGTCAAGGAAAGATTGGTATTGAAAGATTTTGGAGATGACAAATGCAAGTAAAAATATGGTAAGATTATATTTAAGTTATATATGTATAAATAATTTCATTATATATTTATTCGTTATGTTCTATAATTAAGAAACTAAATGAAGAAGTCACCGTTCATATACCTTGTTTGGTTGTGACAGTCAAGTGGTCCTGGAGTTTTGGAGTGTGTTAAATGATTATTGTGATAAATAATTTATGTTTAGAATATAAAATATTGGTTGAGAGTTTATTTTTATTACACAAGTCATTTTTAAAACCAAATAGTCATTAGAAAAGGTTATGCAATCATGTCATCCACCTACAATCTTGTAATAAACCTTTGTTTGCAATAATCATCAACAGTAATGAGAAAATGGAATAGATGTAATATTTATGTGGATTAATTGTAATTTGAAGTTATTAAGTATTTTAATTTGAACTTTATCAGGTTTTAGTGTTGGAGATATTGATAACCTTTAATTTGAAATAGCTAGAACAAACCCAAAATAATTGACTTTGAAATTAAAATTTTGTACTTTAGTGTTATTTGAATATGATACCAAGGATAAATAATGGTTTATAAGGTTTAATAAACCTTGGAAAAACCCTAAAAATCTCATAATAAACTTTAAACTCCATCAAATGAAAATAATTCCATTTTCTTGCTTCTCTACCTATACAGGGCTGGACATTAGCCTAACTAGGGTTTTCAAACAAAAATCCCTATAAACCTAGTTATAACCATGGAAAACTAACCAAGATTTGTAATAATATTTATTTTGAAATTATGAGAATCATTTAATAGGTTTTGATCATGTATCATACTGTTTGGTGTGGATTTGGTGATTGAACAAGTGCAAGAAGGGTTAGAAGGTCTAATTGGTAAGGAGGTTACAAAGGAAGTAGTATCTACACATATATTAAGAATTTTAAAATTAATAGGAAGGAGTAAGAAGATATAGGGTGTCAAAATATTTTATTATATATTGTGGAAGACTAACATAATTTTCTAACTATGGGAATTTGTAAAAAAAGGCTACAAGCAAGTAGGATCACTATTGAGCTTGAGGTGTGTAAGTGGATGTTGGAGAGTGAGTGAGAGGTTAAAAGGGTTTGATAAAATTGTTTTATGATTATTAAATTTCATCCATTATATTAGGTTGTGTTCATAATATCAATAATAAGATTTGGTGTTTTAAGCCTTGAGAAGATTAACTAGTGTGAAGCTAGCAAGTGAGTTAGTGAAAGGAGATGAATCAATGAATGGAATGAGTTGAGGGGATGAGTGAGAGACTTATGAAGGGTATAATTATAGAGATAAATGAATAAAATGTGCTTATAAACAATTTAATACAAGAGGATGTTATTAAACTAGTAAGAAAACCAAAGACTATTGTTGAAGATTGAAGCTTATAGACAAAGTAAGGAATATTAAAGTTAATTCAAGCCAAGCTCAGATCCATGGATAGTGAAATTATTATTTTATATTAACCCTCTACATAAGTTGTCTTATGCATTTTTAGGTTGGTTTATTTGGATTTTTTTTTTCTAGTTTTTTAGTTTGTTGGTTTTGTTTGTCTTTCTTAGCTGGGGCAATCCATATTTTATCTAATGAAGAGTTACTTTGTGCTTCTCTAGAGCTTACTAGGGTAGACCCAGCCCTCTTATTATATTTAGGATTGGATTTTACACTAATTAAAAGTAGGTTTATATCTAATCAAAACATTTAAAAATACTTTGTAACATAAAGGAAACACATGGCAATATGTCATTGATTTCTAATTATGGGTCATGGAGTCTCCAAGTCCTCAAATTATTCTATTTTTAGTATGTAGATTTATTAGATATTTTATTTTTATTGATACCATTTCACCTCCTCCCCCTTTCCTTATATAGTAAAAAACATTTTGTAGTTAAATTACACACATTACTTTAATGAAATCTATGATACTAGAGGAGAACATGAGGTGGTAATTGTGGGACCATGGGGTCATGGGGTTATGAAGGTATATTTTATTCTTAATGTAACCTATTTAAATCTATAGATGCATTTTAAATTTGAATCCTCTTTATAATTTCACATATCTGATTCTAATATATTCATAAAAAATAAATATACCTATGATCACATATTTTAAATAAATCATCAATAATATCTGATAACATGATAACATAAAAATTTAAAATAAGGACACTTGGAATTGCCAATGAAGACACGGGGTCATGGAGACTTAGAACATAACTTAAATATTTCTCGCTAAAAATATGATACACAATAATTAGAACATAGTCACGGGATCATGGCATCACCCAACTTCACTTAGTCTTTGAAATAATGTGAGGCCTTTGTGGATGTGTTAGTGTATGATTTTTAAAAAAATATGGAAAAGTAAATTAGATATGAGGGTCACAAGGGATTCAATTGATATGAAATAAAGCATGAATCTTTGACTTAGGATACATGTGAATGTGGTCATAAAAAAATTAAAATTTTACAATAATTATTTCATGGGTTTATTATGTGGCCAATTAATTAAATCAGAACCTAATCTAAGTTACACCATAGATTGAACTATGAATCCAAAATCAAGATGAATGTAACTTAGAAAATAGAAATTTTGAATTTCTACTCTTTTATCTTTGAACCTAGTTCACTCTTTAAACTAAATCTATATTCATATATTCCTATGAATCATAAACAACTAAGACATATTCAAAATCTGTCATGACAATTCATACTGAAGATAATGCCTATTTTTAGACTTAAAACATAACAAAATATGGTATATGATTTCACATTTTATGATATTATTTTTTTTCCAAAAATTATGTGATGCTTTTTGGTTAAGAACTATTTTTTATAACCACAGTTTTTTACAAACCTTGCATGATGATAATGTTTCAAAAATATTTTCATATACCACATTTCAATATTATTAATAAATAAACACACTAAAAAATATTTTTAGAAAGGAAAGGACTAAAATTGCTCACAACCCTTACTAAATTTGAATTCAAAATAATTCATTTAATTTAATAAAAGAAGTAAGAATTAGACCATTTATCATTACCTAAGATATTAATTTATTATAGCATAATTTTGGTATACATTTTGAAAATATTTTTATATTTAACATTTGTATATCAATGTCTTTATTTCAATCTTAGGGGCTTAATATATTTATGAAATATTTTAGTACATGTCCACATTTATTTTTCTTAAAAATTCTAGATTAAACAAATCAATTCATTATAAAGTTAAATTTGTGATAACAATAGCCTTCTATTTATTGTTCCTTTATATATTTAAATACACATCATTTAATATTTTTTAAATATATTATAAATGCTCAAATTTAAATAATTAATTTATGATTTTTCACTTAACGAGCAAACATAATTTCCATAATTTTTGATGTAATTTTTTTTGTTTTATTTTATGAATTACAAAATTATGAAGCATAATTTCTTAGATAACAAAGATATCATATAAAAATATTGAAGGAAAATATACCCAGTAGACAACCTTAAAACTTAATGTATATCATTGATCATGTGATATAATATAATATTATTATTTTAAAGTAGATATGGGCTTATTGTTAAGCACCTTATTTTAGGAGCATAATTGTAAACACAAAGTTCTAAAAATATTAATTTTTATAAAAATAAATATTTTTTAAATTAATTTTAAAAAATAAAAGTTGGAATGTATAGAAAACAGATTCATTCTAAACATATTAAATAATTAATAGTTCTCAATAAATGATATATTTTTTAATGATTTTTTTAGACTATTAATTAATGTAAATTATATAATAATGTGTAAATTATATAAATATTATTTGTTCAACTATTGTTATAATAACTATTGATCCTATCATAATTATTGATCCTATCATAATTATTGATAATTATGTTTAATCATTGTTCAAATGTATTCAAATATTAATATTTCAATAAAGCATTATGTTGCATGTCATGATGGAAAGCATGGTTGTATTGCTACTTTAAAATGGATCTTGGGTATTTATTAGTTGTAAAATTATATATATCTAAGATATCTATGAACCTATTGATTACTAGTTTAGTTTAAATTACACATTATTTGGCCTCCCCTAACTCAAATTTTCTCTATCCTCTGTCCTCTTTTTTATTTATCCTCTTAGTGCTAGCAAATTATACATTTTTGTGTCTACTAAGATCATATTATATATTAAGTTGAAGGATTCCATGAGCAATTTTAATTAATTATTCACATATATTATATTCATTACATAAATAACCTTCATGAATAGTCATTATTAGAAGAACAATGACTGAGGGAAGGGTGGGAGGTTGTGAATCAGTCTTCAAAACATTCATTCAATTAACAATCATGAGTCATTCATACAAGTACATAGATTGAGCAAGCATAAGCAACCATACAAGAGCATGAAACAAGATAATACATCATATATGTGGGAAACCCTCAAGGGGAAGGAAACTCATTGATATTTTCAAATGGAATATAGTCTTATAAGACAAAAACTAAGATTTAGTGAAGCATCAACTCCACATAGAGCACCAATCCCAACTAACCAAGCACTAACTTGACTAGGGTTTAATAAGCACCTAATTGAAAGGAGGAACAAACACCATAGATGAATTAGTATTGAATCATCCACCTAGTTTATTTGATTACCTTTAGAACACTATATTTCTCAACCAATAGATGATGACCACCTCTTCAACTCTTCATACTCTTATCCCTCTTAAACTAACCTTTAGGCCTCTTTGCTCAATTACATCTCTTCAAGATTGATTAGGTCATATAACCCTGATATTCATACTCAGACATCCTATTATATATTCATGATAGTACTTCAACACCCCTATAATGGTTTATATGACCTCATTCTACTCCTAAATCTTATTTCTCATTTACTTCCTCTAAGTATATACAAATGGGCCTAAAATTGCCTTGTATTTATACAAGCCTCTTGCTCATATTCTTGTTGGTCAAACATACATACTTTGCCAATTATATCTAAAAATAATAGGACTTAGGACATGTTAATGAAATAATCAATCATAATCTTAGGTCAGTCACAACTCAATAGGATACATTCCTTCTTTAGGTCTTATGGAGACCTATTAGGTCTTCTTAGTCACATGTTACACTTTGCCTTCCTTGGAACACTTTAAAACTTCAAAAATGATAGTAAAAATTCAAATATCACTCAAATAGACCCCAATAATCTCATATTATTTCCATGCCACCTTTTCAGTCCAACCACCACTTGAAACACTCTATTAATATTGTTCTCCTTAGGCCTGTGTGTACTCAAACACTATCTAGTCTCTCTCATGCTTGATCACCTAAAAATCATGTAACCAGAACATAAAAAACATGTTTTTAGAATATATATTAACTTAATTTAATATTAATTTAATTTTTAATTTTTGATTCAATGACCAACATTGGTCTTACTCACCCTTTAGGTCTCATAGAGACCTACTTAATTAGGTCTACTCTCTTGACGCTAAGACTTGATCTTATTCAATCTAGATAGCCTTTTAAACCATCAAAAACCACTCAAAAACTATTAAAATTATTTATTATGACCTATTCCATGATTATTTATATATGTATCTTGTGATTATACCCTAAATCCCTCTTTAGGATAGACTGCCCTATTAGACATGGACACCTCAGTAACTATCTTGTAAGAATGAAGTTAAATCACTCATTTAGAATATTTTACATGAAAAATGAAACATATATACATATAATATATTATATAATTAACATACCAAACTACTTTGATCAAATTCAAACATAAAATAATGGCTCAAGAATAACTTTGTAACTTGCTCACTCAAAACTGCTAGAATACTCAAAAACATAGTCATAAGTAATTAGATTTAAACCACTTATGAAGAAACTTTTATGGATTATTTATGAATTAAAATTATCCTATTAAATATTAAAATATTCATAAAATAAAAAAATCATAGGGTCTAATGGAAATAATTGGTCTTACAGACCAATTCTTTGACTTATAGTCTCACAGTCCAATCCTGAACAAACAAGCCATTTTGTGAACACATTTTATTCACTTAAAATGACCTATGAAGATTATAAAAATCATTATCATGATTTAAAATTAATTTATAACAAATCAATTCACTATACTGAATCATTTTTTCATGAAATTACACTCAAATATAACTTTTCATAACTATAACTCAAAATTGTCAAGATTGTCAAAACATAGTGATGAAACATTGACCTTATATGACATATATAGGGACTTTAAAATAATTTAAATTTATTATATTAAATTTATATACCATATTCAAATACAAAATTAATATGGTCTAATATCCAATATTGGTCTTGCAAACTAATCTTTTGGACCTCTTTCCTCACAGTCACACCAAAACCAGATAAGCCATTTTGGATTAAAATTTTAAACCTATATAATTTAATTTAAAAATATATAATAATAATTAATAGTAAATAAATTTACCAAAAAACATTTTCATTCACTTCAATCCATCAATCTTTCATGAAAACACACCAAGAATCATCTTCTCATCACTGCCTAGGTTTTTCACATTTTGCTCTATTAGGCCTATTAGTGATTAGCCTAATTGGATCAAAAAAAAATCACTATTAAATATTTGAACCAATATAAAAACACCATGTACATAAATTAAAATTCTATACCTTCTCCATCTAATCATTTTCAAACTTTGTCTAATATAACTTTTGATAGTTACAATAACTTCTTCAGAAATAATCCTATAATTCAACATTTTCTCTCTCCTCTCTCTAACCAATACCACTTGGAGGTACTTAGGATATTCCAGCATAATATTAAATATCTTACCTAATCATACCAATACATTCTAGGCAAATTTGATCAACATATTCAACATTGAATCCTTATTAGGGATTTAGGAGGGTTTAAACCTATTTCCACTCTTAACAATCATTCATAAATCATAGCCTCTAAATCCAAAAACTAATGCCTATAATTTTGAGATATTACCATTACCCATAGACCATGAATATATTATGTTACCATTTAAAGGTTTCAAGAGCTAATTAACATAATAAAATCCTTCTTAGGTTGATAACCCTTCATTCTTAGCAATCGAGAAAACTCAAAACAACTTTTCATGACTTTTACTTCACAGTTTGACCTTAAAATTTATGAATACACCTAGGAAAACCTATCAAACATATTAAAAATATCACATATTCATTATTTCCTTGGAAACTAAACCTCATGCTTCATTAGTCCATGTTATCACCACCTTTCTTTCTACATCTAAGTCTTCACACCTCATTAGGCCTTGGAATAACCTTCAAACCTCTTTTAAATCTCAAAATAGTTAACTCACATGATCACACAACATATAACATGATCAAAAAATTTCAAATATCTTTCTAAAATATTATCTCACCATGAAACCAAGTTTATGCCTTCACATAAGGTCTCTTTATGCCATAACTAAGCTTCACAAGACACCTTGTCCTCAAAGACACTTGAAAGATTCATAGGACACCTTGTCCTCAAATAAACTTGATATCAATCTTATATAACATTTAAAATCATGATAACATACATCTCACCAATCCACCATGCATCTTCATGCACAATATTAGGCATCCTATGCACATACCTTCTCAAGACACTATTAGGATTAAGCACTTGACAGCTTTGATAACAAGGACCTTCCATGATAAACTTAAAATCACTCACATAGACATAAAAACATATACAAATCATATATTATAATCTTAGAATCACTGCAACACTGATCAATATTTTGTTTCAAAGCTACAATCTTTAATGACCTCATGACCATGCCAACTGATCTTCAACACTTTATCTTGTTACAACATAACACTCACTAAATTACCACTGAGACATCAATGAAAAAAAATGATAGTCATATTACATCAACCATCATAATCATCTTTGACATCAATATTCACAAGAACACCTCTGGAATAATCAAAGATAATTAATGACAATAAAAATGATATCAACCTTCTAAAAAACCTTTAACATCAATGACAACATCAATACCAAACCTCAACTATATAAACAATGCTCAACAATCTCCCCCTTTGTCTTTGATGGAAAACACACTTAGAAAACTATGGAAACCACTATTGATGGAAACCATCTCCCAGATCTAGCTCTTTCTTTTTCTCACCCTTTCTAATCTTTCTCCCCCTTTGAAATTAATGATAAAGGGTCACTTGTAACTAGTGTAGTCACACTTTCTCCCCCTAAGCTGATATTACCTATCAAAGACACTAGATGTCACACAATATTCATAAACTATACCAACCACCCATGACAACACTCTTTATTTTGTGAATGACCTCATTCATGACAACTCTTTCATACAACTAATTACTACCAATTGAATTGTCTTACTTTTCATAAACCTCATTCACCATGATTAAACTCTCTCTCATAGAAAAAACACCCACTACATTGGAATAATAGCTCATCATACACATATTTCAAAGCTTACTTGAACATACACCTTCACAAGCCTTGATAATAGATCATGATATCTCATTAGGCTAGGCAGGGTCTGGGACTAGTTTAGTTGCAAACTTGGAATAAATGTCTTACCCCTAGAGGCTCACCTTGAAACTCTCCTTGATGCCTCTACATATTTCTCACATTCCATACATGATCCTTAAATAATGGCATACCTCTACACATAATTTTTTACATATATGTTCATGCTCACCATGCACATGCCTCTTCATGACATGACTATGATTGCTATGCACTATACATTCCAAGATTGAACTATTCAAATGGTCTAAGACATTAGTTATCTTCAAATTTGATTTCAAGAATGAAATAGTTACATCACATACTATCAATATGTACTTGATCACCTTTCTATATTTTACACTATCAATAACGCTCGTTTCTCTCATAACCACACACTTATATCTAACCACACTCTTGACACCAAATACAAAATTTTGGACTCCCCCTTTGTCTTCATAGCTCAACACATGAGTAAATAAAAATATTAAACCATCTTCATCTTCCTTCAATCATACTGACTATAATAATCTATATTAACATAGATTAATTTCAACTACTCACTGCTAGAAACATAGAACAACCTAAATAACTCCACCTCAAACCAAGAATCCACCATGATTCTACTAACTAAAGAGTGTCTCCATGAATTATAATAGAGCCACACATTTTCATATAACATTAAAACACCATGAACTTAGGATATTCCAAGATCTATAATCTATTCTTCAAGGTATATATATGTTCCTTAAGAACCTTGACCATATATCTCAATTGATGCTTCCTCTTCTTTTGGTGCTTCAAATTATCTAGGATACTTATGAGCTTAGCTTAAAGATCTACTTTAGCTCCTTCTTCCTTGGAGCAACCTAATTCTTTATCAAATAATATCAACCCATTGCCAACTTGATCAACACAATCATTATGATCATCAAGAACATTATTATTACTTATGTCAAATGACTTCTTTAACCTCTCTCTTATATACATAACTTGTGAACTAAAAATATATGTATTGCTATCATCATAAATACTATCATGATCATAATACATGCTTGTGCTTCTTAGGATCACCTTCAATCTATTATACAAACTTCAAAGGACTAGGCTCTGATACCAATTATTAGAATCACAATGACTAAGAGAAGAAGAGGGTGAATCAGTCTTCAAAACATTAATTTAATTAACATTAATGAGCTATTCATATAAATGCATAGATATAGCAAGCATAATCAACCATAAAAGAGCATGAAACAAGATAACACACCATATATGTGGGAAAACATCAAGGTGAAGAAAACTAACTAATATTTAAAAATGGACTATAGTTTTATAATACAAAAAGCAATATTTAGTAAAGTACCAACTCTACATGGAGAACCAACCCCAACTAGCCAAGCACCCACTTGACTAGGCTATAAAAAGCACCAAATTAGAAGGAGGAACCAACCCCTAGATTAATTAAAACCAAATCAATTACTTAATTTATTTGATCAAATTTATAACATAATGTTTTTCAACCAATAGATGATGACCACCTCTTCATCTCTTCATACTCTTATCCCTCTCAAACTGCCTTCAAGGCCTCTTTACTCAACTAGGTCTCTTCAATACTGATTAGGTCATATGACCTTGATCTTCATATTCAAACCTCCTATTATATATTCATGATAATCCCTCAACACCCCTATTATGTTTTACATTACCTCCTTCTCCTTGATCTTCTTTCTCATTCCCTTCCTCTAAGCATACATAAATAGGCCTAAAACCTCCATGTATTCATACAAGCCTCTTGTTTATATCCCTCTTGATCAGTCACACATACTTTACCACTTATATTTTCCACATAATAAGCCTTAGGAAACACTACTAAAATAATCAATCACAATCTCATGTTGGTCACAACTCAATAGTCGACATTCCTTCTTTAGGTCTCATGGAGACCTATTAGGCCTTCTTAGTCACACATTACACTTTGTCTTCCCTGGAACACTTTAAAACTCCACACATGGAAGTAAAAATTCATACATCACTAAAATATATCCCAAATAATCTCATATTAGGTCCAACCACCACTTGAAACACTCCATTAGTACTATTCACATTTGGCATGTGTGTACTCAAAAACTATTTGATCTCTCTCATGCTTGATCACCTACATGTCATGTATCCATAACATAAAAAACATGTTTTCATAATATCTATGAGCTTAAGGTAGTCTTAATTCAATTGGTATATTTTGACTTAATGACCAGCATTAATCTTATTCACCCTTTAGGTCTCACAGAGACCTACTTCATTAGGTTTGCTCTCTTAACTCTAAGACTTGATCTTCTTGGATCTAGATATCCTTATCCAACCATAAAAAAAAAACTCAAAAAAAATTCCAATTATGTATTCTAACCTCTTTAATGCTTTTTTAAATCTGAATCTTGTGTTTATACCCTAAATCCCTCTTTAGGATAGACTACCCTATTAGTCCTGTAGACCTTAGAAAATGTCTTGCAAGAATGAAGTTTAATCACTCCTTTATAATATCTCTCATGAAAAATGAAACATATATAAATATAATATATTAAATTACAAACATTCCCAACTACTTGAAACAACTTCACTCAGACAATACTCACTCAATAACAACTCTGTAAGTTGCTCACTTAGAACTACCAGAATACTCAAAAACATAGTCATAAGGAATTAGACTTCAAACACATGTGTAAACACTTATATTGAATATTTATGCATGAAAATCATCCTGTGAAATATTTATATCATACTAAAATGAAAAACTCATAGGTTCTAATGTCAAATATTGGTCTTACAAACCAATCCCTTGACTTATAGTTTCACAGTCCAATCCTAAATAGACAAGCAATTTTGTGAACACATTTTATTCACCTAAACTAACCTAAAAATATTGTAACAAGAATTATCATGAATTAAAATTAATTATTAACAACTAAATGTATTTTGAATCATTATTTCATGAAATTACACTCAAATCTAACTTTTCATCACTATAACTCAGAATTATCAAGATTGTCAAAACACAGTCATGAAAAATTGACCTTGTAAAACCTGTATAGGGAATTTAAAATAATTAAAATTTATGAACATAATTATCTAAAATTTACAAACCATCTTCAAATACAAAATAAATATGGTCTAATGCCAAATATTAGTCTTGCAAACTAATCTTTTGACCTCTCTCCTCATAGTCACACCAAAGCCAGTTAAGCCATTTTGGCTTCAACTTTTCAACCTCTATAATTGAATTATAAACCCTATAATAAGAATTAATAGGAAATAAAATTCCAAAAAAACATTTTCATGCACTTAAATCCATCAATATTTCATGAAAACACATCAAGAATCATCTTCTCATCACTGCATGGGTTTTGCACATTTTGCTTTATTAGGCCTATTAGCAAATAGCCCACTTGGATCACCAAAAGTTCACTCTTAAATATTTTAACCAATATATAAACCACCATGGAATAAAATACAAGTATCTACCTTCTCCATACAATCATTTTCAAAGTTTGTCCAATACAACTTTTGACAATTATAGCAACTTATAGCAACTTCTTTAGAAACAAGCTTATAACTCAACATTTTATCTCTCCTATCTCTAACCAATACCACTTGGAGGTACTTGGGAGAGTAAAATAAAATATAAAATATCTTACCTAAGCATACCAACCTATTATAGTCACTTTTGATCGACATCTTCAATATTAGGTCCTTATTAGTGTTTTAAGAGGGTTTAAACATGTTTCCACTCTTAACAATAATTCATAAAGCATAGACCCAAAATAAATAAAAATAATTCCTATAATTTTTATCTAGGACACTTCCCCATATACCATGAATATATTAGGTTCCCATTCAATGGTTTGACAAGTTAATGAGCACAAGAAAATCCTTCTTGAGTTGAGAACCCTTCGTTATGAGCACTTGAGAGACCTCAAAGCAAATTTTCATGCCTTTTCATTCAAATTTTAAATTGAAAATTTATTAATACACCTATTAAAACCTATCACACATCTGAAAAATATCACTTGTGCATAATTTCCATGAAAACTGAACCTCATGCCTCATTAGTCCATGCTCTCACCACCTTACTTTCTATATCTAAGTCTTTACACCTCATTAGGCCTTGGACTAACCTTAAAACTTATTTTCAAACTCCAAATACTTCAATCACATTCTCACACAACATCTCACAAGATCAAACAATGTCAAATATATTTATATAACCTTATATCACCATGAAACCAAGCTTATGCCTTCACACAAGGTCTCTTCATGCCATAACTAAGCTTCACAAGACACCTTGTCCTCAAAGACACTTGAAATATTCATAATACACATTATCATCAAATAAAATTAATATCAATATTATATAACCTTTACAATCCTGAGAACATCCATCTCACTAAGCTACCATGCCTCTTCATGAACAAGACTAAGCATCCTATGCATATACCTTCTCAAGACACTACTAGGCTCAAACACTTGACAAATTTAAAAATAAGTACCTTCCATGCTGAAATTCACATCACTCATGTAGACATAAGAACATATACCAATAATATATTACACTCTCAAAATCACTACAATGCTAATCAATGTTCTCTCTCATAGCTACACTCTTTAATGACCTCATGACCATGCCAACTGACCTTCAACACTTTATCTTGTTACAACATAACACTCACTAGAGCACCACTGAGACATCAATGACAACAAAAATTATAGTCACATGAAATCAACCATCATTGGCATCTTTGACAACAATCTTCACAAGAACACCTCTAGAATAATCAAAGACAATCAATGACAATAATAATTATATCAACCTTTTCAAAAACCTTTGACATCAATGGAAACATCATTACCAAACCTAAATAATAGGAACAATGCTCAACATTAATTAACTAAATGATATTGTTCCTCGTGTAATTTTGGTAATTATCATAAGTCAAGGAGACCTACTTTAGCACATAACTATTATATGAACATAGTTTGATATCATGTTTGGGAAAACAAATCTTATCATTGAAACCATGTTAGGAAATTCATTAGAAAAACTATCCACATAATGTATTGAAAAAATATAAATACAGATACACTAATAAAATATATTATATTGATTAAATGTAATATACAATGTATATGTGTAATTATAAATATTTGCATCAAAACAAGATCTCGTAAGAGACTACATCTTTGATAGCTATCAATAACTAAAATTGAGATCCATTTATTTTCCATAAAGAACATGAGAATATTTATAAATTAAAATTAAGATGTTTATGGAAAATGTTTATTGGTAGATATAAAGGTTGGATCATTCCACAAGTTACACCTAACCCTTCTCATACATGTGAGGATAGTTACCACATTAAATGTGTAATTAATAATTGTGTGTAAATAATAAATTACACATTAGTAACAACACTACCTGAGGTTGACTTCAAAAATAGTGTGAACATGACACACACCAACACCCCTTAAGGATCAACTTAGGTGATGTGGTAAAATATAATAATTCTTAAGCTCATAAGAATAGGTTCCAACTTCTAAGTTAGATGAGGTATACATGAAAAAAATAATAATAATGAAGTTGTTATAGATTATTATTGAATTTGATGAATCCTCTAAATTAATTAATCAAAATTGGATTCCATAAATCTATTTGTGTGAACAAGAGTGACTATATATATGTGATTCATCTAACCATAATGCATAAGTATAATACACCAAATAGGTTTGTCTCAGAAACTATTCTTCATTTTGCTTCCACCAAATAATGTTGGCTTAAAATTTATTCTAGACCATAAAACCAATAAATAATTTTGGCTTAAAAATGATGTTCTAAATTTTTATATTAGAAAAAAATTTGGCTCAAAAATGATGTTTTAAATCTTGATACTAGCAAAGACGATTCAGAAACTCTTCTAAATTTTTAAACTAGAAAGGATGGATCATAAACTATTTCAAAATTTGAAACTAACATCAACATTTTCATATTATAAAGGAAAAAACACAAAGTATACAACATAATCAAATAACCAAGGAAGCAATAGCAGTACACAATACAATAATGTTGACTAGGATGTGAAGACAAAGAATCTATCAAGATACAATGTGTCATGACTTCAAAAAATTTGTCAATGTGGTAGGTGTGCAATGAAAAATTAATTAACATAAGGTGAATTATAATGCATAGATTATGTGATTATATTAACCAAGGAGATAGCCTATTAAATGGGCTCATAAAAAACTCTGATGAAAAAGGAGGTGGGCATAATGATAATTAAAAAATAGTCTTACCTAAGTAACAACATAACAAATAGTGGCTATAATACCATAACAACAAGATACTATAATATATTAAGCTTTAAATAATATTACATAAATGATTATTATAATAACCTCCCTAAATGATTGAATCGAAAGCAACTCCAAGCTTATCTCATAATTTTACAATTTTTTCTTTACAAAAAGGTTAAGTCATTATATTAGTTGGTTGCTCAGAGGTAGGACAATAATAAAGATAGATGTCTTTATTAGTAACTAACTATTGGATGTATTGATTATGTTCTTCAATGTGTTTATCCTATCAAGAAAAATTGTATTCTTCACCATCTTTAGTATACTTTGGTTATCATAGTAGATAGGTGTATGTGTCGATGAACTAAGTTGAAGATCCTCAAATACTACCTGAATCCACATCAACTCTCTTCCTTCACTAACAATTACTTTGTATTATAATTTAGTATAAGGAAATTATTCTATATTCTAAATCTTACTCTACCATGAAAAGGATCATGAACTAATATTGAATACATAACCTATTCTAGACTTTATAGAATAAATTGATCTTGCCTAGTCTGAATCAATATACCCTATTAGCTCAAAGTCAATAGATTGCTTATACATAATGCCAAAGTCAAGAGTACATTTTAAATATTTGAGAAAATGATTTGTATCTTTCCAATGTTATTCATGTATTTTATCCATGAAATGAGAAATATAACCTATTGCAAAACATGAATCTAGTCTTGTACTAGTAATAAAAATCAAACTACCTATTAATTATTTATACATTATTTCATTGACTAGTGGGTAATCAATGCTAGTTGAGAGTTTGGTCCCAAATTCCATGGGTGTATTTGTTGGATTAAAATATTTTATTCTAAATTTATCTAACAAAGATTTGGCATATTTTATTTTAGATATACAAATTGAGTACCCATAATTATAATAATGGAAAATCTCCACACCTACACAATATTGAAGCATGCCTAGATCATTTATTTCAAACATAAAACATGTGTTGGATTTTGCCTATTGAATAAAATAATTATTGAATATATTGATGGAAAGATCATTAATGTATACAATTAGAGTCACTATGTCATCACCAACCAAATAGAAATATAGATTAGATACCATTTTATATCTTTTAAAACCAAATTCTCTAAGATATATGTTTATTTTGAAGTACCAGGATTGAGGAACCTACTTGAGTCCATACAAGGAATTCACTAACTTGAAAACTATATGTTCTTTACTATGAATATGAAATACATGTGGTTTTACCATATACACCTCCTCTAAGTCTCCATTTAGAAAAGAACTTTTCACATTCATATGAAATAATTCCTAACCAAACTTGTCAACAATAGATATAAGTATTTTAAATGTTACCATTTTAACTGTAGGAGCAAATATTTATTCATAATCTACTCCCTCTTCTTATTCATAACCTTTTACAACAATATGATCTTTATATTTGTCTAAAGAACCATATGATTTACATTTTACC
This sequence comes from Torreya grandis, assembly GCA_037957365.1. Lineage (NCBI taxonomy): Eukaryota > Viridiplantae > Streptophyta > Pinopsida > Cupressales > Taxaceae > Torreya > Torreya grandis. The sequence continues at coordinate 290,268 of JARHVA010002329.1, forward strand.
TTATAAATCCATTTGTAACCAATGGATTTATTACCTTGGGGTAGCTCAGACAAAACCCAAGTACCATTCTTTATGAGTGTATCATACTCCATCTTCATGTTAGATTCCCATTATAACTTTACTTTAACATTTGTATAAGTATTGGGCTTAAAATTTTATGAAATAGTGTAATTTAGATAAAAAATTACCTACTCAGGATTATGTATCACATGTTTCCATGATCTTATGGATCTACCTTTTAAATAAACTAGAAGATCCTCTTTCCAAATATCCTACATTGTGTTATAGTACCATTTTGGTCATTTGTGCTAACTTTTGGAACCACATATTATGATACTAGGACCTTCCATGGATCTCGACTATTTTGGTGTTTGCCTTTTTAACTCCTACTCCATTTTAGTACTAGAACTTGATTCACATTCAGCATTAAGAATCCAAAAATTTTAATTAGTATATGTAGGTTTATAATATTTTGAGAAACATGCAATTTTCTCATCTATTTTTACACCTCTATGCATAATTACTTGATTTGAAGAGATATATAGTAACTCATAAGCTTTAGAATTCTCACCATAGCCATAAAACATGTAATTTTTACTCTTTTTATTTAAACCACTTCTTTTCACTTTATGAATTAATGCAAAAGTAGTAAAACCAAAAATGCATAAATCTCTTACATTAGGTTTTCTTCATGACCATGCTTCTTTTGGAGTAACATTCTACATAGTTTTATAGGGACTCCTATTCAAAATGAGCATTTTAGTGTTAATATCTTCTACCTATTACTAAAAAGTTACATTCCTACTTTGCACCATACACCATGACATATCCATGATAGTCCTATTCCTCTTTTTCCACTACTCCATTCTATTATGGAATGTAATGAGTTGTATACTACTTGTGTATACCTTCATTTATGTAATATGCATTGATATTTTTGGAGACAAATTCTCCACCATTTTATGGCCTACAAGCTTTGACCTTTTTATTTATCTAAGTTTCAACTAGTGTTTTCTTTGTAACAAAATTAGCAAAACATTCTAATTTCTTATTAATTAAGTGTACCCACATTTTTTTAAAGAAATAATCAAATATCAATAAGAAATAAAGGGCACCATATACATTTTTAGTTTTCATAGGATCATGAAAATCTACATGTACTAAATCTAATACACATTTTGCCCTCCATGTTTTACCATTAGGAAAGGATTGCCTGATTTGTTTACCCAACTGACATCCTTCACAAACATCTTGATTTTTTCAAATAGATGGGAGTCCATTCACCATTTTATTTTTAATCAATATATTTAAATATTTTAACTTAAATGACTATATCTATTATGCCATAGAGTACTAAACTAATTAATTATTGATAAAGCATATTGTTCTACTAATTTAGGATCTATAAGTTTATGCATACCGCTTTCCCTCATACCAATAATAAGAAGCTTATCATTGAGTGTAGTGTCATTACATTTTTTTCCTTCTCACTTAACTACCAGTTGTTTATTATTGTTAATTTCATTGATGGATAAAAGGTTTATATTCATATTTGGTGCATATCTAACATTAGTAAATATATATTTGTACTCATTGTTCAAAATTATTTATACATCCCCACATCCCTTAATTTCATATGCCCATTCATCACTTAAGCAATTAGTTTCATTACTAAAATTATAATTAGTGAAGTTTACATACCAATATCAGTGACACATATAGTGTCAAGAAGCTCTTGAGTCAAAATACAACCTTTGAGACTCACATGGTTGGTCTTATGCTTTTTTAAATGCAAATTCAATAGATGCCTCTTATTTCACTTCTTCTACAATATTGGTATGTCTATATTTCTTATTTGAATTAGTCATATCATCTTTTCTCTTTATACAATATTTCTTCAAATGACCTAGTTGCTTGTAATAAAAACACTTACATTTTGTTTTCTTGGAATCACTTACATTATTCTTTAAATAATATTTATTTACCAACCATTTTCATTTGCCTTTTGTCCTTGCCATAAAACCACCTTCTATAAATGTGGATGTTGAAGCTATGGACTATTCCTGACATCATTTTCTTCTATATGAGAAGAGTGGATAACTACTTAAAATCCAATTTCTCTATCTTAGAAATCATGTGTAATGACTCCATAAAAGAATCATAAGAATGTGGTGAATTCTGCATAATAATTTATTTTTACAATGAGGTCTTACTCATCTATAGGATTTTCCACCAATTTTTGTTGATCATAGATATCCTTCAACTATATAAAATATTCAAAAATAGAATCACCTTCTTGCATCTTAGTGGAGAATAAGATATTTTTCAAATACAATATTTTACAAGCTTTAAAATCCTAATATTTAGTCCTAAGATATCTCCAAAATTTTGGTGCACTTAGAATTTCTAACTTTTAGAATTAAATTTTCAACTACAAATAGTTTCAATAGCATTAATGCCTCATAGTGACATTTATCATAGTAATTTGGTTGATTATCTGGTCTATACTCTTACTCAAGTACAACTTGGTCAATACTCTGATACTCACTATTGGTAAGTATCATATGACTCCATAAAATAAAGTTTTTATCATTCAATTTTTAATAATCTAATAACAATAGATGTTACAAACTAGCCATTTTACTTATTTTTTCATGAAAATAATTAAATGTGAAAAACTAAAATGAATTTTACAAAAATTATTTTTGTACACTGATTCTATCTTAAAGTTGGACAACACTTCTATTTTTTAGTGAAAACTCTTTACTATTTGTGAGAAATTAAATTAATTATTTCCTATATAATTGCCTAAAAATCACTAAAATAATTAAATATCAATATTTACAACTCTATTTAAAAAAATGTATTTTTCATGCGAATGAGGAATTCAAAATAAATATAATTTCAAAATTTTAAGATATTTAGACATGATTTTTCATTAACAGAATTAACCGTACCATTTTTTTAGTAAGGAAAGGTGTCTAAGGAAAATTGAAATGTTAAATTTTTTAATAAACTTTTAAAATATTGGTTTTTCCCCTAATTATGCATGTATTTTAAAAAATTCATTTTTTTAATAAATTAAATTAGCTAATTGTGGATATCCTATGCAATAATATAAATATTTAGCACTCAATGTTTGAATGACACCTCCATGCCTCTCCAACATGCATAGATACATATATAAATAGATGAAAATATATTTAATAGGTTAAACACAAGCTAAACCTTCCTCATCTACTAATTTTAGACTCATAAAAAGACATAAATAACATAAAGTATGCATTCTTTCAAATCTCCATCTCCAAAGCTATGCCTTCCTATATTTTACTCCTACATGGCATCAAGCTCTCTATATTTTCATCCACAACTCTCTATCATCCTTGATAGAAGCTAAAACAATGTACACCTCAAACATTATATGTATTTTTTTTAGTTTGGGTGCCTCACCACAACATATAAACCAAAAACAAAGAATTTACTACACCTCACAGAACACATATTCTATTTGGCATATTTATGTCTTGATTTCATGATTGGAATGTTATGTTTTCCACTACACAGGGAAAAAAAACCTCTTAGAGCACCTTTAGTCTCCAATTCCTTCCTTGCTACATACACTACAAGATAATATCCACCAAGTGCTCCCTGATAAGATCTATTTTCTCCTCTCACTCCCTCACAAGCTCAATAGTGAGGTTTTAAACAATGAAAAATTAATTAACATAGGGTGAGAAATAATACATAAATTATGTGATTGTATTAAACAAGAAGATATCCTATTAAATGGGATTATAACAAGCTTATATGAAAAAGAGTTGGGTACAATGGTAATGAAAAAAATAGACTTACCTAAATAATAACATAACAAATAGTGGATATAATACCATAAAAATAAGATACTATAATACATTAAGCTTTAAATAATCTTATACAAACAATTATTCTAATATGCAAAAAATCACAACAAAAAGCTTGAAAATAGAGCTCTAAATAACATAGCAACAAAAATGTGAAAAGGGAGTGAGACAAAGCACACACATTAATGTTATAAATTAATGTGAGTAAAAATAACATCTAGAAAAACCCATCCAAAAATTGAATAAATTACAAAAGAGTGATCCCCTTCAAAAATAAGGAGGCAGCTATACTCAGTGTAAAGCAATATGAGTTATAGTTTACAAAGAATCCACTAATCTTTAAAACTTCAAAATTGAGTCAAAATTAGAATAAATAGATGTTACAACTATGAAGAGTGTAATATAACATGAATTTCTTTTTAAAAAAAGTATGCAAATTTGAATTATCAATCAAAATTTATGACCTCTAAAAGGTCAAAAAAAAAAAAGAACTGGTTAGCAAAATAGGCATAAAACTATAAATTTTGGAAAATTATTTTATCAAAATTAAAAATTGACTCCACCACTATGTAGATATCAAAAAAATAAGGTGAAAAAATATTTACCCTCTAAACAGACCTAGGTCCAATTTGTAGCTAGAATATGAAAGCTAAAAACTCATTGTGAGTTATTTAAAAACATGAAATATGGTCCTAAAAACATGTTAGATGAGCTAAGAATAACATTTTCATTCTTGTTTGATCATTATTATCCTTGTGAGCTCGCTATGTCTATAGGTAACATGATCTACATGTATTTGTAGATGATATCACAATGTCATATTTAAGTGAAATAAAAATCAACTATGACTTTCTTTGGCACTCTAATGCAATGATAATTTATTTTTCACACCAAAAAAACTCAAACAAAAATCACAAAATTCTCTTCAACTTAACTCCTCCATATGTATATTTTTAAATGGTACAAAAATATAAAAGGAAGTAACTGGATATGAATAATTAAGGGATGTTACATGTGAATAACTTATAAAATAAAAATCACTCCATGCAAATGACCATATGTTCTAAATTTTAAATCCCACCAAAAAGATATTGGTTCAGAAACATACTTGTTCAAATTTTTGAAACCACCCACAAGAGGAATGGCTAAAAAATGTGAAAAGGGGTTGGATAAATTATGTGGGATCATTTATCTTGTTGAAAAAATATATAAATACACAATAGCTATCTATGAATAATGAATATAATCCCTCATATCTGATATGATATTATAAATAGCCCTGAATACCAAATTATAAAAACTAGCTTGATGCCATATTTGTGGAAAATAACTTTTATCACTAAAACCATGTTAGGAAAAATAAATACCCATAACTTCAACATAGACACCACCCACATAATTTATTTAGATAATAAAAATAGATATTCACCAATAAAACACATTATATTAAGTAAACTTAATATATATTGTATATGTGCAATGAGCAATGGTTGTAACAAAATAATATCTCTTAAGATATTACATCTCCACCAAATATGGATAACTAACTATTATATCCATCTACTTTACAAAAAGTACATGAGGTTATTTATATAGGAAAAATAAGATGTGAGTGGGAAATGATTAGTAGGTGCAATCATTCCTCAAATTACACCTAACACTTATCACATATGTGAAGATAACTACCACATTAAATGTGTATTTAACAATTATGTACATGTAATAAATCACACTTTGGTAATAACACTACCTAAGGTGGAATTCACTACTACTATAAACATGACACATACTAAAAAAAAAAACACCACATGCATTTATTAGTAGGAGGAGGAATGGTGAACGTAATTCACCACTTTAGGGTTCTTTCCCTTTAGCCTCTTTCCTCATTGAAAAATATTTTGGTAAGTGTAGTGCATAATAAATCACCCTTGTATCATAATCATTACCCATGTGTTATTAACTTAATTACAACCCAATCGTGTATTTTGATGTTAATTCGAAGGCATCCACAAGCAATTTTAATTAGATATCAAGTTCTGTGAGATATTTTAGTCATGTAAGGGGACCCACTTTAACACACAACCCATAAGCATTTATTATTAGGGGGATGAATGGTGAATGTAATTCATGGAAGTCTTAAAATCAACATTCACCAAATTACATTGACCATATTTTAGTGTTAAGTTGAAGGCTTTCAAGAATTATATTCACCATTCCTCCTTCCTACTAACAAATACTTATAAGAGTTATGTGCTAAAGTAGGTTCCCTTGTCTTGCGATTATTATAAAAAACACAAGAGGAAAAATGTCATTTGAGTAATGACTACTAATATAATTCATTTAGGTAATGACTAAAATATACACGATTAAAAAATCCAACAAAACTTAATATCTAATTGTACTATATAATTTTGGGTTTACTACAATCTTACTATATGATCCTAGTTCTACCAAAATCACATTGTATGGTTTTGGTATCATGTGTTTTGGTTCCCATTTAGCTTGTGTGGGCAAACTCTTATCCTTAATTTTTAATTTTTTAACCATTAATGATGTTTTTTTATGCACTCATAGAGTCCAAATTTTAATTCAAGAATCTATATTACACAAACACCCCTAGTGCATTCAATTATTTGAGATTAGTCTAAGGACAATATATTATCTATCAATTTAAATGTATATATCATTTATGTTCACATGAATCTGTTAGGTATTTATAAGAATTTTTAGAAATTAAGAAATCATTAGATCATCATGTTAGCGCTCATATTCATGTTAATGATTTATTACATTACATCAATTCATTTATTTAATGAATTACACCATGTATTAGAGTGGTTTTTTTTTTGACATTATACACCTTTGAGGGCCTTAAAAAATATCAAAGAAGATTAGATATTATCTGATGAAATTTAAGACCCCCAAAACTTTATTTTCCTTACTATATTTAGATTTAGTTGCCCAAATAAGGAATGAAGAATAACTATATTTTCCCAATGATCAAAGTGAAAATTGAGCATGGTTAATAAATTCTTGGATTTGAAAACCACATTAATAAAAAAATATTACCTACATGAAACTTCCCATAGACATATTGGCCAGGGGTTTGGTGCCCACAAATGTTATGTTGAAAATTTGGATAAGGTCATCTGTTTACCATAAAATTTTTGGATTCTCACTTTTTTTTCTATAAAACCCTAATTTTCACTATAAAACTTAAAATAATATCTTTATATCTCCTAATATTATACCTACATTTATAAAACACCTTTTCTATATATTTCTCTAGTTTTGTAAATTGGTTTAATTTTTTACACGTGTTTTAGGCATATTTAGACATTTATGGATATTTGTGTTACAATTTGATTTAAATTTATTAATCCATTATAAATTTTGATGAACTCACATTATCTTGCATGTTATTTATTATTTTAGGGTTGTGTACTATTTTAGATAAATAAAAATTCATCTAATTTTTTATGGCTTGTTCCATTGGATTCTTTTTAGTTTATTGGCCTTTGTCCCTTGTTATTATAAACCCTACATTACATTTTCCATAATAATTTTCAAACCATAGAGCATATGCATAGTGTATGTGTTTATTTTTTATTCTCTTCATATGCCATCAAAATTAATTAGATCTATTGATCTAACTAGGAATAGTGATATGATTAATTATGAACTTATTGACTTTATTGAAATTTCCTTTAGTCAATTCTATATTTCAAAAAAATGAAATCACCAAATATAGTGATTCCCAAAAATTTATGTTTTTTGTATAAAATGATAATGATGTGTGTTTAAAATGATAATAGTGTACATGAATCTTGAATTGATAATACATATTAAATAAATCACAATCAATAAATTTTCTTATAGGAACAAGATGGAGAATACAATGAAATTAATTGGATGTTTGTAATAATGGAATAATATATCAAATAATTAAGAGTAGAATAATCAGATCCACAACATCAATTGATAAAATAACATAATACTTGATAACAATTACTAAGATGATTCAAAAGGAAACCTCTATAACAATTCAATAAGAGAATAATTCATAATATGATGATAAAATAATAACTACTACCTCCTACATATACTCTAGTTATCCATGTTTATTCCATAGGATGACATCATATGAACATAGAGAAATTAAATAAGATAATATGAAAAATAAGTAAGCCTAAATTTAGCCACCCATATCCTTATATACACTATTGGTTAAGGGATTACCATGCCCCTCCCATTCAAAAAAACATTGCCATCAAGGTTGAATCAACTTTGGATGATGATATAATAAAGTTTCATCCTTTTGTGTTTCATATTCAATGATTTAGACTCTTCCACTTAATCAAATACTCTTGAATCTCTCTTATTTGTAGCCTTATTATGCATGTGTGAAGCATCTCTGCAATTTCAAAAATGACTCTACTTTATTCATCCAATTCAAGTAACTCAATATAGGTATAAAATCCTTGTATAATGACCTTATTAAATTAAGATACATGAAATAGAGGATTTATGTTAGTGGATTGGGGTTCATCTAGCTTGTATGTCACACTATCAATTTTCTACATGATTTGATAAGGCCCATAATACTTAGGATCAATCTTATTATCATTTTGATTTTGATTTAAAGACATATTATTATATGGTTTCAAGCACATAAGTACCTCTCACTACATTTTTGATCATCTTGATGCTTCATTCTATTTTATGTTATTGTTAAATTCTCCATTAAACTAGCTAGTACTTCCTATTGATATTGAATGTGTTCCTCAACAACTCAAACCTTGTGTTACACCTTAAAATACAAATTGATGGATGGGGGTGAGATCCATAAATTTTAAAAAAGAGAGACATTTTATAAGAGGTATATAAGTGTTGTAACACCATTCTATTAGTGGCTACCAATGAACCCAATTTTCTTGTTTATTTGATGCAAAATAATGATGATTTCATTCTAGGCATTTATTGACAACCTCTATTTTCCCATAAAATTGAGGATGATAAGATGAGCTATGGTCAAACTAAGTAACCAAAAATTCAAATAGCTTAGTCCAAAATTTATTGGTAAAGATAGGATCAAGATCACTTAGAATTATTTTTGGTGTACGATGTAACTTTTAAAGTGTATTGAGAAAAGTAATAGCTATTATACTAGCTACAAATGTTTATGATATGGAACAAAAATTAACATATTTTTTGAGCCTATCCACCCATACCATGATGTCATTTTTACCTTTATATCTTAGTAAACCTATAATTAAATCCATGGAAACTTCCTCCTAGGATAATGGCTAATGGCTATAGAAGACTTGGAGTCTTAATTGTATCCCCTTTGTTCTATTAACAAACCATGCATTCTAACACAAATTTATATATATCCCATTTTATTCCTCCCTCAAATAAATATTTATTGATGTGATTATATGTCTTCTAATATCCTTAATTCCCCCTACTGGAGATGCATGAATATCTAGAATATTTTGTGTTTGAGAACAAAATATTTACATAGGTACAATCTATATTTAAAACATAATATGTTTCCTTGCCACTAAAATTTTTTATAAACATATAAACAATTTTGAATATTATAAATTATGACCTTTTTATCCCTATAATTCTCCAATTCTAATATTATTTATTTAAACTAATCTATTTTCCACATGGTCATTGCACATACCAAAGCCTCAACTGATTAATCCCTCCTAGAATGTGCATTTGCTACCACATTGTCTTTACCTTTCTTATAGACTATTTCAAAGTCATATCCTAAAATTTTAGCCACCAATTTTGTTTCTCTTTTGATGAAAACCATTATTCCAAAAATTATTTAAGACTATCCTGATCAGTTTTTACCTAAAAGTGTCTATCATCTCCATCGATTGACTTCATAGAGAATAGCCATCATCTCTTTCTCATATATTGGATTGAACTTGTTTTTTCCATTGAGTTGATGGATCTTGAATTAAATGGTTGTTTATTATTGCATGAATATTAATCTCATTCCATATACTAATGAATCAAATTCAACAACAAACATTTTATAAAAATTAGGGGTCACCAAAACTAGATTGGTGGACATAGCCTCCTTCAGCTACTCAAATTCCCTAGTATCTAGTTTAGTCCAATGGAAGGAATATTTATTCAAAAATGATGTGAGTAGAGATAATATGCTTCCATAATTTTTTATAAATCTATTATAGTACCATGTTATCCCCAAAAATACAAAAATATTCTTGAGGCCCTTTCGCATTTTCCACTCCATCATGGCTTTAATCTTAATAGGGTCAAATTTGACTACTTCATGTTAAATAATATGACCTAAGTACTCCACCTCTCAAATGCCAGAATAAAATTTATAAGGTCTTACTTAAAGTTGATGTTTTTTAGAACTAATAATATGTGTTTCACATGATTAAAATGTTCTTCTAAAGTTTTATTATAGATTAGGATGTCACAAAGAACTACCAACACAAACTTCCTTAAAAAGGTCCTAAAAATAATATTCATAAAACTCTAAAATGTAGATGGTGCATTTTTGAGACCAAAACACATGACCATAAAATTATAGTGGTCTTCAAGATTTTTAAATATATTTTATGGATATTCTCATCTTTGATCCAAATTTGATTATACCCAAAATGAAAATCTAGTTAGGTAAAATAAATAACACCATGTAATTCATCTAAAAATTCATCAATGGCTAGAATAGGGAACTTATATTTGATGGTATAGTTATTAAGATCTATAGTTATGTCACATCCTCCAAGTGTCATCCTTATTATATACAAAGACCATTAGCGAATAATATTCACTTTGGATATGTTGGACAATACTTGCCTCTAGCATTTCATGTACCATTTTTTCAATTTCACTTTTGTGATAATATGGATACCTATATGGTCTAATGCTTGGTCATGTGCTACCTAGAATCATTTTTATGTCATGATCATTTTCTATACTTTATGTTAGGAATTTTGGCATTACACCAAAAATAATTGGATAGTCATTAAGAATCATTTATAAATTAGGATGTGTAAACACATGTTTTGGTTGAACTTATAAAGAAAACAATCATGTTAAAAATCCTTTCCCCCCCCTTTTAAGAATATTCATCATTTGATGTGAAATAACCAATTATGGAGATGTTAACCATAGTTCCCATAGTTTAAATATCTTATATTGAGAATGAAAGTGCATGAACAACTCCTAGAAATTCATCTCTATTGTGCCCAAATTCATGATCCATTGTACTCCAAAAATAATGTTAGCCCTACCCATGGGAATATAAAACATAGGAGAATCAATAAATTAGTCCCCCATGGAAATATTAATACTATGGAATTTTAAAAAATAGTTTATTGTGCCACTATTTGAAATCATGACTTGAAATTATGGATATGGATAAATAAAATAATTTAAATAAGTAGTTATCTTATTGTTGATGAAGTTGTGTAATTCTTGAGTTAATCAATATTATCACCTTCTATTCCTTAAAGAATCCCATCACCTTAATTATAGCTAAAAGGGATTGATAGGAGGTAGTAAGGTGATAGTATTCAAATCCCTCCTTTGGTTATTCCAGACCTTCACATATGGCCTTATCATCATCTTCATCTTCATTGGTACCTTCATTTTAGAAATAATTATTTTAGGGACATATATGTCCTTTATTCTACTTGATGTCATAGCTAAAACATAACTCTTTGGAATGCTTCTCTTAAATTTATTGAGGGGTAAATATTTTAGGTTGTATAAATGATGGTGGTGTGAAATTACATTAGTGGCCATGAGTGAAATCCCTTATTTTTAATAATTATTTTTACTCTACCTAGCACATGAATGGTATGGCTTTATAAATAGTCAATGCATTAAAAATAGAACCTAAAGTTGGATGTTATATTTGAGTCCCCCCTTGAACATGTTAGTCAATTTTTTCTCAATGATTTCATCCATACATATGGATATATTTTAAATTAGTGAATACAATCCTTAACATTACCTATTTTTCATAACTTTTCTAACTAGTTGAATTAGTTTTTGGAGATGTTGTAAAAGTGTGTTTTTAACTCCTTAGTAAACACCAACCAGGAAAGAGGAACACCTTGATTTTTATTTTGATATAAAAACCATCTATAATTAAAAAAAATGATAAGGTTATAGATAGAGATATGTCGTGATCACCTTTTACTCATAAGGGGTCTGATGTAGATTAAATAATTTTTCTATTTGATTGATCCAAGTGATTGGATCCTTACCATCTAACTTGTGTACTTCCATTTTTTGTAGCATGTGCTCTGAACCAATATTTGAGTTATGATTATTCTGAGTGGGAAAACGTGATTGGAGAAATGGAATATTATTGTGTGGAATCTAAGATGTAATAGATGTCAACTAATCACTCATTATTTAAAATTAATCCTTTAGAGAATCCATTTCCCATTTTACTACATCAAGATCATCCTTCCTTAATATGCTTTGTATATTTGACTAAATTTTTTGAACTACCTTAAAAATTGGTGGATCTAAATTTATAGACTCATTTTTATCTTTTTTAGGAGTTTTTGTGGTGTCTTGACCTTTTTACGTCCCCAAGTGTTCAAACCAACCATGAAAAAAACCTAAGATTGAGGGTTTTGAGCCTAAAAAAATTATACCATTAGATTATACTATTTCAATCATCTCACCGAGATGAATCTAATGACTAATAATTTTCATAAGGGTATGAAAAAAATTCCAAACCTTTTTCTTATAAAAAATACTTTGACCAATTCTATATTGGAAGAAAATTTAAATCTTCCTAGATCATAAGTTATGTTTTTTTAATCTTTAGCTCCTTACAAAACTAGATCCAAAAAAATAACACCATAGAAACTAGCCCAAATCAATGATTTGACCACTTGTAATGAAATTACTTGGATTTTCACAATAATGGAACAATATATCTAATAATTAAGATAAAAATAATCATATCGATAATAATAATAATAATTGAAAAAATAAAAGAATACTTGATAATAATGATTGAACCACTTTGAGGGGGCATCCTCTAAAACAATGTAATAAGAGAAGAATTCATAATATGATGATAAATTACTAACCACTACCTTGTATATATACTCTACCTATCCATGGTTATTCCATAAGGTTGACCATACTAAAAATATAGAGAAATAGTAGACCATACTAAAAGGTATGTAAGCCACAATTCTGCCACATATATACCTAGATGCACTAAATTTTAAGGGCATGGTAGATAAATAACTCTTCAACATTTTAGAAAAGATTTTATCCAATCATCATGTACAATCCAATATATATATTCTAGAGGGGTAGCCACCTGGTTTACTAATACTGTTGTTCATTAAATTTTCAACCTAGGGTCTATATACTTTGGTAAGATGTCAGGATTACATGTGTGACACTATTTTATCTTTAAGTTTGGGTTCCTAAGAATTGTGTAATTTAAACACACTTATATAATGGAAATCATAAGAATTGAAAGCACACTTTCATGAAATAAAAATTGCATAAAATAGAAATCACAACTATTTGGAATATTCCCATGCCAAGTGAATTAAACTTATAAAATGGAATAATTATTATACAAATATGAAATCATACACACATCATATTCAACATGAAATAAGAAATACATACATAAACAAATATAATAATGAGACTATTACTAATGAATGAGAAATTAGTCTACCAGGATTGTGTGAGTGGGCCCTACCTCATTTACACTAGAGCTTAAATTACCTCCTTTGCTACATGTGAGTTATTAAAAATTATCTATATTTAATAATGGTCTACTACAATAGAATTAAAGAAATAGATAAATTAATATGAACTATAACTTAATGAAATAATTATTTAACACTTAAATCCACTAAATACCTAACTTGATGAACTATATTGAAACCTATACTCTACTCCTTGTATAGGGGATACCATTGCTTATTTATAATATTCCTATGATTTAGTGGTTAAAACCAATAATATCTATTTTTAATAAATATACAAAGTTTTTGCAACAATAAACCAATACAAATATTATGTTACAATAATGAAACATTCATTACAACAATAATTAGAATGGAGGAGGATAATATATTTATTCAATCCTAGATTCATTGAATCAAACAACTCATTAAATATTTGGATGTTTTTATCTCTATGTATCCACTATATGTCATTACCAATGATGTGCACCTACATCATTTTTTATAGGTGCACAATCTAGTTATTGTAGGTAAATAATCTAGTTGTTGTAAGTGCCAAGTCAGTTGATGTAGGTAAATAATCTAGTGATTTTCAATGATTAAACATACTTAATACACATTCTCAACCATTCTTATAGCAAATCCATATAAAAACCATTCAAATATATTATTTTATCTAAGAATCATTTAACTTATATCATGATAATAATTACATGCAACATGGTTGGAAAATATGTATGAAATTATGACTAAGAATATGATAATGGACAACATATAAGGGATTTATATGCTAAAAATATTTAATATGAGTGTCATTTCTTGGATTCATCATACCCCCTAACTTAAATTTTTTCACGTCCTCATGTAACCATACTAGGAACCTTATAAAAATATTTTTCAAGTTATATTTTATTGTTTGTTTGTACATGTGGATTGTTATCATCTAAATTTGAAATTATGATAGGTTCTTCTCATGGGCATAGGATTCCTATTAAGTAAAACCTCCCTTGGTGGTTTATTTTGTAATGGAGTATTTTTCCCATTTTTGGCTTGTTTTTGTAAGTCAATGTTGTAGAGGAGTGTAATTTATATAAACAAATCAATACCATGATCATCCAAGTTTATTATTATGTAATACATTTTCAACTATCAGATTTATCAAGCAATGATGAGCTAATGCATGTGTTGTTCCTCTCTAAACTTTTCTCTCCATTTGTCTTAATATATGTGTAAAGAGGTAAGGTATATTCACATGAACATTATGTCTCAAATGGTTCAAAAAAAGTAATTTATGAGTGTAAAACATTGAATATTTACCATCACAAGTACTATACCTTATAATTTAGGTTGTTACTTCATCACATAGTGGAGTTAGTGGTCATTGGTCATTTTTTGAGTATTGAATCTGAGTGCTTCTCCTTTATAAAATGTGCTTATTTTTGTTGATGGATCATGCTTTCCATGAGGTACTATTTCTCTTATTATTAGAAGACCAATGACTTCTAAAATTAATTATTCAATCAAAAAAATATGTAGTCCCTTCACCATGGAAATGTTACCATGAAGGGTTTGAGAAAATTCCTTTGTTATGCTTGCATCAAATCCTAGAAGTTTTTTAATAAAATAAATTTAACCAATTTTTTTAAATATTTTTAAAATATATGGATTGTATATCAAGTTTATATGATAAGAAGGTTGATTCCTTATTATATTTTCCATGATAATATATAGGTTCTTCCTCTGCTTTCTAAAACTAACTTGGTGTATGGGTTGCATGTTATAACAACCCAAGTGGATTTGTCTCAACTCTTAGTTATTGTTTATGATTACTTCTACATGAAAAATGTGTGATAATGTATCTTAGGCAACTAAATAACATTTATTGACCACCTTTTCCCATAAATATATCTTGAAACTTATCCTTAATTGGAGTGAGGTGTAAAAAAATGAAAGCTTAAAGGAGTGTGGATGGATGTAAAATATGTGAAGAATGCATGACCAGTGATTATAGAAGTAAATATGGGGAATGGAATGGATAGGGAAAATTAAATGAGGTTACATGGATAAAATTTGGATAGTGATGGGAAGGAAAATTAAATGCTATAAATAGGGCTTAGTGAGTTGGCCTATAGCTATTGAATTTAGTCTAGAGGAGCACACATAAATATATTATTTCCTAAATTAATGTTAAGATAAAACAAAAGATTCTAAATAAAAAGTACAATTTATTGATTTTATAGTGACCTATCAAAATTTGTGTTGTTTTAGAATATTCTAAGAATAAGTGCATTGAAGTGGTAGCGTGATGTCCTTTAGGTAGTGACAAGAACTAATGGAATGATCAATAAAGTATCCTAAAAGAGTAGAAGATGTAAGATATTAAGATATTTTGGAGGATGTTTTTATGGTAAACATGGGATTGAGATTGACAAGGAATGTGTTAATGTTTCACCATACTTTATAAGATAGTTTGATATAATATATTATGGATATAAGGGAAATTTGGGGATCCATCCTATTAAAAATCCTCTTGTAGATGTTATAGGTGAAAATAAAATCACCTGTAACAACTAAGGAAATATTATTTTAGAACATAAGGACTATAAGTGTAGATGTTAATATTTAAAATAGAGTTGGTTGTCACAACTAAAAATAATATTTTTATATCATGAGGAGTTGTAGATACTCCATAATTAAAAACCTCACATGTCATAGGTAACTATAGATCTTGTAGGTGAAATATAAATCACTCATAAAAATTGAAAATATGCCTATAATAACTCAAATTAGATTGATTTTATTATTGTTTTTCTTATCCTAGGTGGCCAACTAGCTAATTTTCTACCTACGGTAGTTTTGTTTTTTTTGTATACTAGCCAACAAGTTGGTTTTCTAGTTAGGACTCTTTATTCAACACTTAGTTAGCCAACAAGATGGTTTTATGAGCCAAGGTTGTGAACAATGGCTGAAGGTTTTCATTATTGATTTTTTTAATTTATTTATTTCAAAAATTTGGAATAAATGATAACATGATGGAGGGGTTAGAAATAATGTGTACCATATCTAGTTATAATCTCTAAATCAACCCAAAAAATTGAGTATCTACATGAATTTATCCATGGTGATGAAATTAGAGGTGATGGCTACAATGAGGAATAAAATCCTAATAAAATCAACAACACAACCTGCTTGTTCTATTATCCAATATCCTTCAAATTTTAAACCATTAGTGTGAATTTCATCTTCATTGTCTTTGTCCATAATATTGTGAATCAATATCCAATCTCTTAGTAAATATATCTTTTTTGAGTGAACCCATCATGTCATAGATTGTTTATGGTGGCCTTTAGGTGGTACAAAGTTACTTAAAAGTTTCATCAGATTATGTGGGTTTCCATAGATGCCAACATGTATCACAGTGTTGGGTGTGATTTTTATTGGTATAAAAAGAGAAATATTGAGAGATATTCATGTAACCAAGGTGTTAAAAATCAAAGAGATTTCATGTAAAGCACAAATATATGTTCATCATCCACATGTAGACTTTAAAAATAGATGTTAGAAAAATTAGTAATATAATTGTTTATTTCAAGTTTTATTTATGATGGCTATATTATATTCTTGAGGTAATAAAAGCTATATAATATTAAAACTACTGAGATTCAATACATGCTTAAGATACTATAAAAATATGCACAAGAACATGAAATATAATAATGGAAAAAAACCTAATTAATAGCTTATATAGTCAAAAGGAATGCATTTAAAAGTTACCATATAGTTGATCCAAGAGGTAAAAATATGTTTGCTAATGTTATGGTTGGAAAGGTTCAATTGTCCATACATTGCATCAAGGAATATACTCAGGGAGGATTCAAGGGCATGAAAATAGAAGTTATTCTAGTCCTTTAATTTCATAAAGGTGTCCTAAGAAACTTGAAAAAGCTTCCTAGTATGCTTCATACAAAATCAACATCATTAAAAAAAATAATAGTGCTGAAATTTTGTTAAAATTTTTCATTAAATCCAGTAAAAATATTAACATCTTGAGGTATGTAAAATTTACTAGTCATATTTATCTCAGATGAATATGCTTACAGTCTTGTGTATGATTTTTTAAGCTGATGCTTTCATTGAGATTTCAGCTAGATGCTAAGGTAAAACCATTGTCTAATAAATCATGTAAAAATATTGGTAATTGGACTATTTTTTTCTTAAAATATGCCCAGGGAAATCTTAATGTGGTAAAATTTATGGAAAATAATATCATCCCTAATAGGATCAAAAAATATTGTAGTTGGGATTATCTATCTAAGAAGACAATCAAATTGATGGAGAGAATGGTATATAGGAATTGATTTGTTGTTTAAATGTTTTGTACATAAATTAATGTGAATGTGTCTATTTTTATTAGTTTATATGTCTAACCTTTGGTTAGTAATGAGAATAGTTTCAATAGGATATTGGTCATTATCCTTGTTATCCAGCCAAAATGGTTTTGTAGTGTCTTTCATAAGGGATGGATGGGTGGTTAAACACTAAATATAAATGTTGTATTCATTATAAATAGCAATTTAAATTAATATTACATTTTATTTCTGATTTATTTAGTACCCATAAATATTTATCAAACCATTCCATCTATAACAACTTAACCAAATAATTAAAAAAAACTAGAATAGTGTCATGGGCTGGCCTATATTTATTACAAGTTGTCCTGTAGTTGCTAAGGGTTAAGCCTTATAGTTTCTATGGGGAGGTTAGTATGTCCTTCTAGAATAGTTTCTACAATTAAGTGTGTAGTTTATATAGGTGGGCTTCTAGTTACTACACATAGACCTGGAGTTTCTATATGTAGATCTATTGTTGCTACATAGTTTTTATAGCCTACAAGCAAACCTTTAGATTAAATCATAGATTTAGTGGGTTTCTAAAAAAATGGGTTTAAGCCATAATATCATGAAATATTATAGGTACTTTCATAGATCTATTAGAATATAAACATTATTTGGTTAATTTTTACAATTTTACCGAGGTTATTCCCATAGATTTAGTTAGACACATACTTTCTTTATCTATAAAATCAATAATTTTTAAAAATTTAACTAGTTATTATGAGCATGATTTTTTAGTAGTACAAATTTACTCATAGATTGATGAGGGTAAATGATTGTCTCATTATTGGTGGTGAATGGTTTAATTTTTTGTTAAGACTCCCTTTGAGGTGATCTATTTACTAGGATGACTATGAATGTGGTTTTACAATCCTTACATGAAGGTGATACTCTATTGATTTTATTTGGTATGTGGGGTGTGTTATAATTTAATTATTTCAAACTAGTTAAATCAATTTCATTCTAATTTTAAGTGCAATTTTGAGTAAGGAAAACATATCACCAATCATCAAATCTTAGTCAACCCAATTGATCAAATAGATGTTAGGAATATAGAACATAGAGAAATATTAATGAAAAAAATATGGAAAAAAATACAAAAAACACAACACAATACAGACACAAATTTAATGTGGTTCACCCAATATGGGCTGTGTCTACACAGATTCAACTAGTTCTTATTTTTATCAATCCAAAAAATGAAGGGAAAAACTTGCAATACATCCACTATAATATCATATTCCCTCATGTACAATGTGCCATCATGATTACAATTCCCTCATATCAAAAGAGACTTATATATTAGGGCAAATACACTAGCATAATTTATACCATTAGATCTGTAACCTAATAGTGAATGGTCCAAATTTACTACAAAATTACAAAATTACAATATTTTACAATGCATTTTTCACAAAATTTTGGACCACCATGGTGACCCTAGTATGGGAGGGGGGGAATTGGTCATTCTAATAATATCAGGCTCCACCATCTAATATATTCTAAGGGTAAGTAGATTAACTTATTGATAAATTTCTTCACTAATTTTTATCCCAAAGATTGTGTTGGGTTATATGATGTCTTGGAAAAAAACTAGTGATGGATATTACTAACACCCAACCTTTAGTTAAATATTGTTAATTTTGAGGTGGAGGCTTCCATGATTGGACTTGATACCAAGGCTAATGGACAGGTGGTTATGGCTTATGAAATGCTAAGATGGTGGTGCAGTGTAACTCCAAGGGAAAATCATAATCATAAAAAAAATAACAATGGTTGTTTAGGCATACTTGGTTCACTTTGAAATGATATCCAAGATCCCCTTTGAGATACAAATTGGTGTTGTTATCCACTTTGCACAACTTGTGTATTTTCCTTCTTTATGTTACCCTTATATGGTCAATCATATAGGCATCCATGTTAAATATTATTTATGAAACAACCAAGTTAGGAATTAACAAAAAAATATTTAAAATGAGCTTGAGGAACCCATGTATTCTATATACTATCATGCAACAATTAACTCTTATTTATCACATCCTATTTTATGGTTTTATAATTACTCATGAGAAGAAATTATATATATGTTTTTAGTGTTGTCATTTAGGAATAAATACAAATGAACCCAATTTTTTAGCTAGAGAGGTCATGAAAATATCAATTCTAGTAGGCACATATTCCCCACTAATTTTTATTGGTCTATGGAAATGGAAGTGGGGTTTGGGGGTGTTAGCCACTAGGGAGGTCAAGGGGTAACTCACTCATGAGGTATGGGGGAAACTCCCATGTCATTTGATAGATAGTGGGGTCGAAGGGAAGAACCCCCAAAACTAGGGTAAATTTTCCTCTTACGTGGACCTTAAATCCTCAACCAAAAAATAAATTTTCTCCATTTTTTTGCTTATTTAATCCACCTTAAAATTATGCCCAATCAATTGTATCTAATTGATCTTCTCTACTAGTTATATCTGTGAGTTCTTGCTTTATGAAAATAGTTTATGCATGTTTCTTTTCCACATAACTAGGTGCAAGTCCAATTACCATAGATCATTACTTTTTTACAATATGTGCCTAAGACATTTCTACAAAATTTATTTCTATAACTTGATTATTGCCATCTAGATCATACATTCTCATCTTCATAATGGTGTCAAGTATGTTTATTTAAAAATATATTCAAGAGATTTGGTTTTAGGTCATTTTTATTTAATAGGTTCATGAGTGACAACCTTAAAATTATTCATAACAGTAACTACATATGTGTTGATTTTCATTGACTGATGTAGACATTCGTATATAATTATTCATTCCATGTTAATTAATATCAATGGGCTTTAGACTTATCTTGTGAGCAATAGTTTCAGGTCATATTGATTTGACAATAAGAGAATAAGAAGCAAATTAAGGTTGTGTTTATTTTTTCATAGCATGTAATTCCATTTACTTGAGATTGATATTCTTTACCAATGAGATCTTGAGATACTTTTGCATTCATGTCTTCTTAAACAAGTGCATACATTATGATAGTTTTAAGCTGGTCTTCAATGAATAATTTTTTTATTTATGCTACATGTTGGTTTCTAGTTATTGCATATTTTTTATAGACGTTGCAAGTTGGTTTTCATCAATAGGTGTAGGTAATTATTGATCCATATGTCCATTCCCTACTTTTGTTGTGACAATTAGGGATTTCAACCTATTGTGTCTCTCTTGCATTTATTTAATCATAGCTTTGAGATTTTCTATATCCTGATATACAATATCCATCTTCTCATTTTTTACATCATTACCAACTAAAACTCTCCCAAATTTATTTTTATTAGCCATTTTACTTTTATTTATGTGGAGTTAATATTTTTTTTGGGAAACTTTTCTATTTTTTCATAATTAGTCCTATATCACACAGAGATAAAATAAAGGTATGACATTTCCTTGATGATCTTTTAAATCCCTATTTTTAGAAGGTAAATTACTCTTAGAAAGTATCAAATATCCAAAAACTAAATTTACTCTAGAAAGCAATAAACTAATCTAGGGAAGCAATATATTTAAACCAAATTTATCAAGATCCTAGTAATTTAAAAATTCCTTGGAAATAATGCCAAAATGATGATAAAATAAACTCTCCAATTAAACCTGATAGATTCCAATAACTATGCATAACCTGATAAATCTATTCCACAGGGAAAGCCATTTGGTATATTGATAATGTTATTCATTAAATTTTCAACTCAGGGTATGTATACTTTGGTAAGATGTTAGGATTATATGTTTAGCACTATTTTATCTTGAAGTTTATGGTCTTAATCATTTCATAACTGAAACACACTTACATAAGGGAAATGAGAGGAATTAAAATCACACTTGCATGAAAGGGAAATTGCATAAAATATAAATTGCATGAAAGGGAAATCAGAATTATTTGGAAGCCTCCCACACTGAATGAATTAAATTTATAGAATTTAAGAATTATTATACACATGGAATCATACATAAAACATACTCAATTTGAAATAATATATTCATATATAAACAAATACAATAATGAAACTAATAATAATGGATGAGAAATTAGTCTACCAGATATGTGAGAGTGGGGATTACCTTGTTTAGACTAGATCTTAACTTATCTCCTTTTCTACATGTGAGATACTTATTCAAAACTATATTTATTTTATAATGGTTTTTCTATAATATAATTACAATATTACATAAAATACTCCAAACTCTTAACTTAATGAAATAATATTTCAACTCTTAACTCCAACAATTAGCTAACTTGACTAACTATCTTACAAACCATTCTCCATTCCTTATATAGGTGAGATAGTTTATTATTTAAACTATTCATACAATATAGTGGTTATAATTTATAATATATGGTTGTAACCAATATATAATTATTTTGAAATAATAAACCAATACAACTATTATGTGGCAATAATAAAACATTTGTTAAAACAAAGAAATAGAATGGAGGAGAAGAATAAATTTATTCAATCCCTATATTCAAGGATTAAAACAAATACTTAAATCATGGGATTTTTTTCAATTTTCCACTAGCTATCATCATCAATCATGTACACCTATAATATTTATTTTTGGTGCATAATCTAGTTGATGCAGGTAAATAATCCAATTGTTGTAGGTGCTAAATAGTCTAGATGTTGTAGGTGCTTAAACATAATTGTTACATGTAATAAATGATTCTTATTATAAAATCCACATAAAAACCATTTAACTATACCATTTATCTAGGAATCATTTAACTTATATAATGACAATAATTATATGCAACATGTATGGATAATATGTATAAAAGCATGGGTAAGGCTATGATAATGCAAAATATAAAATGGATTTATATGCAAAAAAAATTTAAGCTAAGTGCCATTGTTTGGCCTCATTGTATGGCATAGTTATTCTATAAACATACTTATAGTGCAATCAAATTTGATGAAATATTTGTGTTACTAAAAGATATGTAAACTAGGTGGATATTTAATGTAAGGGCATCACTACCCCATTTTGTAAATATTAGTTTAAATTCATATTTTGAGTTTATTAGGGTCTTTAGATTTGTTTTTTAATTTTTAAGTTAATTATCTCTCCCCATATAAATGGGAGTTATAAAAAAGTTGCAAGTTAGTTATGAGTTTCTTGAAATAAATAGTGTTTTCTAGTATATATCGAGTCAGGTCATTCAAAATAGATAAATGAAATGTAAGGGGTTTGAGATTCAAAAAATAAATGTAAAAAACCCAAAAAGACAAGAATAAAGAAGAATTTGTTTCTTTTAGATAAGAAAAATATGATTTCTTGCATTTTCCTACATTGTGCTTTGTTAATGGACTCTGCAAGATATTCAGTGTTGAAGATTGATAGGAGGTTTGTTGTTAATGATAAACAATTTTATTTTTGAAAATAAGAGAGTATGTATAGATTTATGTGTATTTTGTGTTGCAAATAGATTAAAATAATGTGAATTTATGCAATTAAGAGTTTGGTAAGAGGTCTTTGCATGCATGAATAATTGATAAAAGTTTGGAAGGATATTTAATCATGTTTCAATATTCTTTTATAAAAGTCACCAAGAAGAAGTTTAATGGAATCCTCCATGTTTTTCCATAAATATTGAATAAAGTATGTTATAGTGAATCATGTCATTGAAATGGAATATAAATTAGTAAGATTTTGGACATGCTATGATTAAATCATTATTATCTTACATGAGGAATTATATGGGCCTATAGATAATCCATGCATAGGTTTTAATAGATTGATTTTATCAATATTCTAACAAATTCATAATAATGTGTGATTTGTGACTTAAGGAAATGAGTATAACAGGATATCAATCCATTGCAAGAGTTTAAAAGACTAGTTTCAAAGGTTTAAAATTAAAACATTTATTTCTTGAAATCTATAAGTCACTATATTAGCACACACAATCCCAACATAGACTCATAGGTAAGTGTTAATAGATTGTATGCAGATCCCATATTATGTAAATGCATGCAAATTTTGTTAAGGACACTTTAGATTGTGGTTTAATTTCATTGATACTCATGTCATATTATTGTTATGTTTACATTTTGTGAGAGAAGAGACTGTGTGGCACGAGTGTAGAGCAAGCATCCATGGACTATTGATTTCTTAAGCAGTTGGTGGTTAATACAAATTTGTGTTTGAATATATAGTCTATCTAAATGCATTAGATTCAATGTTGTTGGTAATATGTGGATTGGAAGAGTGAATGTATTTCATTCAATAAAAATAGGGAAATATGCATAATCAAGTTTTAGAAGGAATAAATTTGATGTTTTATTAAATTCTCTAAAAAGACTATGTTCTATATGAGAAAGTTCACTATGAACAAAGTGTTTTGAAACTCTAAAGCATGTTATCTCCAAAATGAATGGGTGAGTCTAACTATGTGTTAATTTAATTAGATGAATTATTTATAGTCCTTGTTTTATGATAAATTCATTTGAAGCATTGTAACAGACTTGTAAGGTAGTTAGGAGTTTGTATATAGAAAATCCTGAAAAAAAAAATAAGTTAATCACCTGAGAAATAGATTCATTACATGAAAAATGAACCTAAGGGCCATTGTCAATAAATTAACTAATAAACAAAAATAAATTGAGAGATAAATACTAGTGTGAGTAATGTTTTTATGTAACCTTTGCATCATTTTTAGTATCAAAGTGGGAATATTTTTTGGCCAGGTATATATATATATATATATATATATATATATATATTTGTTGTTGATTTTAAATTTTAATAATTTCATTAAAAGTATGATAAATTTGTTTGAATGATTGCTCAAGAAGATTACAGGTGAATGAGAGAATTCATTTGGAAATTTGATAGCCCAAAAGAGGCTTCAGGAAGAGATAAAGAAGATCAAGAAAAGAGAGCACATTGATTGCTCAAAAATATTGATCCAAGGAGATAGCTTGGATGAGAAATGGAGCAAGGTGTAAAAGACCTGATTAAAGGAGAGCAAGGTGAAAAAGACTTACTTACGAGAGTACACCTTCCCAATATGAAGGACCAACAAAGAGAAGAAGAAAGAGGTGAGATAATTTTAGATGAGTAGGTAAAAGGATTGTTTACAAGTTTATCAAAATAATGAGTACTTAGATAACTTTTTTGAGAAAGTAATCATGTTGAGAGCATTGGCCATGGAAAAGAAAGTTATTGATTAGGAACATGAGCAAGAGAAGGAGAAAGAGGATGTAGAGGTTGAGAGGATTAAAGGAGAGAAGAGGAAACAAAAAACACATACAAGCAATATCAAGAGGAATATTGCCAAGAAGGAAAGAAAAAGATTGTTTTTATCAACTTGTATGTTTCATGTGTAGGATGGTTTCATGACAAGGACAAGAATCAAGTGTCAAGGATGATCAAGTGGGAGAATCATATGTAATAGAATAGGCTCAAAAAAAATCAAGAGAGAGAATAAAGGAGGAGCCAACAAGCATAAAAAATGCCTATGTATCTCAAATAGGCCATGAGATCTAGGAGGTGGTGTCCTTAAACAAAGAGTGCTAAACAAGAACTTTAAAGACAAAGTAGTTATAACTTTTGGGGAAAGTGTTTTATTATTTTTAGAATATTGGAGTTATATTCATAAATAATAAAGGGTTGAGCAATGTAAATCAGTAGATAAATATCCTTTTATTAACCTACTAATTTGTGTAAATAGATAGTATTTTTGCCTTTTATAAATATAGTAGGGATGGAGAGAGATTATAACTTAGCTTATTCCAATTGATCTAGACTGAGACAAGGTTAGATACTAGAGGAGAAGGGCTGAGAAATAGTCAAAAATAGGTCTCTAGACTTCATTTCTTGATTGGATAGGAGTAACAAAAATAGGACATCTCATTGTCTAGTGTTGTAGTCCTATTTTGGTGTTGTTATCTTGAGGTTAAAAGTTTTTTGGGTTCTATTTAGAATGCCTGTGTTACCCTATCATTGAAATTTTAGGGTCTAAGACCTCATAGAGCTCACTGTGTGCCAATTTTAATCTTAAAAACCCTTAGGATCTCCTAGTTCTTGAACTTGAATGAAAAATTTGGAAAGAGAAAAGGGGTTAGTGTGTAAAGGATATGATAGATACACTTCACACCTCATGTTTGGGCACACTGCCTATATACCAATACTCCAAAGAGGGATCAAACTAATGTAGTTCTCCCATTGAAGTGCTTAGTGTAATTTGTGTATGATCAATGTAACTAGAATGTAAAATTGGATGTGCTTCAGCTAGCTAGGGATTGGTACAATGACTTGAGTAAGATTGAAATAATATTAGAAGGTTGTGTGCAAAGAATAGGGAAGAGTGATTGAATGCACTTGCTTATATTCTTACATCTCTCTTGTAAATGAGAGTCAACCCTTCTAAATGGACTTTGAATGGCTTTTTATAGGGAAACTAATGATCATGGGTTAAATGAAATCACATGAGGCTAATAGGTAAAAATATAAGGAACTAAAAGAATCTAACTATTGGAGACAAAAATGAACTTGGAAAATAGCACAAAAAATAAGACACCCTAGATTCTAGCACTCCTATCTTATTTGAGCACTATTATCCTAAGGGGATGAGACATAGGGGGATGGATCTAGGCCTGAAAGGGATGCCTAGGTCTAAAAGGGCTAAGTTTAAATTTTTTTGGATGACTAGGAATCAGTGAAATAAGTAGCCTAGAAGGGTTGGGTGAGCCAACAAGAGGACCTATGGATTAAGTGTCTTAGCCATACTAAAATTGTATAATTTTTCATTTTTACATGACTACATTTGGCCCCCCTTTATTCTAGTGATGCAAAAAAGTGAAATACTAGGATAAAGGAAAATAAGAAGCATACCTAAACTTACCTATAAGGGTGAAGCTCATGAAGTTGTGTGATGATGGATATGTATAGAGAGAGCACATTGTGAATTACAAATTTGCAAATGAAGACATAAAGTATATTAGTTCTTACTAGATATGCTATATCTAAAATAAGAATGTACAAGATCTGAGTAAGAGGAAGAAAAATGAATGAATACACTTCACAAGGTATGTGAACCAATACAAATTCTATTGTGATGCTGAAATGTGCTAGATGATGTTGAGTGTGTGTTGAATCAAGAGTAATATCGTGAATAGAGTTGAGTGCTCAATTCCCCAAAAAGTGGCTCAAGAATATAAAGGCTATCCCTTTGGCTCCATCATTTCTATCTATATGAAGTTAATGAATCATGCATGTGTTAATCAATGTCTAGACTATGTGCCCAATCCCTCTTGAATAGATGGCTCAAGAATACAAAGGTTAGCTAGAATTTTGGTTCCATCGGTGCCCCATGAAGTGAAGCTATGAAGTGATACCAATATAGAATAGATGTCATATGAGATGGTTCATAGATCCAATGTATGCCCTATATATCTAAAAATGTGTCTTGGATATCCTTAATAAATGTTGGAAACTAGGCCATCCTTGGCCATTTCAAAAGATGTAGGATAGTCTTGTATGAAAGCCTCTTCAAAACGGATGCAAAATGCTTATGCGAAATCTAACTCAAAAACTTGGGTACTAAAAAATCTAAACTTGTATGAAATTTTAACTCAAATGTGATGTCAACCACTTGTAGATGGAGTAAGGCATGCAACTGTTGAGAATGCTTGGAATAAACTAAACTCAAAAAGAAAAAAAGATCAATGTACCATGCACATTACCCCCAATCATTGATATCTAGAACATGGATTCTAATCTAAAAGTTATGCTAATGGCTTAATCTAAAATAAAATTGAAAAACATCATGCTATGCATGATAACCCACTGTATCTAAGAAAATTTTACTGAAACTACTAAATTTGACTAATCTAGAAGTGCAAAAACTATCCCTAAACTAAACTTTTTTATTGTTTATGGGAACCATTTTTATACATAGATAAGAGCACCAAAATATAGAGACCCTTATGTTTAGTGTTACTATCCATTTTTGGTGTTGTTTTTTGGTGTGAAAACTAACTACTGATCTAAAACTGTCACTATTTTTCTATTCTAGTTTGACCTTTGGATTTGGTACTGAGTGTTCTGAATGCTTCTATTTCAATTATTAGGAGGTTTGATCTCTATGAAAAACCCGTATTTGATTCCCCCTCTTCTGAGGGTAGGAGTGATGAACCTAACATGACTACCCTTAGAAGAAAAGGAGTCCTGTAAGTGTGCTAAGCCATATAGATGCAAGATATAACATTGAATATTTGACAAGATATTTCAAGATATAGCATTATTTGAATTGATAGATTGTTACATCAATGGGGTATGCCTAGATAGATAAAATAATGTAAAATCATGCATAAAATACTAGACTAGATTGGTAATGTTAGATATTAGTTGTTAGTAAGCATGGAGGGATGGAGCATGATGTCCATAATAGCATCCAAGAAGTAAAATAAATGCATGGTTGAAATTATGGCATTATACACAGTGAGGATCAAAAAAACAAATAAACATATGAATCAAGAAGAAAGAAACATTCAAGGGTGGCCAAGGGGCCATGCAAACAAGGGACATAGATACATGTCACTCAAATTGTAAGATAAGCATGAAAGGCATGTTTTAATGCCACATACACATACAAGTGAACAATCAAAGTTAGCATAAGGGCCATAAGCATATAGAAAAGTACAAGTAAAGGACATTATAAAATGTCCTAAAGAACACACATTAATAGAGGCAAAGGACATTGGTAGGTGTCCTAAGGCACAAATAGAAGACAAGAAGGAACTAGAAATGCAATCACACAAGCTATGCTAAGCAAGGAATGAAAGAAAAAGTAAGAACTAGAAGATATAAACACATCTAAATAATCAAAGCAAATGTGAAAGTATGCAAAACATGTGTAGTAAAATACTAGGTATATTCTAATAAATACACAAGTGTTAGGTACTAATGAAATGTTGATGTAGTAGTCTATGTAATCTATAAAGTAATGTACATCAACATGATAAATCAGAGTGTGTAGTGTAGGAATGACATAACCTAGATGGTGCAGTCATGTAGAAGATGCCCCCAGTGGGTGTTTATATTGATGTATGTCTTGAATTTAGAATTAGGAATGCCTCCTCAATGGGTAGAATGAATCAATCAAATAGTTTGATGTCACTGCACACACTCAAAGAAGATCAACTGAAGCATGGTAATGTAGATAAATCAACATATAATAGAATGAAACTTTAAATGTAAGTCCTATCATGATAGTATTAATGTAAACATGGATGATGCATATAATCAAAAAATGTTTATAGTATTTTTTATATATTTGATTTTTTTTTGTATTTTAGATTTTTATATTATTTTTATATTTTTAAAAATATTTAAGCTATGTACAATCAAGCAGGGGAGTTTATGTGTAATCAATGCTGAAAATAAATGATACTAACTAATGAGTCTCAGATAAGACCCCTTGTCATGGTGTCTTGTATCAAATAATGGGATCATGCATGATCATGAGGCACAATGAAGTGTCTAAGATTGTTTAGTTAAATTTTGTGTAAGTTGTAACTAATCTAAAATCTTTGAAGTGGAAACTAAATGTGGGATCCCCCTATGACCCTAAGAAGTGGATGCAATTATAGGTCTCTTAAGGACCCATCTAAAAGTAGGAGAAGAATTTCTATGAATAGGTGCTCTCTATGTAGCTATATGAGATCACAATGTAACTACTCTAGCTGTGAACATTGTAGCTAGAAGCTATCTAGAATCCTAAAACTATGGGGGTGTATTAATATTCTATATTGGCGATGGATGTTACAATCATGTCTAACTCTAAATTAGAATCTAAACTTAAATTGGAGTGGAAACTAAAATAGGTGTAAGAATTGGAATTGGTGACTATAAGCTGGTAGATGGCTCTGAAGTGGGGAGTGGTGACTTATAAGGAACTCCAACAACTATAATAACCTGATTAGCATCAATGAATTTCATACATCTATGAACTATAGAAGGTACTTCCCTAAGTTATTGAATCCATGGTCAACCAAGTAATATGTCAAAAACTCCTACACTGGGAACTATAGTGAATGGTGTGGCCACATATTTAGGACCAACCTATAATAAAATACTATCTTACCCAATGAACTCTATCTATGCCCACTAAAACCACTGATAATTGTGTCTATCAGAGTGATATCCTACTCTGAATAACCCAAATGTTTTAGAAGTGTGAAAGTAAACATGTTAAGACTGAAACCATTATCGATGAGTACACTATGAATAGATTGATTTTAATATGTGATTTGATAAATAGTGCATTGTAACCTTTATTATCCTTGATAATTTCATGATTTGAAAAATATATCAAAGGACTGGTTGGAACTCTAGACTCATACACCCCTATCATACCACTCAAAAGATGTGACTCAACTAAAGGTGCTTGATATGTATGGTGAGTACCTGATGTGTCCCCTTACTCTTGTTTAGAATGTTATGGTAATAGATCTAAAAGTATTTTTAAAGCTTTATCCTGTGTACCCATATCAATTAGATTATCATCAATAAAAGCATGTATCTTATGTCACAAATTGATGCATCTATTTGTCATATGGCATGGTGCCCTGCAAAAATCATAAGATGCATGTTGATCATATTCCCATGGAAGAGGCTTTATTGGATCTACTTCTTCAATAGGTGGGAGAGTAATTATGCCACATTCCAATAACTATTGTATAACCTTGGCTAGAGAAATTGGTAGATTAGTAAATGCATGATGAGGAGGTTTTGATAAAACCACATGCTGAGGGGGCTCAAAATTTGTATTAACTATTGGTTAGTTCTAATTCTTATTATTATTGATTTTGACCTTATATGGGAATTTTTTTTACTCTTATTAATTATGTCTGGGATACTTGATACTTAAGTTTTCCCATTGAAATTAGCTTGACTTCTCTTCCTTTTAGTGTGTGACACAATTCGGTGAAGGAAGAGAATATTTTGAACATAATACATTCATGTAATGCTGGTAGAAGACTCTGTTTGAAGATGTCATGTAGTTCTTGATCAACCATGGGGATAATTAGTTTAGCTATAATAGTCTTGTATCTAAGAACATAATCCATGAGGGGCTCATTTGATCTTTGTTTTTTCTGTGCAATTTATGCATATGAAACCTTATCACCAATATTGATACTAAAATGTGCTAGGAGCATGTCTGCTAAAGGATTTAATGTTATGACTGACTAATTTGATAGGCTATAAAACTATTGTAAAGCATAATCCTTTAGGCTCTATAGAAATAGCTTGGTAAGTAACTAGTCATTGGGTACATAATCCAAGCATGTTGCATGAAAATCTCTCAAATGTGTCTGTGGATCACCCTTGACATCATAAAGAGTAAGCTTGGGTTGAACAAAACCTTATGAAAAGGGTGTATAAGTAATATGGCATGCCAATGGTGTATGTAGAAGAGAAAAATAATCCAAAGCATGTGTAGGTCTAGTGGTACCTTAGTCAAGATGTTGTACCTTGGATTAAAGTGATCAGATCTATTGCACAAGGGCTGCCACATTAGGAGATAGGGATGTACTAACTAAAACTGATGGGATAAAAGAAGGTTGGGCTACTATATGGGGTGGTTGAGACATAGTTGTCCCCATAGTGTCATTTTCAACTAGTTGCTCTGTGGTTTGAGAATATTTCCCATTGTTTACTTTTTTTTTTCTTCTTGTAAAATTATAAGCATGTCATTTTACATATCTAGATGTTTGGTTAAGAGTTCTTCAAGTTCTCTTTTATCAGTTTCATCAAAACCATTATATTGAGCCATTGGTAATGTAGGAAAACAATTTGAAATGTTTTATAATATGTTTTAATAGGTAATATGCTAGAAATGGAAAGTACTAAATATAAGAAATGCAAAGTCTAAAAAATAGTAAATCAAAATTTGTGCAAAAAGGATACTGAGCTACCAAACATGTAAGGTGATACTGTAAGAAGTAAAAATGATCTAGTACATGTAACTAGGAATTTTTTAGAAATATTATTTTCAAAATACTATGAACTTTTGAATTTGAAATTGAATTTTTGAGTTAGATTTTCAACTAAAAATGTAGAAAATGATTGTCAAAAATTTGGAAAAATAATTGAGAACTAGTTGATGCAACTAAGGTTTGAAAATATTTTTTTTCAAAATTAGTATAATAATTTGAAATTTTGTTATGGATTTTTATAATTTAGCTTGAAAAATTTAAGAAAAATCTAAAATATTTCTAAAATTAGCAATATATTTTTCCTAGTGGTTTGAAAGTGTTTATATGCAAATAAGGCCTAGCATGTGCAAACTAGGGTTTGGGTGAATTTATTGAAAATATTTAAATTAATTTATTGTTTTTTATTTTTAAATTAAATAAAAATCAAGAAAAATATTGTAAAAAATCATAAATAATTAGCCCTAGGGTTTCTAGGGTTTTTGTGCAAAAATTTGAAGTCAAGTTCACCAAATGTTTTATTATTTTTAGAATATTGGAGTTACATTCCTAAATAATGAAGGGGCTGAGCAATGTAAATCAATAAATAAATAGGTTTTTATTAACCTATTTATTTGTGTAAATAGATCATATGTTTGCCTTTTCTAAATATAATAGGGAGGGAGATAGGTTAGAACTTAGCTTATTCCAGCTGATCTGGACTGAGACAAGGTCTTATACTAGAGAAGTAGGGCTAAGAAATAGTCAAAAATAGGTCTCTAGACTTCATTTATTAATTAGATAGGAGCATCAAAAATAGAACACCTCAGTTTTGGTTTTGTATTCCTATTTTGGTGCTATTTTTCTGAGGTTAAAAGCTTTCTGAGTTTTGTTTGGAATGCTTGTGTTACCCTATCACTAAAATTTTAGGGTTTGGGACCTCATAGAGCTCATTGTGTGCGAATTTTAATCTTAAAAACCCTTAGGATCTCATGGTGGTTGAAATTAAATGTAAACTTGGGAAATAGATAAAATGGGTTAGTGTGTAAATGATACATTAGATGCACTTCACACCTTATGTGTGGGTATGTTGCCTAGATACCAATACTCTAAAGAGCGATCAAGCTAATGTAGTTATCTTATTTAAGTGCTTGGTGAAATTTTTATATGATTAATTTAAATAGAATTAAAAATTATATGTGCTTTAGTTGGCTACGGACTGGTACAATGACTTGAGTAGGCATTAAACAATGTTGGAAAGTTATGTGAAAATAATAGGGAAGAGTGCTTGAGTGTACTTGTTTGTATTCTTTCATCTCTCTTGTAAATGAGTGCCAACCCTTATAAATGGAATTTGGATGGCCTTTTATAGGGAAACTAATGGTCATGGGTTAAATGAATTCATGTGAGGCCGATAGGGAAAAAGATAAGGAACCAAAATAATCTAATCATTAGAGGCAAAGTGAACTTGGACAACAGCACTAAAAATAAGACACCCTAGGTTATAGTGCTCCTATCATATTTGGGTGTTGTTGTCCTAAGGAGATGAGACCTAGGGGGATGGATTTGGGCCTAAAAGGGATACCTAGGTATAAAAGGGAAAATTTTATAAATCTTTGGATGACTAGGAATCAATGAAACAAGTAACCTAGAAGGGTTGTGTGAGCCAACAAGAGGACCTATGGATTAGGTGTCTTACCCATACTAAAGTTGTACAATTTCACATTTTTACATGACTATAGAAATTTTTATTCCACTCCTCAATAGTATGATGTAGGGGCATCACTACTCCACTTTGTAAATATTAGTTTAAATTCATATTTTGAGTCTCTTAAGAGGTCTTAAAGGGTGTTTAGAGTTTTTTTTTTAAATTTTAAATGTAATTAGCTCTCCTTGTATAAATGGGAGTGATAAAGTAGTTACAAGTTAGTTATGAGTTTATTGTAATAAATAGTGTTTTCTAGTATATATCAAGTCAAGTCATTCAAAATAGATAAATGAATTCTAAGGTGCTCGAGATTCCAAGAAGAAATGTAACAAACCTCAAAATATGAGAATAAAAAAGAATTTGTTTCTTACAGATAAGAAAAATATGATTTCCTGTATTTTCCTACATTGTGCTTTGTTAACAGACTATGTAAGATATTCAATGTTAAATATTGATAAGAGGTTTATTGTTAATTATCAACAAGTTTCTTTTGAAATAATAAAGTATCTATAGATTTATGTGTATTTGGTGTTGAAAATGGACTAAAACAATGTCAATTTATGCAATTAAGAGTCTGGTAAGAGAAGGATTTTGCATGCATGAATAATTGATAAAAGTTTGGAAGGATCTTTAATCATGTTTCAATATTCTTTTATAAAAGTTACCAAGAAGAAGTTTTAACAAAATCCTGCATGCTTTTCCATAATTATTGAATGAAGGATGTTATAGCAAACCATGCCACTATAGTGTAATATGAATTAGTGATATTTTGGACATGCTTGAGTAATGTTTATGATTCATTCATTGTTATATTTCATGAGGAATTATATGAGCCTATAAATAATGCACTCATAAGTTGTAATAAACTAAGTTTATCAATAGTCTAAAAAATTCATCATAATGTGTGATCTATGACTCAAGGAAATGAGTATAATAGGATATCAATCCCTTACAAGCATTTAAAAGATTAGTTTTGAAGGTCTAAAATCAAAACATTTGTTTCTTGAAATCTATAAATCACTATATTGGTACCCACAATCCCAACAAAGACTCATAGGTAAGTGTTAATAGATTGTATATAGATCCCATAAAATGTAAATGCATTCAAATTTTGTCAAGGACACTTTAAAGTGTGGTTTAATTGCATTGAGACTCTTGTCATATTATTTTAATGTTTACATTTCATGAGAGAAGAGATTGTGTGGCATGAGTGTAGAGCAATGATCCATGGATTATTGATTTATTGAGCAATTGGTGGTTAACACAAATATATGTTTGAATTTATAGTCTATCTAAATGTAGTAGGTTTAATGATATGGGTAATGCATGTATTGGAAGAGCAAAGGTATTTCATTTGATAAAAATAGGGAAATGTGTGTAATCAGGTTTTGGAAGGAATGAATTTGATGTTTTATTAAATTCTCTGACAAGACTGTGTTCTATATGGGAAATTTCAATATGAACAAAGTGTTTTGAGAGTCTAAAGTGTGTTGTCTCAAAAATGAATGGGTGAGTCTAACTATGTGTTAATTGAATGAGATGAATTATTTATAGTCTTTATTTTATGATAAATTCATTTAAAGCATTGTAATAGACTTGTAAGGTAATATGGAGTGTGTAGACAAGAAATCTTAAAAAAAAAATAAGTTAATCACCCAAGACTCAAATCCATTACATGTAAAATGAACCTAAGATCCATTGTCAAGAAATTAATTGATAAAACAAAAAAAATTGAGAGATAAAGACTAGTGTGAGTAAAGTTTTTGTGTAATCTCTACATTAATATTCCACTCGAATCTTTACCAACAAGGATCTTATGACTCCTAGATCAATAATGATTGGAATATGATACTTATAAGATACTTACCATGCTAAAATAGAGATAAAAAAGTGATAAAAATGAAATGTATAATATATTGGACATGAAAATAAATCATAATAATTAACAAAGCTCATAATTAACACAAGAATTATCCTAGAGAAACTTGATGTGAGGAAAACTATAGTGGGTGAGGCAAGTGTACTCCCCTTCTAGTATGTAATGTAATAAATGTAAAAGGTAATTAAAAACATGTAATTCATAAACAAAATTCTCACTACTACTCTATCCAAAAATTTCACATAAAATTTCCCTTAAAATATCAAACACTTCCTGAGACTCCAACATAACTGAATAAGAAATAATTAGACAACAAGAATAAAGACTCAAAATTATAAATTACAATGTGAATCCAATTTCAAGACTTACCATTATATTTTATTATTATTCTACCTTACACAAGACATGTAATTAAACTTTATCAACTTTGGAGTTTTCTAAGAAGCTCAAATGAACCATCACAAAGGATTGGAAATATTTTCAACTATTTGCATTCTCGTGCTTTGTCTTGTGAAAAAATTGTTGGGTGTTTACTAATCAAGCACATAAAAAACACCAATGGATATGCAATTTCCACCTTAAAAATAGTGGTGGTTCATTTATCTATGATAAACCCCTTCATTTCAAGAGTTGAAACTCACAGACTTCATCTTTATGAAGATGTCTAAATCATCCCTACACTGACTTTGCCATTGTAACATTTTTATTTTGATACTTTGAATATGAAATGTATTATAATAGTGTCTTAAAAGTGTGCATTACATATAATTATGCATATTTTAAAAACATAGTATACATGATTAGTACATTAGGATTCAAATTTGGATCATACCTCCCTAATTTGATGCTTCTAAGTCCCTAAAAGCTTTAGAAATTATGTAAGTGATGAATTTTTTTCCTCCCATCTTCTCTGGAATAACATTTGTACTTCTTAGGTAACTCACACTCCTATTCATGTTGTCACTTCCTTATTATAAAATATAACATCCTCCTCCAATTCTAATTGACTATCTAGAGAGAGGTCTTCAATTGAAGATAACAAAAACCTTCAATTAATTATCTACCCTATAAGGCTAAACTAGATGTAAGTTCTCAACATTTAAAAATAAATATATCTTCATATAAGGAGGAATATCAAGTATAAAATCATTATTATCCACTTGTTCAAGAATTTCTAATGGACAATACCTAAGAGTATTAAGCTTCTTATTCATAACTTGGAGCCTCTCTATACTCAATAAAAATCATACCTTGTCTCCAACAAATAAACTATGCTTAGTCATATGTCCATAATGACTTGATTTTTACTTGGATTGAAACTCCTTCAACCTTTCTTGCACTTTCAGGTGAATTTGTTTAATTTTATCAATGAAAAATAACTTTTGTGGATGTCTAGATCTACTTTCCCATTTCATTTGTATGTTTTCTCAAAACAACATAAAATGCACATGGAAGTAAGTATCCAAAATAATTTTCAAAATGAGATTTACTAGTATAAGAATGAATTACCCTATTATAGGAATGTTTAATATACACCATATTTTCATTCCATGACTTAAGATGTTTTCTATTGGAATCTCTCAAGAGTTATATAGATTTTATTTTCACAGCCTTGATTTTCCCATTTATTTATGGGTGAAAATTGGTAGATTGTTTCAAATTAGTATCAATATTCTCCCACAATGTGACCCAAAACTTCCCAATAAACCTTAAGACCTTAAATGAAATAATATAAATAGGTAAACCAAAATAAGCCTGCACATTAACAAAAAAAAATTAACTACAATGCTACCTTTTAAGGTATTCTTATAATAAATAAGAATAAAAATGTCACTAAAATGGTCCAAAGCCACAAAGATTTAATCATACCCTTCCTTGAAATATGAAACCCACCTAAAAAATCCATGGAAATACTTTCACATGGCCTAGAAAGAACTAGTAATTACATATACAAACCCAAATTCTTGTTACTAGACTTACTTTTACTACATAATAAACATCATCTTATGAATTTGGAACCATATACTTCCATATTATTCCAATAAACATACCTCTAAAAATATACAATGGTTTTTTTAACACCAAAATGTCCTTCAACTTTTGAATTATGTGTTTCCCTTGTTAGTTGAAATCTTTCTCCTTAGGCATACATAGCTTACCTGACTTATGGAACAATCCATCTTGAAGGTAATAATCCTCCTTGGTCTCAAAACCCATAACCTTGAGATTTATCTACTTGAATAAATGGCTTCCCAAAATATGCATCATCATCATATCCTTCTATATAAGACTCACAAATAAAAGGATCAAGAATATTTGTGGTGCACATGGATAAAACTAAAGGAGGTCTAGATAAAATATCAACTAATTTTAGTCACACCTTTATTATATTTGATAACCAAATCAAGTTGTTGAAAAAAATCCCATCTAATTATAGTGCCCAAGTTTTTGAAGTTTAGTTTAAACTTGAAAATATTGAAGAGGTTGAAAATTGATAGGTGTTATTAATCCCTTCATTTAATCAACTTAATATGTTGATGTCATTCAAATAATGGGCAGTGTTTAAAGCTATATGTGGCAAGGCTTATGGTTATAGGTATTAAAGATATAATTGGGGGGGTTATTATCTTTATAAATTTATAATTTAATCTATCCTAGAAAGTATTTACTTATGCAATAAAGAAACACACTTTAAAAATTAAGACACACTATAATCCAATTTGTTAAAATAAACACACTTGTTATAAATAAAAAATCTACTAAAAATAAACACACTTGATAAAATAAATAATCTATTGAAAGTAAACACACTGATTTACAATCTTGAATTAACTCTTAGAACTAAAATATAATTTATTATAGGTTTTAAAATATATTTATAATTATAGCTATGAACATGAAAAAAAAAGTTATAATTACTAAAAATTGTAAATACATAAAATACCATATAGAAATACATTCTTGGCTCCAGGGGAGAGTGGGCCCTTGTTTACCTTGGGAACAAGAATGAAAGAATAATCAGTACTTGGAAATTAAATATTTATTCATTAATCAAATCAAATTATATAAACACAATAATAATTGTGTTAGAATATTAATTGGAAAATAATAGATTATATGTTTATCAATCCATATATATTCATAAAGACATGAAAATTTAATTATGTAATGTTGTAATAGAAGATCCCTATATCGTAATAGTCAATCTTCTCTTATCAAGATAAATATCCTCATTTTAGTGGTTCTTAAAAATAGTTAATTGACAATTTAAAATAGGAAGATCCATCTATTACAAAATCTACTGTATATCTACTAAGAATGGTTACCTAGATTTACTAGATTGATTTGCCTTTTCAAGACTATGGACATATTCACATTGACTGATATATAAAGAAATCCTATTTATAGATTTAATATTTATTGTAATCTTATAAATCGTAATTGACCAAAACAATCTCCAAGTATAGATAGTTTAATTTTACAAGCTCAAAAGATGGACTGAAAGATTCCAAAGTGATTCTAGTAGAGTCTAAAGCAACTCCATAAAAACTTTGGCAGAGTCCAAAGTAACTCTATAGAAACTCTGTCAGAGTCTAAAACAACTCCGTAGCAACTTGTTTCAAGAATCCTAGATGTTTGAAGAAGTCTATAATGAGGTTTCTAGGCTAGGTGGAATGCTTTGGAGAATGAAGTTGGATCTAGAATGAGTCCATAGCTATAGATTGGGTGAGTCTGTAGCTACTAGGTGAGTCAAAAGAAATGGATTGTGAGAGTCTGTAGCTTTTGAAAAATTCCATAGCTTAGTTTGGAGAATACTCACATGAAGTAGAAGAATATACAATTATTTTGTATCTTGCCAAAATATTAGAATATTTTCTATAAGTCACCTTATAAAATCATCAAAATAGATCATTATTATTTATAGACTATTGTATCATCTATATATACATAAAATAGAGAGACTAAACATGTAAAGAGTTAGAATTAAATATTAGAGTTACTCATTTAGTATTTAGTTACATTAATTAAGATAAAACATCTATTTACTACACTAGGATTAGATACAAGACTAATATCCTTGTATTGTTTAGTCTAGAGGAGAGGTAATGGATGAAAAATGAATAAAATTGATAGTAATAATGAGTCATATTTTGGACTCATCATTTCCTCCACACTTTACCTTTTACAAATTTAAGTGCTATTTGTTCCCTCATAATTATAAATTATGGCTTGTAAATGTTGGTTGAGGTCATATATGTCAAATTCAATAGCCTAGTGATTATCTAGGGGACTAGTGAAACCTTGATATGTTCACACCATTTATTGTTAATCTTAAAAGCATTCATCTATTTGAGGATTCCATCTATGCCATGGTGTAATAATAATTAGAAGAAATAGTGGCATGAATCTCATGCCATCCCAGATTTATTCTCCTCTTAAGTTAATGACATTGACAATCATGTCATTAATAGCTTGTTACCTTTATAAGCTCCATCTTAGATTTTTTGGAGACATCACCTCTCTTCTTTTCAATGAAACTATCAATGTGTCCCAATGCCAGACACTGGATGTAAATATATCATCAAAATGTTATCTTCTATATAGATCAAAAGAGACACTATTGCTATACAAAGCCTATAATTAATAATCTTTAATGTTTAGATTCATCATATAGGTATTTTTGAAGTTAATCAATAAATTCTTGGCATTGGAAAAAGAAATTCTAATGCATTGGCTTGTAGTTTTGGATTTTCCACATATTCCTTATGTCTACCTTTCCAAGCTATCTAATTTTTATAAATACAAAGAAGATCTCTTAGTAAACTTATCCTACATATAGATTGAACATGAACTTATTATAGTGTCCTAATATAAAATTACATAAATAAAACTCAAAAATATTGTTGTTATGGAGTGGAGTCCTAAAAAATGTTTAGAAACATGGGAGGATCTTCAATGTTGTGAGGTAAATCACATGAAATTATTAGTAGCTACCATCTATAAAACTATTCATATAAAAATAGGCTATAAGAAGGAGAAGGAGATCTACAAGCTAGAAGGTTTTCACCTATTTGGCATGCAATCTATAGATTTGCTTCAATTTTTTGATTCTGCTATTTTTATTAGTCTAAGATTTATTTCATGTTCTATTTTTATTTTTCTGAAACTTTATTTTTTTCTTTGAGTTCCCTGAACTCACAACATACCTAATTATATTTATCTAGGTATCTAACATGGGAAATAATAGTTTGACAAGACTGATCTACTAAAGGTTTAGAAGAAGATGAAGTTTGTATATAGAGCTG
Organism: Torreya grandis; assembly: GCA_037957365.1. Taxonomy (NCBI): domain Eukaryota; kingdom Viridiplantae; phylum Streptophyta; class Pinopsida; order Cupressales; family Taxaceae; genus Torreya; species Torreya grandis. The sequence continues at coordinate 331,116 of JARHVA010002329.1, forward strand.
TTGTTGCTAAGAATTTTGGAGTTGTTATTTTAACAACAGATTTTCTTCTTCTAATTTAGTGATATAGATCTAATAATTTACCATGTCTTCATAAAAATGAGTTATTTATTTCTTAATAATTTTGTTTCTAGTCATGTAATCTAAAGCTTTGTCTTTAAAAGTATCTAATCCTTGAGTCAAAGAAGATTTAAGTAAATCCTTACATTTTAGTTGAGCTAAAAGATCAATGATATCTATAGCTTGTTGTTTGATGATGGCATTAGCCTTTGACAGTGCAAGGATGAGATACAACTCTAGATCTTTAGTGGAATTGGATGATTGTTCTTATTCAGAGACCATAATGCTTTTCCCCTTTCCTAATACTAGTCTTACATTAGGATTTGAAGAAGATGGATAAGATTCTACTTCCTATACTAAAATTTATTTTGAGTATGTTTTCTTTCTAAATAGCTATCTCAGTAAGAATATATAGTGGGATAAGTTCTTCATCAAGGACTACTACTGATGACTCAGGAATCATTGTTGTGATAGATTCTTCATCAAGAGCTATTGCTACTAACTCAAGAATCTTTGCTATGATAGCTTCTTCATTAGGAAATGCTTTTATTATTTCCACTATTTTTTGGGAAGAGAAAAATGATGAATGTCTAAGTCTATCAAGATTTAAAATTACTTATGTCTCCTCATCATATTGTGCCAAAATTAATCTTTTATGTTTATTTTTTGTCTACATAGGGAAACTAGATTCCTTTACAAAATTATCCTCAACAACTTATGATGATCTATTTTTTTTGAGTGCCTATGCTGTGCTTGTTGAAGAGATATCTTTAGATTCGAGGTTTACATAAGAATATGAAACCCTAGGCCTTATTTTTCATTTTGTTGGAGTCTACTGAGAAGTTTATGTAGCCACATATGTGGTTTATGATCTAGTTTGACATTTATCACTAGACAAAACCCTAACCCTAAAAGAGGAAGCTTATTATTTTGTCTTGAGTATTGGTGGTTTTCTAAAGGATTTTAAAATAAATGATGAGGACTAATTAAATCTATTTTTCCAAAAATTCTTCCATATTGATCTAATTTACTAAAGAAAATGATCTTGCATAATTAAATAGATAAGACCATGATGATGGAGAGGAGTTGATATATTAGTGCCTATAATCTAAATGGATCCATATAGGAATAAGGGAAGGTTAACCCTATGTTGATTTTGTTGTTATCCATACTTGAGGTCAAGAATGATATGCATTACTTCACACCCGAAAATATTGTACTACCCTTCACACATGAAATATTTCATTACCCAAAAATAAATAGATTTATTAGGTTCAGGTAGGGTTTCCCTGCTAATCCCTTTTATCTTTACTTGTTGGTTTTGTATACATGTAATAAACAATTATTTATTTCCATTGAAATGTGTAATTAACTTAGAAAAAGGAGTTCTTCCAAGTATTATGTTACCTTCTTCAATAATTCTAGAAATTTCACTAATGATTGGGAGCTAAAAATTAGAATATTAATGCCTCTCATTGTAGTGGAGTCTTCTATTAGATTTGGAATGAATTCCTTCACTAGAGATTCATCGTACCCTTCAAATTTTTTTAAAAATGATAACCAACCAACCTCCTCAAAAACTGATATAAAGATATCATTTGTCATCAATCTAGATACAAACTCAAGTTTGAAATTTTTCTTGTGTCCCATGGTGGATCTATCAAATCTCTAAAATCCAGGGTGGGTTAGCAAGTGCAAAAGTCAATAAAAATAATAGCATGTAATGAAAATGAAAAGAAGTGATTCAAATGGGTATTTGGTTTGATGGATATTGACATAATCTAAAGCAATAATCATGCACCATCAAACTCAACGTGTTTATTCAAGGTACTTCAAAGTGAGTTAGTAGGCAATTTGTACACATGAATAAAGTTGATATGACAATCTCATTACTTGCATATCTTTTCACTTGTGACTTCTTTGTGTCATCAAATATTGTAATTATTAAACATGACATTCCTTTTTTTACATGTCCTCTTACTTATGACCTTTTTATGTCATCAAATGCTTTTCTTTGATGTTTACTTTGATGGCCTACAAGATGTCTTATTTCCAAACCTCCTCTTAAACATGAACATACATGAACCAAAAGACTTATATTAACTTTATGATGATAAAAAAAATGCTTTGCTTACCAAATCATACTCTTAGCCTTCATTCCTTTCCTGCCATTTGATTTTAAACATAAAACAAATGCATGAATTAGTCTTTATAGGGATGTATCAAATAAATACTTTAGTGATTTGATTACCTAAAACAACTGATTAATTTTTACTATTTTTAGTGTTTTTATATATATATATTTTGTTTTTTTTAGTAATTTTCCCTTAACCATCCATTTCTAGTTTTCAAGCCAAGGCTCATTATTCGATGCATGGCCAATCAACAAGTTGGTTTTCTAATCATCACTGTCAATAGTGTCCTAAAAAGGATTATCACTATTATTATTATTTTTTGGAAGAAAGAAGAACAAAAAATGATCTCCTTCTTCTATTTTACAGAGTATACCATCATGGAGTTGTTTTCATGGAAGAATTAGGTCCTTCCATGAAAACTAATTCATGTCTGATGTTTTGAACAAATTTCTCCTTATTGATAGGATTCTGAGATAATTGAGCACATGTCTATTGACTAGTAAATGTTATGATTTCCATCTATCAAAAATAATTACACTAATCCATTCTCAAATATCTTTTCTATTTGATATGGGCTTAACCATCTTATCTTCAACTTGCCTTTAAATTTCTAAAACTTGGAGTCAAATAAAAGTGCCCAATCTCCTTTTTTAAATCTTCTTAATTTTATTTGAGAATCATGCTATAGTTTTATTTGATGTTGCATCATCTTTATTTGTTGTAAATATTATGTCATCATCTCATGAAGTTCATTTAATTATATCTTATTGTGCCTTATCCAAATCAATGCCTACTTTCATTGTTATTTTCAAAGTTTGTAATTCAAATTCAATGGAAAGTAAAATTTTATTACCATATACTAACTCATAAGCTGGGAACCCAGTAGTTGTCTTCTAAGTAGTGTTTTAGGACCATACTACTTTTGGTATTCTAGTTGCCCAGTGTTTTCTTTTGCTACTAACTATTTTGGTCATAATATTCTCTATCTCTCTATTAGTAACTTTTACTTATTCATTATACTATGAATTGTAAGGAGAAGATTTCCTATGATTGACTTGGTAAACCTCCATAAAATGTTTAATCATATTAGACATAAATAGTGGTCCTTAATTTAAGACTATCTCCCTAGGTGCACTAAACCATTGCATGATCTTAAAATATAAAAAATCTACTACTATTTCTTTTCTATCAAAGGTCAAGGCTTGGACCCTTTATCCCATTTAGTGATATAATATGTACTTACTAAAGGTATCCCTTTCCTTGAGATGGAGGATATATAGGACCAAAAAAATATATTCCCCATTTTTTAAATGGTTCCAATAATACTTATGGATGAAGAGGCATCTCTATTGATATTTTAAGATGTCTCATCTATTAACATGGATCACATTGTCTGATATACTTCTTTACTTACCTATGAAGAGAATGCCAGTAATATCCCACTCCTAAGATCTTGTACATGGTTCTGTTTGTTGAATAATTCCTTCATCCTGGTTCATCATATCAAGCTTTAATGATATCATATGCTTCATTATCTTCTATACACCTACAAAACACATGATCAGGTACATACTTAAATAACATGCCATTAATCTATTTTAAGAATTTTCTTTCATTAAACATTTTTTTTTGAGTAAAATGTTAAGGAAGCTTCCCTATTTCTAAATAGTTGTCTATGTCAACAAACTATGGAAATTATGCTTAAACAACAAATAGTTTTTCATCTAGAAAGCTATCCTCAACTAGTTCTTCACTACCTACATTGTTTATTTATCAAATCATGTTAAGACCCTGTCAAAATTGTGTAAGACTTTATCACACATATCTCCATGAGTAGTGAAGTCATCCATATATACTTTCACACAACCATTAGTTAAATTAGAGAATATAGCTAAAATTACTCATTAGAAAGTAATTGAGGCATTAAAAAAATCAAATGGTAAGAATCTATAAGTAAATGTACCCCACGGATAGGTGAACATGGTTTTATCTTGAGCTTCATCTACCACTATTATCTGATTATACCCATTAAATCCATCCAAAAAGGAAAATTATTTCTTTCCTACCATATTATCAAGCACTTGATTAGTAAAAAGAAGAGGAAAATAATCCCTTATAGTGGTTTTGTTTATCTCTTGGTAATATACACACACTCTCCATTTTTATTTGGTATAATTATCAGTGGAGAAACCCATTGGCTATCTAAAATAGGGTAAATGAATCATATGCCCAATAATTTCTTAATTTAATTTTTTAATATATCCCTTAATGTTGAATTTATTCATCTTTGTGGTTGTCTAAATAGTTTTTCTTGGCTTGTGTAAATGTGTAATACTAAGATGAATTCCTCTCATATCTATATAATCTCAAGCAAATGCTTTGGTATGTTTCTCTAGAACATCAAAAGCTTTCATTTCTTGATTATGGGTTAACCAGATATTTATGTTCAATATTTTTCTTAGTAATACCATAACCTATTTAGTGTCAAGATGGAAAGATTCTACTTGTTTTAATTCACTCATCAAGTAATGAAGAAGACATGGATGTGGTAATAACAGATGAAATGTAGTTATATTTTTTACAAATCCATCTTTTGGAGGAATAATTCTGAATAATATAAAATGAAATGTAGCTAAAACTTTAGTTAGTGTATCTTCTACTCCATTCCAAATAATTTCTTGCAATGGTCTATGGTCATATATTAAATGTTCAAATATTGATTTTGTAGTAAATTTTTTTGTGAAGTCTAGAGCTCAAGGACTAGTAGAGTTTATAGTAAAGAATCATATAGAGTCCATAGCAAATAAATTGGTAGAGTTTGAAGTAGATATACTAACAAAGTCCAAAGTAGATATATTGATAGAGTTTCCTCCAGATCTTATGCTAACTCATTAGTTAATTCTTTCATGTGTCCTTGTATAGTTATCATGGCCAAGGATGAAAAACTATTCTTATTTTGTTCTAATTCATCTACCCAAAGTGTTTCAGTGTAATCCAATGAAGATTTTTTAAGGGGATATAAGGACAATAATTTTAATTTTAGACCATTTAAAATAATCATATCCCCTAATCTATAATAAATTAATGATGCTATAGTAGCTAACCAAGGTCTTCCTAAAATGAGGGGGTATCCCAACTTCTTGGTTTTAGGTTATAACACCATAAAATCTACTAGATATTCCCATGATTCAATCATTATATCTACATATTTTATAGTACCTTATGTTTTAGCAATTTATTGATTAGCCATTTGAAGAATGGTGAAGCTAGGTTGCATCCCCATAAGGGACAATGTCTAAAGAGTTTTAGTTGTCATGACATTGATTGTTACATCCAACTCTACCAAAACATTAGGTATTTATTTCTTTCCTATGGTAAATTTTATGACTCAAATTCCCATGTCTACATATTTAGGTAATAGTAATTTCTCTGCTAAAAGATTAGCTAGTTTACCATCTACATGTATGGTCTTTTGGTATTGTTTCTTTCTTATAGGTGTCTTGATACATTGACTTTTAATGACTCTCTTTATTTATGGAATATCCTTATGGCTTATAACAAGAGTACTTCAATGTTAAATTTTATTAATTCCTAAATCAAATTAGATTCTTGCTTAGTTTCAATCTCCTTTAGTCTGTTAGGAAAAAGAATGAGTGAAGGAGAAGTAATATGTTCCTCCATCTTTTCTAACACCTTTTCATATTCCTCCTTTTTGACTATGGGTTGAGGGTGTATTTATTTTTAAATTTTCATTGGGTAGTTCCTAACTGGTGATAAGAGGTTATTAATGTTTGAGGTTTGTCTATGATGTCTCCAATGTGACCAAGGTTGTTTATGAGGTGTCATGTGTGTTAGATTGATAGTGATAAAGTGTGATTTAATGTGCTTCAATGTTATTACATGGTTCTTCAGTTTTTTAATCTATAAAGAAATTTATGAATGATATTAATAGTATGGACATGTTTTATAGACCCTACATAGTGTTATGAGTGCTTAGAATGCTTTTGAAAATGAATAGAATTCATCAAAATAGTCATATGAATGTCTAAGCTCAAGTAGTCATCTTGAAAGATAAAGCTGCGTGAGCATATTGATGACATCATATTTCACATGTGTGAAGGTTTCAAAATTAGATTTATATATGGATAGATTATCCTATGTGAGGAGATAATATGGTTCAAATTTTAGGTCATGAGGTCGAGTATAGAAATTTTTATTAAGGTGTAAAGTTGGATTCTTAAGTAGAGTTCACTAAGTTCCCATACTTAGCCAAATTTGCAAGAGGAGTCTATGGTGAGCTTTTAATCAGATCACATATATAGTAATGAGTGTTTAATATGACTAGATAAGGATCTATTGGTATGGTTCAAAATTAAATAGTCAATATTGCATGTGTTATTGACATGTGCCACAATCATAGAGTTTGAGCAATAGATCTAACGGTGAGCGTGAAACCTATCAGATAGAGATCAATGGTGATAAAATTATGATCTAATGGAGTGTATTGAGCCAAATAATTAAGATTTCATGCAAGGATGCTAAGTGGTGGAAGATCATTGGATTCAAATAGTTAATGTGCTTAGAAGACAAGTAGAACTTTTAAGTGGTATAAGTTCATTGGTGACTGGCTACAGAATATGCAAAAGACATGTAGAGATGCCAAGTAGCACAATCATGGAAGCTCAAATTGATTATTATTGGTGAGCATTGTAAGGAAAATACTAGGGTACTTATGAGGATATCAATGGTGCATATTTTTTTAAATTTTTTAGGAAGCACGAGATGAGGTCAAAGTGTTTGATGTTTAATGTTTACATAGTGATGGTTAGCATTTGAATTTAACAAAAGAAAAACTAGTGATCAATATTTTTCTTATATATTTTTATCTATAATGAATTTGAAGGTGATGAAAAAACAAAATTTAAAAATGACTTTGTTGATGATGAGAATTGTACCATCAATGAATCAACCCTTTTGCCTATCATGAAAGTCAAATTGGAATCATACCAGTCTAATCGTGGGGATTTTAAAGGCTCATCTAAGATCTTAAAGATGTGAGGGGGATTTTATTATAAATTTTAGAAAATAATCAATAAGTTATTAAGTAACGTATTCCATTATAACAATCATAAATCTATTTATTGAATCAAGAATCAATTAAGATATAAATATATAATCTATTATATCCAATAGAGAAAACTTATTAGTTAGATAGTATCTTGAAGAAAAGAAACCTGATTCAATAATATATATGTATATTTAATTGATATATTCACTTATTTCTTATAATGTTTTCATATTAACCTTAAAAGAGAAATATCAAAAAAAATAGAGCAAGAAAAACATGAAAGCAAGAGAACAAACAAACTATAAACAACTAATAACAAAGTAAACATATAATCCTATAGCAAAGAAAAATAAACTTAGAACAAAAAAATGAACTAAGAAAATAATCTAATCTAAACAGGAAAGGAAATAAAACATGAAAATATACTAAGAAAACATTCTAATAAAAAGATAACTTCAACTAACAAAGGAAAAACTAATGCAAGAGATAAACTAAAGATCTAAAAATAAAGGAATTATAAAATTTAATTAGAAAACTATTCTAAAGAAACTAATGAAATACAACTAAGACTTTAAACCAAGATTAAAACTAAAGAAAGAAATATAATTGTAAAACTTATGAAATAAATATGAATGATGAATCTAAAATGAAACAAACCTATAACCTATTAGACTAAATAAAGAAAACTAGGACTAAAATAGGAAATAATTTAAACTAAGAATAGTCTACTAAACAAAAGACTCTAGTAAACTATTTGACAAGATGGAATATAAAAAAAACTAAGATAGAAAATAATTAAATATTAAACTAAATCTAAGAATAAACTAGATAATAAATATTAAGAAACTTGAACAAAATAAGATAACAAAATCAAAGACACAAATAACTTAGAATCTAACCAACTAAAACTAGATTGAAAAAGGCATTAATCTAAATATTTTAAATCAATCTATAATAGATCAAATAGATTAAATTAAATTTATAGTGATCAAATAAAAAAGAACATCAAACACAACTAATCTAAAAAAAAATAGAACCAAACTAGACTAAATAGAAAAGACTATAAATTAAAACTATATCTAACAAAAGAAACTAGATTTAGAAGAAATTTGAAGGTTCTATTTGTATTAAAGTCAGAGTCAATTAATCATAAAAGATGTGTGAGTCTCAAAATGAGAGTCCTCTTAGTATAAATAGGTAAATTTTAATGAGAAAACCAACATCCTTTCTTTACAAAACTTGGAATGACAAATTTGCAATTGAATAAATCAATGAAGTATCGTGAAAAAGCAAAATGATCATCATTATTCAAAATGAATACTTGAAATCTATGCATAGGAATACAAATAAAAATCATCAAAATATATTAAAATTAGAAAACTTTAGATAATTATTAATAGATGATAAATATAACTGGATATACCTATGTTGCATAAGTGATTACTCAACCACCAGATAAAGTACCATTGGGTCTATCTGCAAAAGTTGTATTATCTTAGAGAAGTTGCATAGAAAGAAGAGATAAATGATGGACTTCAAAAAATAATTAAGTCTTTAATACCTATTGTACTTTTGTCTTCAAATTAATGCTTAATCTCTTCTTATACCCTCACCTTAGTTGTGAAATAAGTTATAACTAACTTTAGTTAGTTATTGGTTAATGTTAACTAACTAACTTTTAACAAATTCAATTAATTAAATACATTTATTTAAGAATGGGTCTAATTGAGACTTTGAATATTCTTAATTTGATCAAGATGTTTAAAATAATAGACTTGAGGTACTAAACCTTAATGGGTGGGGACCCATATTAACTAATAATATAGTAGAATACACACTAATCATAAAATAATAAATCAAAATTGATAAATTTTACTTATGTTTAAACCATAACAAATTTTTAATTAATCTTAGGCATATATAATTATATTAAAATTTAATAATCATTGTATTTCTTAGTATTGCTAAAATTTATCAAGTATAAAGTATCAAAGTGTTAAGCTAAAATATCAAGTTTAGTATGGAAAAGTTTAATACTAAATAGAAAAGCATCTTATGGATAACCAACAGTCATCCAAATTTGATAACACTTTAGTTACTTGTTTGTCCTTCTCATGAAGACAAATATTATACTCTATCTTAGTTATAGGAAAGGGTATCAATCTAGTTCTCAAGTCAGATGTGTTATTATCAACTTCTAACTTCATTATTTTTATTAGTCTGACCTCTCTGGGTGTTTCAAGTTTAGTCCTTTTCATAGTAATTTTATTTTTGAAAGCTTGAACTAGAATATTCATGGTTTTATTTCTATTGACATACCCCTATCCTCCCAAACTTAGTCTCTCAATCCTCAAAAGAGGTTCACTATGGGTACCAGACAAATTCAACTTTCTACATTTCCCACCAAGGTCCACATTAGATGGGGAAGGTGTATCTGAAAGAGTATCCATCTTCCCAAAATATTTGGCATGGGTTATCTCTACTTTAATCTAATTAGGTTGATCAATAGGCACCTGATTGGTAAGTAATGGTTCATCAGTTGGTTCACCTCTAAAATTATGGGAGTGTAGTGGTAAGAAATGAGGATCATGCTCTAGGTGATGGGAAGAGCTACTTTATGAGTGTGTATGGGATCTAAATATTTGGCCAAAAAAATCCCTATGACCTCTATAGCCTTTATTAACTGGGTTAACATGTAAATTATTCAAAATGTTCCAAAAATATAGGCTATAAGCATCAAAATGAATAGACATCATTGTACCCCTATAGAATCTAGGCCCAAAACATCTTTCACAAAACCTAGCCCTATTAAAACCTCTACTATGACCTGACTAACTGCCACCTCTATTAGAATTCTACCCCCATCCTCCATCATTATTGCTCCTAGTTGGCTAGTCCCACTTAGACATAAATAAAATTTGAAAATATAGAAGAAAAAATTAAGTTTGGAAATAAAAGTCTAAAGCAAAATTATAAAAGAGACTGAAATCTACACTATACTAAAACCACTGCACTATATCTAAATTTAGAATCTATTGAATATCAAACATAAAATTTTGATAATAATCCTTAGTGAATTTTAATCTCAATATCTATCTTTAAATAAAAATTTAAAACCTCAATATTGAGATAAAATTTCAAATGTAACTTCATGTTTCCAAAAATTAATATTCCTTCAAATATATATATATATATATATATATATATATATATATATATATATATATATATATGTCATTATTATTCTATCATAGCCAATTGATTTAACCTCATATTTTGACAAAATAATTGCAATTCGCAATATTTGTTGAACACACTTAGACTAGACCCCCAAAATAATCATTATCATACCAAATGCATTATAGATAGTGAATTTTAATTAACCATTCAAAAACCTATGAATTTTTATATTCATAGTCATCTGCATGAACTAAGAATCATATAAAACATATATAAATTTATCACATAATAAAATGATGTATACTATCAAATTTATGCAAAAGCATTTCACCATACCCTAGCCACTTCATGATTTTGAAAATACTCAAAATATATCAAACCTAATCATTTGTTACCATTTTCAAACCATTTTACAACTTTGATATATATTTTGTAAAACAACTATGTATGTAATAATATATACTAAACTTTTTCATAATTTTTGAGTTCATTAGCATCACCATTTTGCTTGTCTTTATCTAGAAAACTACTTTTATAATCTCAAAAAATATGAACCCTAAGTCTATAACCAATTTTATACAAGGATATCTACACACTTAACTTCTCTACAAAATTATAAAACCGAGACCAAAAAGATCATATTCATGAAGACTATTGACAAGAATTTAAGTCTCTCCAATACTTCTACAGATTTTGAATAAAGTTATTACTTATCTCAACCAAAAATGGAAAAGCACCCACATACATAAAATTTATCCAAATGTATGTCATGGATGAAAACCCTAAACTCTACATTTAAATCAAGACAAAGAGAATCAAAACTTTAACATTCTACATGTAACCAATCCATAATCTCTCATACTCAAATAAATAAATCTAACTTTCGTATACCTAAAAAAATTCAAACCATTTTTTGTGTAAATATTGGACACTCTCATAACAAAAATTTCCTTCAAAATAGGTTTTGCACATAAACATTCAAAAATACAAAACCCTCAACATATGAAAATTGGCCTGTATATCCATTTTATACCAACTTCAAAACTTTAGAATTAAAACCCGAGTGCATGTGAATCTTTAAAACTCCCTTCTAAATTTATTTAAAGCTTTTTAAAACATGCAGGGGCTTTCTCAAACTATAAAAAACCATCACCTTTTCTCTACATGATTGTATGTATATATTTCCCATAAAACCAAATCATATAATCGAGGATAGTCAACTTGTACTCATATAACATACTTCCAAAAATTGACTTGGAAACCCATATATATCTTCATGCAAGTTCTAAGTTTTATCATCCTAAATAAAGCCATAAAAAAATCAAAAACCTCTTCAGCCATGCAAAAAATTAAAACCCACATGCTCATCAATATTGTCAGAAATTTAAACATGTCTATATATGAAATATTTACTAAAACTTCAAATATATCCATATTATTTCATCTTAAGACAAAACTCAGAGCTCCAATCTTGAAAACCATGAAAACTTTATCTTTTCATTTTTCCAAACTTTATTGTTTTAAATAATTTTTGAAATGAGACTAATAAAAATAAATAACATATTCATACTTAGTTTCACACTCAAACCCTTTCCAATATCTTCTCAAAATCTTTCCCTATGATTCACCAATAATTCTGCCAAAATTTCACTCCCACCAAGAGCTTGCAAATGGATGAACAAAATGAAGAAATCTAACCTTTTATTCACCACCCTTGGAACTGTAACTGCTACAATGACATGACAATATACCATTGATTTGCATTAATTCTAGCATACTTAGAAATTCTATTAAACTACTTTGTCAATCCTAATAAATCTAGCAATAGACTATTCTTCTTGCTAAACACCTTCCTAAGTTCCATCAACTGAGGAGATTGGTTAGTCATAAATGCCCAATTACCACCAAATATTTGAACAATCATGAAGCACACAACCTTACTTAAATGTAATTTGCCAACTCACCAACCTTAAAATCAAATTTTCTAAGTGGTATCCAACTCACCAAAAATTTACTTTGTCACTCATTGAGGGGGTCATAACACTTAACCATTAATTAAAAATTACTGACTAACTAAGCAAAGTGACCAAAGGGTCTTAGTGTTAGCTAGATTCATGACCGATTCACATAATGCAAATTTTATAAATGCAAACACATTTTTCCTTGAAATAAAGAATCACATTATACCATGAGTTATAGGATAGGTCTCCTTAGGTAAATGTATGCAAATTTAAACTTTATAAAAATAAAGTTCCTTGTACCCATGTTCTAGTAAAGTGAACTTCTTATGATAATTATAAAAAATTTGAAAATTGTATCTAACTTATACATATTCAAGATATCAGGAGTGAAAAATATGTGCTAGAATTATGATCACCAAATTGAATATTAACCTAAATCTAAAAAAAAATAAAAATTAATATGTCAATTATGATTTCATGAATTATTCCATGTGTAGAATCAAAACACACTAGATTGAGCACTACTCAGCCATTTAAAGCATATTAACTTTCTAAATAACCAACAGATCAAATAGTGACAAAAGATAAATTATTTGTACCAAAATTGATTTGTAATTTATTTTGGAAAACTATATTACCATTTATATCTAAACTATGAATCAATTTTACTCATGAAGATCAATCATCACCATATATCATCAAATATGACTAAGAATTGAAATTCAAGCATCAACTAAAACTGTCAAAGTATGTTAAGCCTAATAAGTATAATAACTAATCACATCCATAATCACATATGCATATTTTATTCATTTATCCACCATTATCTTTGAAACCACTTAAAACATAAATAAAATATATCAACAAATCAATATAATTTCACAATCAAATATGCATCTACAAATACTATCAAACAATAGGGTCCTTGACATAATTTTGCGATTTATGACAAGGTCATCTCTATGTTATTAATTATAGAAGTTTTAAAAGTTTATGGGGGTGTATAAAATAGGCACATCTAGAGACACTTTATAATTTATGAATGCTCATATAGTCAAAGATATTAAGCTCAAAAGTTGACTGTGTTTAACCATGTTCTGCAAGTGACCCGAGAAGGATAATTGAGTTATTATTTATAGTATTTTTATGTTTCAAGATGAAATAAATATTGAAGAGTGTTTTATACTCCATGATGACTATCTACGTATATTTTTAAGATTTTACCAATTTAGTTTCATTATGAACAAAGGCTTAGAAATTGACTGTGTTTATTAAATGCACTGGTAGATTGAGTGACCATGTTACAGGAGTGAGTTGGAATATTTATGAGAAAAAAATATAAAATAAAATGAGTATAAATATGTTATATAACTCTATAATTATTATTATAAGGAATTTGTTGTCATATTATGCCCTTGATAAGATATGGAGAGTCAAAATAGTATAATTGTATTTTGACTATATGTGACTAGTCTAAGTGGTCATTCTGAGAGAGTTGAATTGAGTCCTTAGATCTTGTGTTGAAGTTTATAATGCACATGGAGGTGTATCAAATGTCCTTAAGGGTTCTCATAGGTGATCTAATCATATGTATATAATAAATATTTGAGTAGTTTCTTTATAAGTTTCAGACTGTGTTTTTTGTGTATGAAGGTCTAAAGAGTAAGGAGACCTAATTGGTAGGTTCAAGTGTTGAGTTGGTTTTCTAGATGGCATAGACCAATATGAGAGAAACCAAGGGGACATTGGAGATAGATTTGATGTGTTTAAATCATTGGTATAATCTGAATGTGGTCTAAAAGGTTTTAAGAGTAACATGTGCATGTGAAGGCCTAATTATTTTAGGTCTCACCAAGACCTAATGGTGGTTTGGAAAAAATGAGGTAATGTCCAACTTATGAAGAGTTTGTTTCCTACATGTAAAATGTGTATGGAAATATTTTAATTGTGTTTCAAATATTTAAAACATCTTGGCCAACCAATATGGGTTAAAAGAAGAGAGTGGTATAAGTACAAGGTCAAATTAGACTAATTGTGCTTGGTGTGCATGTGTGGATTCAAGAAAAGGAAAGAACATTTTAAAGAGAAGGTACAGTCTAATTAGGACCATAAAAGTGTAAAAAATATTATAAATTTTTATTTGATCAAGTTTATGTAGGATGACATATAGGTCATTAGACCTAATAAGCCTAGAAGAGGCAGTTTGAGCAAGTTAGCCCTAGAGGCAGCTTGAGAGAGATTAAAGGTGAAGAGTATAGACAAAAGTGATCATCATCAATTTAAGAGTAGAAATAGGTGTTCAAGGTTATTTATTTAGGTATCTTAGTGGGTTCCTAGTTTCTAAAGGGGTTAGTTCCTCTTTTTAAGGTAGATTTTGATAAAGGTCTAGTTGTTATGGGTGATCAACTAGACAGGGGCAGTAGTTCCTTATGGGATTGGTGTCTCACTAAACTAAGGAATGGGTGGTACTTGATCAATTCGTGTTGGTATGAATTTTGGATATTATTTTTATAGTAATTTAGTCCATATTAAAGGGTTTATTGGGTTTTATACTCCAAGAGGGTTTCCCACATATATGATGTGTTCATGTGATGTATGATCTTGTAGACACCGAAATAGTGTCTAACCCTTAGTCACCTTCCCCCTTGGTCCATTCTTAACCCATTCTTAAAACATACACTTACTAATTTAAAAATAATAATTTATTATTAATATTCTCCCCTTTGACACCTCGCCTTGGACTATTTCCCACCCTATGACTCACCCAAGACCTATTCTTACTTCTCTCTAACCGCCTAACCAACTCTCATGCGTATTTAGCAAAACCTTTTGACATTCTCCAACGAATAGTGCACTTGGCGGATGAAAAATGGGCTTGGTGGCTCTTTTTCCCATTCTGCACCTGCCGACATTGGTCAAATGTCAGCTGACGCCGGTGGAATCACTGACGTCGGTTATACTTAAACCATTTTTCTGACCCTTTGACAATCCCAATCATAAATTGGTTAATCTCTAGAGCTAATCACGAATCTTGAATCTTCTTCCGGTGAAACAAAGTTCTCGTGCTTTTGATTTTCAGTGTTCTGGACTTCTTGGTGTTCTTGCAGGGATCAGCATTCTTGGCAGCACTTTCTAGGCACTAAGGTCTTGCATCAGACATTCTGCACAGGGATCACACGTTATCTCCATCACCAGCAACAACCGAAACACAGCTTTTGCACCTTTGCCAATTCGTATCACAGCTAAGTATTTGTACTATTTTCATTTCAATGTCATTTCAAATATATTAGTATTCTGTCTACCATCTATTCCAAGCATCCTTGACCCAACCTTCTCTATCCTTCTCGGAGAGGCTGAAAAGCCTTCTCTCCCATTCATCCTCTTTTTGCCTCTGTCACCAATTCAGTCCCCTTCTCCTGACAACATTCTCAGTCCCTTAGACCCCAAGCAGTCCCTCTGACTCCCTCATAGACCCTCAGACCCCCAGACGAGACCACAGTCCATTTTGCAGACCAGAAACTAGACCTGTAACCCATCCTTGGCCATTACCCCAACCAACCTCATCCACTTCCCCTACCGACGTCGGCAGTCTAACCATCGTCGGTGACCTTCCTGACCGACGCCGACAATATCACCGACATCGACGACTGTGTTAAGCATATTGCAGCTTATCAGGTATGCATTTGCTTTTAGTTCTTCTTTTCAAGTCTTTTATCATTTCTCTTTTCTGTCTCTGTCATATTCTATTTTAAACAGTGGATTGTCATCCTCCAAGAAGCCTTAGCGCTTCTACGACCAAGCTTTTGCTTGGTAATCCACCCTCTTATCAACTAACATTTTTCATGTTTCAGTGTCTATCTCTTTTAGGTGTCATCCTCCACAACAAAAGAGGAGTTCTCACAACGTCTAGATTACGGTGCGCAGACTACATCCAGTTACATACAAGCCTTGACCATTTCTTTAAGTTTCTCATTTCCTCTCTTTGAATGTGAAAGCGAAATTACATAGAAACATTCTGGCACACCCGGTGGGACCCTTAGGGCCTTCCTTGGGTTCCTTTCCTTCTTTTTTCATTTAGGTGCATTAGGTTTCTCCCTCTTCACCTCTTTCTTCTTTTCTAAAAGACATCATAAGCAGGAATAAAAAGAACTTTTTTCTTTCTTTTCTTGCATTTCTAGACTAGTCAAAAATCATTTTCTTCAAACGCTTTCTCAAACTTGTTTTCATTCCAACATAACATTTCGATTTGGGGCTTTAAAATATATTGCATTCCATTTCTGCTTACTTGCATTTTCTTAGTCTGCACTTAGTAATTAATAAACTGCATATTGAATAAATCGTAGATCACTTGATGTTACACAACCAGACCACGTGCACTAAATTAAACATAAAACTCACTTGAGACAAGGCCCAACTGGGATTTCATCACCCAGCAGATACCTTACCCATCCCAGTGATCCTACTTGGATTTCACCACCAAGGGGAAAGCCCACTCTATTCTCTGGTAGAGTCTAATCTATAGGGAAAGTATATTTTGGCTAACCACTAGAATTGTGAAGTGAGGGGAGCTTGCTCCTTAGCACCAGGCCATGTATGGAACCTAACACAGACTTTTGAGTGCCTAAGCATACCTGAAACCATCTTTAGACTACTTATTTTAGGACCCTTCTAACAGCCAACCTCCTCAAACATCACTTTAAGGCATAAGCCACACGATCCTAATAAAATTATTTCTAGGGATTTAATGCTAGGATCTGCCTGTCCTCATCTTATTTTCTATTTTTATCTATTTTTTTTGAGCTGGTAAGGATGTTTTCTTCATTTCCAAAAACTTTTTTTCTGAGTTTCTGGAAAACACAGTAACCGACATCGGTTCTGTAACTGACATCAGCAACTTTTCTCCACCGGCATCGGTTATCTGACCGACATCGGCAGACTTCTTCACTGACATTGGTTTTTATACCGACGTCAGTCACTGTCCACTTTCTTTTTTCCAAAAATAGAAAGCTTAAAATCCAACTTTCTTGCTATTTAAACATTCATTTTGGTTTTCTAAGACTGAAAAAACACAGTTTTTTGAAATCTGATTCTTTCTTGCCTTGAATGGTTTTGACATGCAGTCAAACCAAGGCTCTCCTTGACCACGCTAGGCAACAACTGCTTCCACCTTCACCATCTATAACCAGTCCTATAATGGAGTTCCACTCGGAGACTGAAAGAACTCCTACTCGCCCAACCCCGCCTCAGACTCCTATTGTCCCAGAAGGGGACCAAGATTTCACATGATTCTTGGACCTTAACGTCAAAGCCTTGCAGCACTATCTCGCGCATAGCCAAACGTGAGACTCCCTAGGCAACCCAATCTATAGGATGCCGACTTCCTTAGTCAAGACAAGGATCACATCAACAGCACCTATAATTCAGCCTCTAAACAATCAAGTCAACACGTCCACCAATAACCCAACCATGTCTTACCTTCAAAATGTAACCTCTCCTTCTAAACCTACCTCCATGGGGGTTTTGGTACTCCCTCAACCTCAAAATACTCAACCAAACCCCACACCTTTCCAAAACCTACTGGTCTCTATTCCCCCTACTCTTGCACCTATCAACACAAGAGTAACTATTTACCCGTCAACAAGTGTGGCCACTCCTCAACCATCCTTGATGGACCCTATCCAACTTGTGCCTACCAACCCCATAACACAAGTGCCCTTGGCTCCAACTTTCACTCCAATAACCAGCTACCCATATGTTGCATCTACGCAACCAACCACATCATATGCCCCTCCCAATATCTTTCAAGTGCCTTATAATCTAGGGGGCGCTCCACCCGTCAATCCGTCAGCAGATATCATCAAAATGTTGATGGACAAGATGTCTAGCCTAGAGACCTCCATTTCTGGCTCACGCAATACTCTCTCATACGAGCAAATTTGCAATGAGCCCATTCATCCTTCTGTCCCAATTAGACCATACCCTAACCAATGGGAGCTTCCCAAATTTTCTCACTTTTAAAGCAAGGAAGACCCACAACAGCACTTACAGGCATTCAGGCATGCCTGTTACCTTATTGCCCATGACGATGCATTGCTCTTGCGCACATTTCCTATGTCCCTTTCTAGCACTTCGCTTGACTGGTATAGCTCTATTGCCAACCATTCCCTCTTCACATTTACACAGTTGGCCCAACTCTTTCTTGATCACTTCTCCATTAACATCACCAAGAAGGTCTCAATCACGGACCTCTATACTATCCGTCAATTCGAGGATGAATATATAGCTAACTTCGTTGCTTGCTAGAGAGGCCTCATCAATCAACTCTCCTTTTCCTTACCTCAACCCAAACTTATTGAACTTTTCTCCCGAGCCTGCACCAAACATATTTCTTCCACCTTACGGGTTCAGACTTTCCGCACCTTCGACAAAGCCTTCACGATGGCCTGCAAACTTGAATTACGTGTTGTCAAGGAGAATAAAGTCAAGTTGCGGAGCAAGAATCCCAACTCTAAGACTAATGACTCCTCTTCTTCTAAACCTTCATCATCCAATCCTAAGTCTAAAGCTTCAGCTAACGTTGTGGTCATTAGACCTTCATCCTCTTCAACCAATCAGCCTGAGCCATCCACATCTCAGAGCGCCACCCGTCAATTCTAGCAGAGATACGTACAATGATAGTATACTCCTCTTGGAGAATCATATGTGTCTATACTAGAAAAACTTGTTAAACAGGGGATTCTCAACCTCCCCCAAATCTGACCACCTTCACAATTTGATCCCTCATGCGCCATCCTTGCGTGGTATAGGGAAAATGACTTCTGCAATTACCACCATGTCAAAGGTCATGCCATGGGAAACTACAAAACCTTTAAAAACATAATCCAATACATGCTTGAAAAGGGTGACCTTGTCTTAGATAATCCCAATGCACCTCCTAATCAGGGCATCGACATCTTCAAGCAACCATTCCCCAATCATCCACCGACTCAAAATAATGTCCAGACCTTTATTGACAACACTCATGAACATGACATTTAAACAGTCAATACGGTCTCACCCTTCATCCCCGACCAACCTCAAGAGGTTAGTCCATCTATCAGTTCATCACGTGTGGATGAACCTCTTTCCCTGGTTAGTTCTCCATCAACCTCTCTCATCTTGGAGGACGCCTCAACCTTACCGGCACCATCAGTCTCACCATCCTCCTTCCTACTGCCTATGGAGGACCCAACCTTACCTACTCCTCGACCGCAAGTGGAGGGCACCATAATCCCTGCCCTTTACCCACTTGAGGAGTCACATTCTTCAGTTCCTTCTCCACCAAGAGAATAACCTGACTCTCCATCTTCTTCGATCAATGACAATCTAGTTATAACTCCCACACACCTTGGGTCCGAGACTACTGCCACACCTAACACATCTTCTCGACCATTTTCTTGACTAGTGGATAAAATCAAACTTCTCCCTTCAAGGAAAGTGGAACATTAGGGATTGTGGGAGCATCTTAAAGCTCTTCAACATCCCCGTGCCCTCTCATCTCATGTTGCCAATCCTCCCAAGGAACAATCGCCCAAGACTCTCAACAAAGACCAAACTCCCGCTTCTAAACCTGCATCTACCCCATCTAAACTAATCAAGTCACTCAGCGTTCACCCTGTCTCTACCCTCACTCACCCACAAGTGAAGGTGGAGTTAGACCAGACCTCGACCAATAGTAGTCTTCCAACCAAGTTGAAGAAGACTACCAGACCACAAAGATGAATGCCTCCTCCTCCGTCACCATTGCCTTCCATTTTGGGCCCCCATCCTTCAACTTTGACTAGAATCCTTCCCACTCTGACCTCCAATCAAAACAAGTTGCCTCCTTTGCTTCCTTTACCTACCTCCAGCCTACCCTCTCCTAATAAGGTGGTACCTCTCACAAAGAAAGTACCATCTCTGCCTGTCACCGCACCTTAAACGAAAAGGTGGTATGAAAACCTCCACCAACATCTCCTAAGCAAAAGTCACCAGCGCGTCATGTATCAACAGGCACAGACCCCTTAGTAGGTTCATATGCTTTGATATTATGCCAACTTTTGCAGACTTCTAGCATTACCCTTCCTTCTATCAAGCCATTCCAACCCCTCAGGTCAAAACCTTCTTGGTTCGACGATACAAAGATTTGTTTATACCATCGTACGCTAGGACACGATACCGAGACTTGTTGTGCCCTCAAGGCAGTCGTTCACTGCTATATGGAGAAAGACACTCTTCTCCTTGAGGACACTCTTGACTAACCCTCGACAGCTTCCCGTCCAACCTCTTCAACCTCATCATCATCTCACCAGCAGGCCATGACCCCTTCTTCACCTCCTATCTTTGAAATCAATGCTATCCATATAACCACTAGGTCACAAAAGGACAAGGTGAAAGAAAAAGCTGTTATTCCTTGGACCTATCCTTTTGTCCAGTCACCTTAACCACCAAAACCCAAGATTTCCATCTTAGGTGCATCTCAACCCCCTTCTTCAGAGGCAATCAAAGACTCTATGATAAAACAACTTCACCAAACGCCTGTGAAGATGACTTTATATGACCTTATCCAAAGCTCCCCCCAGCATCGTCAGGCTCTAATCAAAGCCTTACAGGCAGTTGAGATCTAACCTGAAGACCCTCAACCACTAGCTGCCTTAGTCCATTCTTTATCCCCCGTTGCCTCTATCACTTTCAGTGATTCTGAAATTCCTACCTCTACCTTGGAAGATCAGGACGCTGCTCTTTTCATCACAGCCTACATTGATCTAACCCATATTAAGTGAGTTATGATTGATGGGGGTGCCAGCATTAATATCATTTCCACCCATGCCTTTGATCAATTGGCTCTTCCCAAGAATTGCGTATCAAAAATTGACGCAATCCTTAGATCTTTTAATGACACCACTGCTAACACTATTGGCACTATTGTCCACCATATTCGCATTGGTCCACGCACAATCTCGGAACTCTTCTACATCATTGAGGGAGAATTCCAATATAACATGCTATTAGGACGACCTTGGATCCATGCCATGGCTTGCATTCCTTCAACACTTCACTGTTGTGTCAAATTTGAACACAACAAACAAGTCCATGTCATTCCTGCCGACCCATCCCCTTTTAAGACTTGTAACACAACCTATCGACCCAATGACATCCTTATTCCTCTCAAGACACCAACCCAAACATCATCTCCATCCGCAGAAGCGTCAACTAGTACACAAACAGTGGTTTCCACCACATCACCTTCTCAATTAACAACCAAGGACCCCATGGACGATATCTTCCAAAGACTTTCACTGGGGGAATATCGCCTACTTACTCTAGACATGTTCCAGACTCCCCAAGAGTATGGACAGCTTCATCAAAATCCAAGCTATGACCGTTGGATTGGAATGGTCATTCCTTATGGTCCTCCTAGCCTTCGAACCAATCTCATCTATGGGGGGTTGGATCAAGCTCCTACTGAATCAAATCCTTCCTCCTCACCTCAAATATTCACATCTGATTTCTCCTTTCTTGGCAACCCCACCTTTGCACATACCTACCTTTATAGGTGTGCATGGAAGGGTTTTGGCTTTGGGCACTACGAACAAGGCTCCCATCGGCCTATCGAACCACCCAATGATGATAATGCCAAGAAACGATATGGACTGGGTTTCCAAGAACCCACTGAGATTTCCGCAAACCTTTGCCCCGAACCAACCATCGACCAATCTCTTCCAGACTCGCCTATTCTTCCATCCTCACCTATGGAGTCGGTGGTTTCCATCCCTCCTAGTTTTTTTTTGCATAAACACCATCCATTTGGAACCCCTAACCTATCAGCTCAACGGGGTTCCAAAATCTCTCCCTCTCATTTATCCCAGCATGATAGACGATGAATTGACAACCATCAACACTGTCCACTGCATAGACGACAACGCCATTCTTACCTATATGGGTGTTGATGATTCTTTCATTCAGCGCTCCCTCCCTTCTGAAACACAAGTTAGGTTAAATGAATCAACCATTGACATTAACCTTTCATCTTCTGGTGTTCCTCATGTCTTAAAGATTGGTCAATCTTTAGACACCCAGGAGCAGATAGACTATACCACATTTCTCTCAAACAATCGCAAAGCCTTTGCCTGGACCTACGCTGACATGCCTGGCATCGACCCTAACATTGCCACTCATAACATTGTCACAAACCCAGAGGCTAAGCATATTAGGCAAAAGCTTCACAAAATGCATCCTCATGTTACACTTCTTGTCAAAGAAGAGCTTCAGCACCTTCTTTCTGTCTCCTTCATCCAACCCATTGATTATCCGCAGTGGGTCTCTAACATCATTCCTATCACCAAGGTGACTGGGGGGATCCAGATTTGTATGGACTATTGCGACCTTAACCTAGCTTGTCCTAAGGATGACTTTCCTCTTCCAAACATTGACCAACTTGTTGATCTTATGGCTGGCCATGAGATGTTATCACTCATGGATAGATTTTTAGGATATAACCAAATCCTGATTGCACCAGAAGATCAGCACAAAACCACCTTCATTACACCATGGGGAACTTTTTGCTATCGATTCATGCCTTTTGGTCTGAAAAATGCATGTGCCACATATCAACGTGCCATGACTTACATCTTTCATGATCTCCTCCATAAAATCATGGAGGACTATGTAGATGACCTGCTTGGCAAGTCTAAGCTTCGTCGCGACCATTTGACTATCCTCAAAATCATCTTCTCTCGCCTTCTTCAGTACCATGTCCATCTTAACCCCAAGAAATGTGTCTTTGGGGTCCTCTCCAGAAAGCTCCTAGGATTCATTGTCTCTCTTCGTGGCATCGAGATAGATCCTGCCAAAATTTGTGCTATCCTTGAAATGCCACCTCCAACTAATCTCAAGCAACTTCACAGTCTACAAGGGAAGCTCTAATCCATCCGCCGCTTCATTTTACATCTTTCTGACCGTTGCCAACCCTTTCATCACCTCCTCAAGAAGGACATCTCCTTTAAATGGGATAACAATTGCCAAGAGGATTTTAAAGCCCTCAAACGCTATTTGGTCTCTCCACCAGTCCTTATTCCACCAAAAGACGACCAACCCTTCTACCTCTACATCTCAGCAACCAATCATTCATTAGGTGCCATGATCACGCATCGAGATGAGCAACACCATGAGAAATTAGTCTATTACATAAGCCGAACACTTATCGATTACGAAACTCGGTATACTCATACCGAGAAACTCTGTTTGGCATTAGTCTTTGCCACTACCAAGCTCTGTCATTATCTTCTCAATCACAAAACCTTTGTCGTCACCCATACTGATCCTCTTAAATACATGCATGCTAAGCCATATCAAAACTAGTGTATGGCTTGTTGGCTCATGCTTCTTGCTGAATTTGACTTAGAATTTGTCCAGCAAAAATTTATAAAGGGGAAAACCATCGCTGACCAACTAGCAGATGCCCCTCTTCTCGACAATCAACCTTCTCAGTGCGAGTTTCCTGATGAATCTATCGCCACTCTCTCGACTGATGACACATTCTACCAAATGACGATGTTCTTCGATGGCTCTAAATGTCAACTCGGTGGGGGTGCGGGGGTCATCCTCATCCCACATGAGGGTGAACCCATGCCCCTATCTTTTAAACTCGACTTTGAATGTACCAATAATATGGCTGAATATGAAGCCTTAATTTTGGGACTTCAAACTGCCCTTTCTTTAAACATCAAGTCCATCAACATCTTCGGTGACTCACAACTTGTCGTCAATCAAATCAATGGTTCATATCTTTGTAAAAATGAAATTTTACAAAGATACAAGCACCATGTTGACACTCTTCTAGCATCTTTCGACCATCACTTATTACAGATTGTCCCTCGATCTACGAATAAGTTTGCTGACACCATGGCTTCCCTCACCTCACATATTCCCTCTTCATCATCATCCTCATCAAGAATTTATGTCATGGTACATTGTGTGCCATTACCTTCATACATTTCCACTGACATCAATCTCATCCACACCATAGACTCTAGTTCACAAGATGTATGGTATAAACAACTTGAGGACTACTTGGCTCATTCTCTCATTCCTCCCAACCTCTCTAGCAATGCGCGGCGGGCTTTCATCAAGCGCACCGCTCGCTATACCATGATAGGGGGCCTTCTCTATAAAATAGGTTTTGACGGCCTTCTTCTTCATTGTTTAAACTCCACTGAAGCTTCTCATATTGTCAAACAAGCCCATGATGGGATTTGTGGCAGACACTTCAGTGGTAACTCAATTGCCAAGCGCATCCTTCGCCTGGGTTATTATTGGCCCACTCTTCATCAAGACTATAGCGATTATGTTCGGCATTGCATCAAGTGTCAGCAACATGCTAACCTACTTCATCTCCCTAGTCATGCCTTACAAGTTGCTCAAGATTTCTGGCCTTTTTCACAATGGGGCTTAGATCTCATCGGTGAGATTAATCCTCATTCGTCTCTTCGTCATCAGTCCATCATCACTGCCACCGAGTATTTCACTAAGTGGGTGGAAGCTATTCCTCTCGTCTCCACAAAAGCCGACAAAATTGTCAACTTCATCAACACCCACATCATCTGTCATTTCGGTGTACCTCACAAAATCATCACCGATAACAGAAAGTCTTTTAAAAACAAAACTATCCAAAAAATTTGTGACTCCTTTGGCATTAAACTCAGCTTTTCTTCGCCTTACTACCCATAAGCAAATGGGTAGGCTGAGGCTTCTAATAAAATCTTAACTAAAATTCTCATGAAGGTGGTCAACGACACTGGAAGTGATTGGCACATTCATATTCCCTTCGCTTTGTGGGCCTACCGCACTAGCATCTGAACCTCTACAGGTGCTACCCCTTTCTCTCTAGTATACGGAATAGAGGCTGTCTTACCTCTCAAAGTATAGATCCCATCTCTCTGCATTTCACTCCATGACATTCTTTCTAACGATGACTTTCATCAAGATCGATTAGCTCAACTTGAGTTACTCGACGAGCGTCATCTTGCTGCCCTTAACCATCTCCATGTCTATCAAAATCACATCAAATGAGCCTATAACAAAACTCTGCGAGAACGAGATTTCAATATCGGAGACCTCGTCCTCAAATAGAACCAACATGTGACCAATATGGAACAGAGTAAATGAGGCAAATTTTCTCCTAATTAGCTCAGACCTTATATCATCATGCACAAGTATGGATCAGGGACTTATCGTCTATCTTCTCTTGAAGGCCGACCAGAACCTGAGCCCCTTAATGCTTTGCATCTACGACCATTCTACTATTATTCGAGTACTCATCCACTTGACATTTAACTTAAGCTCGTCCCTTGAGAAATCTCTATCCTTTTAATCCTCAATCCTTTCCCCCTTTTTTCCCTTAACACATCCTCTATAACCCTTTTATGATGTATGGATGCTTCGTCCTAATAAAAGGGAGCCCTTGACCTTCTATAAGTCTTGTCCATGACTCAACATTCTATCAAAACTAAATCAAGATGTCAAAATATCCAAGGTCACAAAATCAAATCAAAAAAGTAGACTGATCCCTCGAAGGACAGCTATAATATCATTGCTGTAGCTAATAGACTGCTCCCTCGAAGAACAGCTATTCAAATGCCCTTAAATCTATAAAGCAAAATATAGACCACTCCCTCAAAGGATGGCTATGACTAAATCTTGCTACAAATAGCACTTTCTTAGAAGCTTCCCGCATCGATCAGCTTCACAAATGACCACAAAACAAGTGACATCTCTATGTGGAATTCCCGCTTTGATCAGTCTGCTCTAAAAAAAATAAGGGGTCATGGACTTGACTTGTAGTTGTCTCAGGGTCTCCTATAAAAAGGGGCAAAGTTATCCCTACTCTAAAATGGGTTACCCTTTCCTCCTATCACATCACCTACTCAAGGGACTTCGAGCTCACTTTAATGTCAAAGTGATTCAATTACCGCTCTAACATAACTCATGGTCAATGATGCAACGCATAAATGGGGCTCTTGGTTCTAACAACCCCTATCTATGCTGTCATTTTGGTCCTTGTCAATGAAAGGGCGCTTATGCCTTTTACTTTCTACCTACACTTTGGTCACGTTTAACCACATCATTTGTCAAAACAATTCAATCCGACTCTTTTCAAACCACTCACATAACCTACTTATTCTGGTTTCCATAGACATCAACACACATGGAAACTATCAACCACACAATTTATGTCAAGCATAAACCATTACTTGCTGAAACATAAATTGACCTGTAATTCATTTTTAGCAAACATCCATCACGAATATGGATAGTTGCTAGGGATGAAAAACCCCAACCAATGTTACAAAATACACCATTTGGAAAAGGCTGTGGCATCATTTTCTCCTCATCATTTCAAAGCATGTACCCTCAGACAAGTGGGAAGTGCTATATCATTATCATTATCATGACCAAAATCAACCACTTCGATCTTTTTCCTCCCTCTTGGGAGAACTACATTGGCCTAAGGCCCTAACGACAGGGGCTATGTAGGCAGCACTCAGTTGACATGGGGTCTTCTGGGGTTAGCTCGGCCATTCCTTCATCGCATTTCTTCCATCACATTCTTTTGTCACCTGCCAATCACATCACAAACAATCACATATTTTCATAATCATTAACATTAATCATTTTCATCCATATCATTAATCATTAATCTTAATCATACATCCATCATCATATAAACACCATAATCTCAACATCATAATCCTAAACATATATCAAATCAAAATAACATACAAACACATCCACAACATTTTTCATAAACACATCCATGATCAAATATCTCATCATATATATATATATATAGTTTTTTACAATGACACAATCTATGTCTCTGTCTCTCTCTCTCAACAAAATATATATGCATCTCGCATCATTGGCTCGTAGGCCGGTATATACATAGTAGTAAGGTCTACCCTCAAGGCTATGGCTGTGGTGGTGGCGGCGGTGGCCTGGAAGATGCTATATCATATCCCCCTCTGATTTGCACCTCTTACATGACTCAGTAGCAGTCATCCATGACCTAGACCACTGCCAGCTCTGTTCTGCCCTCATATCAGAGTACCATTGTATTTGAGGAAACCCCCTAATGGCTCCCTCATAATACGCTATCTCATCCAACGCATTATGGTATCTAACTATAGATACCATCTGTGGTGGACCCATCTGACCTACAGCTGTGCCCTGCACTGAACCCTGTAGCTATGAGAATGTTGGCTGTGCTGACACTGACTATGTGGGCTCCTGAGCTGGCTGCTGAGGTGGATGCTACATCAGATCCTACCCCCCAAAAACCTATCCTGCCACTGCCTGTGCCTAGGCTATGATGAGTTGTCCCTGTAGTAGTGTGACCTGACCCATCAACACTGTCACTCGACTCGTCATCTCTGTCAGTTGCCTTGTAACCCCTGCCAGCTGTCCCTACAAAACTGTGACATGGGCCTGTGTTGCATCCCTCTCCTACCGCGTGGTGTCCCTTTCCTCGCGGGTTATAACCTGCTCCCTGGTAATGGCCTATGGATCTGGCTGTGGCCCTACCTATAAACCTGTGTACTACCTACCCACCACACCGTGTAGGCCTCTGTACAACCTTGGTTAGCCACCCCAGGTCCTACCGGCAACTCCTCAAAATTTGGACCCTCTGTCTCCTCTGGTAGTGGGAGCGGCACCTCAATGTCATTTTGTCTGTACAGTGGGAATGCGGGAGGTACATCTTATAGCAGCCCATACTGGCACCACACTCTCTCTACTGGCACTCTCTCGAGCTCACTAGCTCGCCTACCCCAGACCCATCTCAAGCTCTACACACCAACCAGCTGCTCTCCCTAGTCTCTGAATGTTAGATAAACCAAGTATGGTCTCCAGATGATGTCTGTAGGAATCAGGGCCTCCAGTACCCCTCTGTAGTGGTCAATGTCTCTAACCACTCCATCTACCCGTGTCTGCGCCATCACCTCGCACCACCACCTGAATCTGACCCTAAAGCCAGCCAAAATTGCCACTGGGAGGCCAAGAGGATGGGTAACCACTACATGCTCATAGGCCCAGCAATGTAGCAGGTGGCCCATGCACAAGCTATATCGTTGCCGCCAACTAATACCCCACAGCTCTCTATATACTTGGGCCAAAAAGATAGGCGCCCAAGCAAACACTGTCTGTTGCTCTATCATCTCAAGCAAAACTCTGGCCATAGCAATCGGAAACCTGCTGCCCTCTACATCTGGCAACATGTACACCGTGATGCCTATCATCATCAACACTGCTAGCTGATGTGCATCCTCATCTGTAGCGTATAAAGGCTCATACGTAAAACTCGCTGAGAGGTAGCTCATCTTAGTGACGTGCTCTCCAAATAGCGTAACCATATGAATATCGTGCGCCTCTCTCGAGCACGCATAAAGGTCTTCTTTGTGTAATGGTAGCCACAAAATCTGGTACACATCCTCAATTGTGACCGTCATCTCTCCCGTGGGTAGATGGAAAGTGTTGGTGGAATGATCCCACTGCTCGATCAGTGCCACCATCAAGCTCACATCCCGCGCCACTCTACAGTAGCGTCGCAGCCTGTCGAGTCCAACTGTGCTCATCTGCGCCCACTCATCGACTGTCACCCCTCCACGCATCTACATCAACAATGTCAGAGGCGATCCTGCAACATCAAAGTCAGCCTCGCCTGCATCCACCCAAGTCAATCTCATGTTAAAAATTTTCCCTATTTCACTATCTATGCCTGACCCAACACCCGAGAAGCCCTTGGCGTAGCTTTGACCCCTCGACTTAAACATTTTTCATCCCTCTTTTGACCAGGCAGCCAACTGACATCAGTTAGCATGCTAGCGACGGCACTCACCTAACTGACGTCAGTCACTTAGTGACCGACGTCGGTAGGTTAGTGACTGATGCCAGTCACTCGTCAGCTAATGCTGGTGAACCCACTGACGTCGGTGACTAGTTCGGCCCTAGGGCCGAATGGGGCGAGCCCTAAAATTTAGGGCTTCCCCATTTCTCCCTCCTACACCCACCAAAACCCTCTCAAAACCCCCTAACCTATCCTAGATACCTTTTCCACCCTCCTAGCTACCCTCCCCCCTCACTTTCTCCCTAAATTAACACAAATTTCAAACAACAAATAAAAACAAAAATTTAACTCAATAGGGCTTAGAAACCCTCCTACCTCATCTCGGCGTCACCGGCATGGTGGCACGATGGGTGTCGTTGGTGGTGGACCTCCCATAGGTCCTCTACTACCCTCTGCCATCACTTCTACCTCGAACTCCTGCTGACCCATAGTTGACTCTTCAACCTCCAATCCAACTCCAATCTACTCCCTCTCTCCACCAATCTCACTATGCCACCTCACACCGCTAATTCGCTCACTACCAGTCACTTTCACTCCTAAAATCTAAAGCACCCTTTTTTCTCTCAGTCAAATAATCACAAATGACTTTTGGTGGGCTGCCAATCTAGTTTTGTCAGATTTGGTAGGCTGTCGATGTCGGCATTGGCATGCCCTAATCCACCGACGTCAGCCGACCTCTACTGACGTCGGCCATTTTTAGCTATCGACGTCAATTTTTCTCACCGACGTCGGCATCCTTCCAAACTCCTTTTTTTTCCCATTGCCCAAAAATCATGCCCCTAATCAGTCAGTCCTCCAGACCACGTTATCTTCGCCCCCTGGGGCACCCTGGAGACCACCTTTTGCCTCCATCCATCGACCACCAGACCTTGGAGATAATGACCATCTCCTCTAACCACGACTACTTCCAAAGGGATTTTGCCTTGGTTGTTTTTGCATGTATGCTACCTCATGATTGGTTAGCAAAATTGTGCACGCATTTTTGACCTTCACAAGTATAGGATTGCAAGCCGGTTGATCCCCACTACTTATATTTTTTATGTTTCTGGGAGCACTTCCTAAGCCTGGGATACTTGGAACACGATGACCATTGGAGCTCCAGCTTAGATTGAATAACCCAATCAGCAAATGACTAAATGCTGGGGCCCAGTTACTTCAATTTTGGCACTCCTCGACCCTTGACTTGTGACAATTTGACCTGACCATCTCGTGAAATGGTATGCACGCAAACACGACTTTTGCAGCATTCACCCTCCCCCTTTTTCATCCACTCTTTGTCAAATCAGCACCTGATTCCAAGTTCCCTTCCCTCGACTCCTGCTTTGAGGGGGAATACCTCATCCATAATCGGGGCAAACTAACCTCTTTCTGCTTTTGTCTTGCAGTTCATTTGAATGACCAACAAGACGAAATCAACTTTATCCCACACTTGGGGCAACCAACTCCTATTTTTGTCTTGTAGTTCATCCAGAACAACCAACAAGACAAAAAGGGGCAAATGTAGACACCAAAATCATGTCTACTCCCCTAGTCATTCTCCTCATTTTCTCCCCCCTTGGTCCCCTTTGTCCACTTAACTATCCCTAACCCGCCTATGTCTTGTTAATTTGAAATAATTATCTATTTTAATTAACAAAAACTCCCTTTTCCTTCTCTCTTACCACCTCGCCACCCTAAGATACCCCTCTTGGATTCCCTTCATTCCCCACATGGCCATATTAATACCTAGACTCCCATTCCAACTTCTCCTCTCACCCATTTTAATCCCCTTCGACCGTTTCTTCCTCAGACTCCCTGACCCGACAGTTGGGAAAATGGATGAAGGCTATTTTTAGCCTTTTTCCTGCCTTTTAGTTGCCAACATCAGTCAACTATCGACTGACGTCGGTGATATTGCTAGCATCGGCAGCCTTCATAACAGTTTTTTGCACCGTTAACCAGCCTCTTGGCTCTCTTGGTCTCTCTCTCGCATCCTAACTCTTGAATCTTTGCATCAGACCCTGGAATCCATTCCTTCACTTGATCAATTTGCCAATATCTCAGCCAGACTTCTGACTCTCTCCCTCAGGTACACACAACGGGCTTATACACCAACAACAGCATCAAACTTCTACATCAACATTAGGGTTCCACACAGGCTACATCAACAGTAGGTACGGGGATCAGCAGCACTCCTTCAGCCAGCCACAGGTAAGTATTTTGTTTGTTCTTTCATTATGTTTTCTAGTCATTTGCTTCTAATTACTATGAACTAGATTCAGCATTTTCCTATCCCCAGACCAAATCAGACCTGAATCTTTACTTCTCCATCTCCCTATTGCCTCTGTCCTCTGTCAGACCATACACTCTGCCTATTCAACCAGACTCTCAGACCTAGACCCCAGACCATTCAACCAAACCCCAAAACTTTGTCTTAGACCACTCAAACAGACCTAGACCCATAGACCACAGACTCAACCAGACCCCATCCAAGCCTACTACCTCGACCAACGTCGACCGCAGAGACCATTACCCCAACTGACATCGATAGCATAACTGACATCGGTAGACCTCAACAACCGACACCGATAGGACCACCGACGTCGGTGACTATGACTAGTCTGACAGCATCTTTTAGGTAAGCCTTTGCTTCCATTTTCCTTTTCAGTCTTTTATCATTTCAGTATTTTAACATTTTGCTATTTATCAGACACTTCTTTTTATTGACTAGTGGGTTGATATCCCTTAAGGAAGTCTTCATACTTTTGGGATCAAGCTTTCGCTTGGCAACCCACCATCTCCTCATCTAACGCCTTCTTTTGTCCAAGTCTCTTTTCTTTGCAGGTGTCATTCCTCCATAGCCAAAGAGGAGTTCTCACAGCGTCTGGATTACGGTGTGCATGACTACATCCAGGTACACACAAGCCTTGACCATTCCCTTAAGTTTCTCATTTTCTCTCTTTGAATGTGAAAGCGAAATTGCATAGAAACATTCTATGCAATTTTGCTTTCACATTCAAAGAGAGGAAATGAGAAACTTAAAGAAATGGTCAAGGCTTGTATGTACCTAGATGTAGTCTGCGCACTGTAATCCAGACGTTGTGAGAACTCCTCTTTTGTTGTGGAGGATGACACCTGAAAGAGACAGACACTGAAACATGAAAAACGTTAGTTGATAAGAGGGTGGATTGCCAAGCAAAAGCTTGGTCCTAGAAGTGCTAAGGCTTCTTGGAGGATGACAATCCACTATTTAAAATAGAATATGACAGAGATAGAAAAGAGAAATGATAAAAGACTTGAAAAGAAGAACTAAAAGCAAATGTGTACCTGATAAGTTGCAATATGCTTAACACAGTCATCGACATCGGTGATATTGCCAGCGTCGGTCAGGAAGGTCACCAACGAAGGTTAGACTGCTGATGTCGGTAGGGGAAGTGGATGAGGTCGGTCGGGGTAATGGCCAATGACAGGTTACAGGTCTAGTTTTTGGTCTGCAAAATGGACTGTGGTCTCGTCGTCTAAAGGTCTGTGAGGGAGTCAGAGGGACTGCTTGGGGTCTAAGGTACTAAGAATGTTGTCAGGAGAAGGGGACTGAATTGGTGACAGAGGCAAAAAGAGGATGAACAGGAGAGAAGGCTTTTCAGCCTCTCTAGGAAGGACAGAGAAGGTTGGGTCAAGGATGCTTGGAATAGACAGTAGATAGAATACTAATATATTTGAAATGACACTGAAATTAAAACAATACAAATACTTAGCTGTGATACGAATTGGAAAAGGTGCAAAAGTTGTGTTTTGGTTGTTGCTGGTGATGGAGATAACGTGCAATCCCTGTGTAGAATGTCTGATGCAAGACCTTAGTGCCTAGAAAGTGCTGCCAAGAATGTTGATCCCTATAAGAACACCAAGAAGCCTAGAACACTGAAAAGCAAAAGCACGAGAAATTTGTTTCGCTGGAAGAAGATTCGAGATTCGTGATTAGCTCCAGAGATTAACCAATTTCTGATTGGGATCGTCAAAGGGTCAGAAAAATGGTTTAAGTATAACCGACGTCGGTGGGTGCAGAATGGGAAAAAGAGCCACCAAGCCCATTTTTCATCTGCCAAGTGCACTATCCATTGGAGAATGTCAAAAGGTTGGGCTAAATACGCACGAGAGTTGGTTAGGCGGTTAGAGAGAAGTAAGAATAGGTCTTGGGTGAGTCATAGGGTGGGAAATAGTCCAAGGCAAGGTGTCAGGCGAGGTGTCAAAGGGGAGAATATTAATAATAAATTATTATTTTTAAATTAGTAAGTGTATGTTTTAAGAATGGGTTAAGAATGGACCAAGGGGGAAGGTGACCAAGGGTTAGACACTATTTTGGTGTCTACATTTGCCCCTTTTTGTCTTGTTGGTTGCTCTAAATGAACTGCAAGACAAAAATAGGAGTCGGTTGCCCCAGGTATGGGATAAGGTTGATTTCATCTTGTTGGTTGTTCAAGTGAACTACAAGACAAAAATAGGCGAGTTGGTTGCCCCGATTATGGATGAGGTATCCCCCCTCAAAGCAGTAGTCGAGAGAAGGGAACCTGGAATCGGGTGTTGATTTGATAGAGAGTGGATGAAAAGGGGGAAGATAGAGTGAAAACGCTGCAAAAGTCGTGATTACACGTACACCACTTCACGAGATGGTCAGGTCAAATTATCGCAGGTCGAGGGTCAAGGAGTGCCAAAATTGAAATAACCGGGCCCCAGCATTTAGTCGTCTGCTGATTGGGTTATTCAATCAAAGTTGAAGCTCTAATGGTCATCATGTTCCAAGTATCCCAGGCTCAGGAAGTGCTCTCAAAAACATGAAAATGTCCCACCGGGCGTGCCAGAATGTTTCTATGCAATTTTGCTTTCACATCAAAGAGAGAAAATGAGAAACTTAAGGGAATGGTCAAGGCTTGTGTGTACTTGGATGTAGTCATGTGCACCGTAATCCAGACGCTGTGAGAACTCCTCTTTGGTTGTGGAGGAATGACACCTGCAAAGAAAAGAGACTTGGACAAAAGAAGGCGTTAGATGAGGAGATGGTGGGTTTCCAAGTGAAAGCTTGATCCCAGAAGTATGAAGACTTCCTTAAGGGATATCAACCCACTAGTCAATAAAAATAAGTGTCTGATAAATAGCAGAATGTTAAAATACTGAAATGATAAAAGACTGAAAAGGAAAATAGAAGCAAAGGCTTACCTGAAAGATGTTGTCAGACTGGTCATAGTCACCAGCGTCGGTGGTCCTACCGGTGTCGGTTGTTGAGGTCTGCCGACATCGGTTATGCTGCCGACGTCGATTGGGGCAATGGTCTCTACGGCCGGTGTCGGTCGGGGAAGTAGGCTTGGAATGGGTCTGGTCGAGTCTGTGGTCTATGGACAAGGACAAGGAAGGGTCTAGGTCTATTTGAGTGGTCTAAGACAAAGTTTTGGGGTTTGGTTGAATGGTCTGGGGTCTGGGTCTGAGAGTCTGGTTGAATAGGCAGAGTGTATGGTCCGACAGAGGATGGAGGCAATAGGGAGATGGAGAAGTAAAGATTCAGGTCC
This sequence comes from Torreya grandis, assembly GCA_037957365.1. Classification (NCBI taxonomy): domain Eukaryota; kingdom Viridiplantae; phylum Streptophyta; class Pinopsida; order Cupressales; family Taxaceae; genus Torreya; species Torreya grandis. Next base: position 365,975 of record JARHVA010002329.1, read on the forward strand.
AGTTTGGTCTAGGGATAGGAAAATGCTGAATCTAGTTCATAGTACTTAGAAGCAAATGACTAGAAAACACAATGAAAGAACAAACAGAATACTTACCTCTGGCTGGCTGAAGGAGTGTTGTTGATCCTCATACCTACTGTTGATGTAGCCTGTGTGGAACCCTGATGCTGATGTAGAAGTCTGATGTTGTTGTTGGTGTATAAGCCCATTGTGTGTACCTGAGGGAGAGAGTCAGAAGTCTGGCTGAGATATTGGTAGATTAATCAAGTGAAGGAACAGATTCCAGGGTTTGATGCAAAGATTCAAGAGTCGAGATGCAAGAGAGAGACCAAGAGAGCCAAGAGGCTGGTTAATGATGCAGAAAACCATTATGAAGGCTACCGACATCGGCAATATCACCGATGTCGGTCGACAGTTGACCGACATCGGCGGCTAGAAGGCAGGAAAAAGGCTAAAAATAGCCTTCGTCTATTTTCCCAACTATCGGGTCGAAGCGGATTAAAATGGGCGAGAGGAGAAGTTGGAATGGGAGTCTAGGTATTAATATGGCCATGTGGGGAATGAAGGGAATCCAAGAGGGGTATCCTAGGGTGGTGAGGTGGCAAGAGAGAAGGAAAAGGGAGTTTTTGTTAATTAAAATAGATAATTATTTCAAATTAACAAGACATAGGTGGGTTAGGGATAGTTAAGTGGACGAAGGGGACCAAGGGGGGAGAAAACGAGGAGAATGACCAGGGGAGTAGACATGATTTCGGTGTCTACAGGCATATTTCTAATTCATAATAGATCAAATTTAAAAATCCTGAGAGATTTTTTTTATAATTATGTTGATATATATAAAAACCTTTTTTCCAAAATATTGTATAGATTTTTCAAATTTAACATTGTACTATTTTTAGTAAATTTAGACCTATAGTCTATATATGTACTTTTATTTCCCTATTTTGTTGGGTTCATCTCATATCTTATTTTTTCATAAAAAACCTATCCCATATTTTCAAAAAACTTGGCCAATAATCTAAAATTTATGTATCCTTATTATATCATGATTTATTGCTCCCTAGCATTTTTATGTCATTCTTATCCTATTCTCATATCAATTTTTAGAACATTTAAAATGGATGCAAAGGATCCTATTCTACATCTTAACCCTAAGGAGGGTGATAACTACCATCCTTATAACCAATTCCATGTTATCACTCCTTCAAGGGGTAAGGTATATGGTGTATGTACACATATTCAATCTAAGGTACCTAGGGTTTTTGTTTGTGAAGTCCTAAGAGATCAAATCACTAATATGAGAAATTTAATAAAATACTTACAAAATCATATTACACTCCTATAGAATCCAACACATGGTAGTGTTAATTATGTGTTTACATACACATCTACAAATGGTGTGCTAAATAAGGTTTCACATCCAAATGAAAAGCTAAAATATAATACATGCAAAATAAGTGGTTCCAAAAGTGACCAAAAGGATATTAAGAGACCAAGTTAAACCTTGAGAGATATGCTTTGAAAAAAAAATTCAATTACCTACTTCACATCCTATAAGGATATTGAAATAAGATTATGCATATCATATAATGCATGGGCATCATACATATTATTAACTTATATTTAAATATATATATATAAAGTCACAAAGATAGTGATGATCATATCAATGATACATCAACCAAGAAAACCACTCAAAATATGAGTACTTCTCCTAAACCATAAGTACCTAAATATGAGTACCAAATAAAAATTTAGAGAAAAAATGGTTACCAATATCAAACATAGAGAATGAAATGGTTCAAAAATAAGAATCAAATCAAGAAAAGTATCTGAATCTACCTCTCCCTAATGATACTCATCTTTCCAAACCATATGGTTTTGGGTAACAATTGTAGACACTAGAAAATTTCACACTTGCAATTTTATATGCGTGAATGCCTCAGGACCCACTAAAACCCCCCTAAACCTTCTTAACCCTTAACCAACCCCTCTTAACCTAACCAAATCATTATTCACATAGTAATATTTAAAAGTACTATTCACTATCACTATGGGACCCACTATCACTATTCATGATGATATGGTAGGTGACATGGAAAGTGACATGGAAAGTGACATGGAAGGTGATATAGAAGGTGATATGGCAAGTAGCATGGATTAGAAGTGACATGGCTTGAAGTGGGACATCATACCCCACTTGGGACCATCCTCCAAGGTACATAATGACATCATTAAGCACTAAAGTGACCCTCCTTTGAATTATGGTTCATTTTTACCCATGGGGCCATCATTCAACATGTGTTTTTGTCCTCATGCATAAAGGTGGTCCCAAAATTCATGGGGTAATTAGCCACAGGATAAATTAGCTTGGTGGAAAGTCCTTTGGCCTAATTTGGGTCCATGTGCATGATTTCCACTCAAAATTAGACTCATGTGCAAGGTAGGAGACAAACCAACAAAGAGGGAATCCCACCACCCTTATAATTTGATTCACCCATGCACCCACATGGATAATGGTGCCAAAATTCATGGGGCACTTAGCCAAAAGATAAATTAACCTAGTGGAAAGTCCTTTTGCCTCATTTGGGTCCATGTGCTTGATTTCCACTCAAAATTGGAATGTGTGTGAGGTGGGAGACAAAACAAAAAATTGGGAATCCCACCATCCTTATAATTTGATTCGCCCATGCACCCACATGGAAAATGGTGCCAAAATTCATGGGGCACTTAGCCAAAAGATAAATTATCTTGGTTGAAAGTCCTTTGGCCTCATTTTGGTCCATGTGCATGATTTCCACTCAGAATTGGACTCATGTGAAATGTGGGAGATAAACCAACAATGTGGGAATCCCACCACCCTTATCTCCTTTGTCATTTATGATCCCACTTGAAAAATGGCACCATACTTCATTGTTCCACTTTTTGAGAATGTTTATTGACAACAAATGCTATAAGTACCCCTTTCTCCTTCACCCATGATTAAGTTAAGTTTTGGTAAAAAAAATAATTCTTGTTCCATGTTTTCTAATTTTGAAGGAGGTCATCATCTTGGAGATTATAATAATTTAAAGCAACAAAACTCTATCGAATTTGCAAAACATCATCAATCATCTTCAACAAGCCATCTTCTTAAACATCCTCAATAAGATTCTTTAAGGTAACCTTGTATTAGTTTACTTTTTTAATTTTATTCCTTTCTTTATTCCCCTTTGAACTTTATTTTATTGACCTCCAAATTTCTTCTTTGTTGTCTCATTTACCCCCTTTTACCACTTTGCTTTCTTAGCCTCTTTTTGATCATTTTCCCCTTTGCCTTCTTGGCCTCCCTTCTTGACCATTTATCCCTCTTTATTTCTTTAATACATTACCATTTACCATCTCAACCATTTTCCAACCCCAACCAAATCATTATTTGGACCCTTATCAAGTTACCAAACCAAAACCACAACCTTGTTTTTGACTAAATTTTAGTATTAGTTGCTTTTATATAGTCATCATTTTAGCAAAGCATTTAACTTATTCATTTTAATTTTAGTTATTTATTGTTATTTGCTATTTTTAGTTTAAATTTATTATTATTTTATGAAAATACTTTCTTTTTTATTTATCAACTTAAGTGTTTAAAGCAATTGGATTGACAACCTCCTAAAAAGCTTCCACTTCGAGGATCTGGATTATGTTAGGTAATCCGCACATCTACTTGTCTAACAAACAAGTGTTTTTAATTGTTTTCTTATTTTTAGGTATTCTTACCTAGATAAAGAAGAGTTCTCAAAAATTATTGACTTCAATGAGTGTATTAAAACTAGGTATTCTTCTACAAACCTCTTAACATAGTTTCTTTCTTTCAAAAAAAATTTAAAAAAAAGCAAAAACAAAATAGAAATATTTTGGCATGCCCGGTGGGATCCTAGAGTTTTCTTGGGTTCATAGATGTTTTAGGAAATTTAGTTTAATTAGGAAAATGGATTTAGATATAATTTCATTTCTAAAAATTAAGCATTTCTTTCTTTCAAAATGTAAGTTTTAGTTTCTTTTGTTTTAGAAAATTTAAAAAAAAAATTAAAAATATTCACTTTTTTTTCTTGCATTTATAAAATATCAAAAGAGAATTCATCTTAGGATTAGGATTTCATCTTCATGTTTCATTTAGGTGCATCTTAGTTTTTTTCTTCATAAAAATATTTTTTGGTTTAAAATTAACTTGCATCCATTGTTTGCCTACTTATCTTAGTTCATATAGTAACTTAATTAATTAATCAAATTATTTTTAGCATCACAAATGTTACACAAACCAAACCACTTGCATAATAAAAAATAAAAACACACTTGAGACAAGACCCAACTAGTATTTCATCACCTAGCAGATCACCTTCCCATTTCTCAATTATCTTTCTTGGATTTAATCACTAAGGGGATAACCAACTCAGTTCTCTAGCTGAGTATAAGCTTTAGTAATCGATGTATTGGCTAAGCACCTATACTGGTAATAGGATTGTGATGTGAGGGTATCAAGACCCAAGTACCAATATATGTACTCAATCCAATACAAACTTCTTTTTTAGCACCTAAATGCAACCCAAAACCAAACATAGATTGCTTTCTATGACCTATTCAAGCCAATTTCCTCTTCACACTTTCTAAGGCATAATCCAAAAGAGAGATTAAAAATAATATTAGGACTTAATAAACTCTTTGTGAATGAATATTTTGCCTTGAATATTCTTTGAATACTCTTTGTTTTGAGGTGTGAGAATGTATCATGCCTTCCTTAGTTTCTCGTATGGTTCTTACTCACCAACAACGAAGGGACCTTGAGGAACAAAACTCACCACCAAGTCAACCAACCTCTTCCACCTCATCATCCATAAAACACATTTTTGAACCCATGGACTCCCCTCACTCTCTATGAATTCCTACTTGAGTAGTCCTAGAAGATGCATATTTTTCCACGTTTTTAAAAAATAATCGCGTAGCCTTACAACATTACCTTAGAACTACATCTTACCAAATCTTAGTTTTGACCCCACCTGTAGATCCACCTTATGGAATTCCACTCCACCTCATGGGGAGTACCTCCACTACCATGGGTACTACTCAACCTTTAGTTACCCAAGCCTTATAATCAACCAACAACCCCCTTTGAAACTACCATTTAAAACCAACCAACCCAAACTACTAATGCCCTTATACCTCCTACCAATCACTCCTCTTTAATAGGAGTACCTACCTCTAGTGCTACCCATATCCCTATAGTTACCTAAACTCCATCAAACACTACTCCTCTTCAAAGCCTTATGGTGTCCATACCCTCCATGTTACCACTGATTAGTACAAGGGTCACCACCCTTCCATCAGCCACTAACCCAACTACCGATCCTACCCAATTAGAAACCTTTAGTTACCTCCATAACCCATAAGGGTGTATTCCCACTACCCAACCACCCACATCTACCCAACCATTTACATCCACATACCAATATGTATCTTCTATCCAACCATTGGCATCCACATACCAATATGTGGAAACCTCTCAACCTTCTACCCACTATCAACATGTTTCTCAATTGCCACTACCACAATATGCATCTTACAACCTTTCAGGTACTCAACCCCAAGTAGACTTCATGAAGATGATCATGGACAAGATGATCACCTTAGAGTCATCAATCTTGGGTGCTCATAATATCTTATCATATGACCAAATTTGCAATGAGCCTATCCATCCATCCAAACCCATTAAGTCATATCGTCCCCAATGGTAACTTCCCAAGTTATCTAAATTTCAAAGCAAGGAAGATCCCCAACAACACCTTAGGGTATTTAGGCATGCTTATTATCTCATCACCTATGATTATTCCCTTCTTCTCCACACTTTATCAATGTCTCTGGTTGGCCTAGCCTTAGATTGGTATAGTGCCTTACCCAAAAATTCCATATTTTCCTTCACCCAACTAGCCCAAAACTTCTTGGATCATTTTTCAATCTATCTAAGAAAGTTTCTATCACCAACCTCTACTCCATCTGGTAATTTGTGGATGAATCTATTGTTGATTTTGTGGCTCGTTGGATGAGCTTAATTAACCAACTTTCATTTTCCTTGACTTAACTTGAATTTATAGAGATCTTTTCTCAAGCAAGTTCCAAACATATCTCATCCACATTATGTGTCCAAATATTCCATACCTTTGATGAAGCTTTTACCATTGCTCATAAACTAGAGAACTGAGCCATTGATGAAGGAAAGCTTAAACTCAAAAATAAGAACTCAACCTATAAAACCAATAAGGCTTCTTCCTCCAAGAAAACATCCCAATACCAACACCAAGAATAAAGGAACCATAAATTCTATTATCTTTATACCCGAAACTCCACCATCTACCAACCAATAAAACCTAAGGAACCAAACCTATAACTCCTCCAATTCCTCAAACCAAAACCCAAAGAACCAAGATTGAAATAATCAGAAGCAATTAACTCCACTTAGGGAACCCTATGCTTCTATTTAGGAAAATTTATTAAAATTTTATATCATTCAACTTCCACCAATTAAACCACTTCAATAGTTTGATGCTTCTCACCTTGTATCAGGTTGGTATAATGAAAATTACCATTGTGCCTTTCACTGAGTCATAAGATATAATATCAATAGGTACAATACCTTCAAATAACTTTTTCAATCCCTCATTAACAAGGGGGAGCTTACATTAGACAACCCCAATGCATCACCCAACCAAGCCATTGACATATTTAGGCAACCTTTTCCAAACCATGCTCCTACCAAAAATGAGAGTAAAAACATCAAGCACTCTCTTGATACCCATACCATTAACATGGTTCTTGACACACTCACTAATAAAGAACTCATTTATCAATCTACCAATCCCTCTCTACTTATTAAAGTAGTAGAGTTACCTTATACTCTTTTGGAAACCTGAACAAATGAGGTACCTCTCCCTCCTTCCTCATTCATTAAGGTAGTATAACTACCAACTTCCCCTTTGATCGACACACCAGACCACACACCCATCTTACCTTCCTCACCAATTACCATGAAACTCTCCCCTCCCACAGAAATCATTCTTGAGAAGGAAATTACCCAGTCTACTCCTCCCATAGAAGATTTATCTATCCCAACCTTAGATCATTTGATTGAGGAAGAGGACAAGGTTACTATCCTTATGTCTCAACCTAGTATATTATCTTTTAGATCCACCATTTAGGGAATAAAACCTTTATCAAAGATAATGCAAAAGTTAGAATTTGTCCCCAACCCTCACAGGGATTGAGCCACCTTTTGGCAATAATCAGGTATCCCTTATTTTACCAAACTATAACCTCCAACCTCTTCTTTGGTGGACCAACCTAGCACTTCTAATAACCAACCAATCAAAACCTCCACCCAACCAACCAAAACCTCCACCAAACTAACCAACCCTCAACCACTTAAGCCCACCAAGACCCTAGTAACCAAACCCCCTTCAAAACTAATAACCAAAGCAACCACAGAGGTAAAACCACCTAAAATCCCAAATCTTCAAATTTTACCTCCCTTAAGTTTTCCCTCCATTTTGGATCCTCACCCCTCTACCTTGAGCATGAAGCCCATTATTTTTACCAAAAACCCATCACCTCTGGTAGTTACACCTTCACACTTGCTTCTTAATGCACCTCTTGTTACTATACCAACAATACCTAAGTTACCTACCTTACCACCCTCTACCTATAGATCCTAAACCAAAACCATCAACCAAGCATACCACCTTACCTAAGACACCTATCATCAAACCTACTTCCAAACAACCTTCTACTTCAACACCCAAAACAAAAATTATTAAACCTTTACCACCTTTAATTGATTCTTACCTAACCATTCTCTAAAAATTATTTCAAACCTCTTATTTGAGCTTACCACCCATCAAACCCTTTAACGCTTCACATCCAAAACCATCATGGTTTAATAACAATTTGATTTTTTATACCATAGGACACCTGGCCATGATACAAAAAATTGGAAAGTTATCCAAACTCTCATCCACCATCTTTACGATGAAGATGATATATTAACAAATGAACCTCCTATGTCACCCATACCAACCTAAACAATAACCATACCTACCCAACACTTACCCACTCCTCCACTCTCACCTAAGAATGAATATGAATGTGACCACTCTACTACCTCACCCTCTCCTTCTATCTATACTATCCATGTGGTCACTAGATCACAATAGAAGGATAAAGGGAAGGCTAAGGCATCCATTCCTTGGACCTACCCTTATTCAAATTCCCAAGAAAACTATACCCAACCATCTCCATCTTCAATAAAACCTAGGGTGTCTATTTTAGGTTCTCCTCAATCTAACCCTTCACAATCCAACCCATAAGCAATATCTATTTGAAAATATATCCTTAAGCAGCTCCACTAGACCTTAACAAAAATGAGCTTATATGAGTTGATTTATACTTTTCCCCATCACCGTCAAGCACTCATAAAGACCTTGCAATCCATAAATATCCAACCCAATGATCCTTAACCTCTAGCCACCTTTATTGGTGCCCTTCAAACTTCTAACCTTGTCACTTTCAAGAATTCAAAAATACCTTTTGTCTATCTTGAGGACCCATATCCCCCACTCTTTATTACCACTTACATCAACTAAACCCATGTCAAAATGGTTTTGATTGATGGGGAAGATATCATTAACATCATATCCTCTTATGCTTAAAACCAACTCAACTTACCAGACAATATCATGTCAGAATCCACAGTAGTCCTCTGATCCATTAATGACACTATGGCCACTCCCTTGGAAACTATCATCTTTCATATCTGTGTAGGACCCCACACACTCCTTAAACTCTTATATGTTGTGAAAGAATAATTTGACTACATCTTATTTGTATGACCTTGGATTTGATCCATGGAATGTGTTCCCTCTACCCTCCATCAATGCATTAAGTTTGAGCATGATGGCCAGGTCATCAATATCCAAGTGGATCCAAATCTTTTCTCAACATGCAACATGACCTATCACCCCAATGATGTCCTTGTACACCCATATAACACACCTTTAGTAGTTTCACCCCAACCACCAACCATTGATGAAACATCAACTAGCTCATCCATTCCTTATTCAAAAATCCCCATAGAGGAGTCCTTGGGATCTATGTTCTAATGATTCTCATTAGGGGAGTATCACATTCTAGCATTGAATGATTTCCTTACTCCTCAATAATATGGGAACCTCAAACATGACCCTTCCTATGACCCTAGCATTAGAACCATCATCCCTTTTAGTCCTTCCAACCATCAAATGAACTTCATCTATGGGGGACTTGATCAGCCACTTCTTGCTCCCACCACTAACTATTTTATCTAACCATTCACCTCTAACTTTTCCTACCTTTAAAAACCAATATTCACTAAATTAAACCTTCATAGGTGTGCCTAGAATGGATTTGGCCTTGGTTGATATGAACAAGGACCTCATGAGTTACCTTAGATCAAAACCCAAAAACCTCATGAGTCATTTAGCCTTCGGTTTATACCACCTGAAGAACCCACCAATTCACCCAACCCTATTGACACCATCAAGGAAGACATCCCCTCCTCACCAACCCAACTTCCTTAAAAGTCTAAGGATTTTGACATCATTCCTCATAATTTTTTTAGTCAATATTTTTATTTTGGGCCCTTTGTCCTATCAATTGGATGGCCAAGCTAAAATTCTTCCTCTCATTCATCCCAAAATGGTAGAAAATGATTTTCCTACCATCAGCACCATCTAACATCAAGATGATGATTCTATTCTCACCTACCTTGGTGCCCCATATTATTTAATCCATAAATCCTTTCCTCTTAAAACTTCAAACATGTTGAATGAATCCACCATGGGTATCAACTTGGGCACTTCAAATAACCCCCACATTATCAAATTGGACCAATCACTAAATGTTTAAGAACTCCAAGACTTCTCCTCTTTCCTCCAACATTTTAGCATAAAATTTGCTTGGTCTTATAGTGATTGCCAGGGATTAACCGCACCATATCTACCCATAACATAGTCATTCATCGGGATGCCAAGCCTATTAAATAGAGACTTTGATGCATGCATCCTTGCATATTCTTTCTTATCAAAAAAGAGCTTTAGTGTCTTCTATTTGTAAACTTAATTTAGCCAATTGACTATCCCTAATGGGTCTTAAATATTGTGCCTATCACCAAAGCCATTTGGGGTTTATGAATTTTTGTGAACTTTCATGACCTTAACCTTTCCTGCCCTAAGGATGAATTTATTCTACCTAGTATTGACCAGCTTGTTGATCTTATAGCTGACCATGAGATATTATCTCTCATGGATGAGTTTTTGAGTTACAATCAAATCTTGATTGCTCCTAAAGATCAACATAAAACTACCTTTACCACCCCTTGGGGAAATCTTTACCATAGAGTCATGCCCTTTGAGTTAAATAATGTTTGTGCAATCTACCAATGAGCAATTATCTACATTTTCCATGTCCTCATCCACACCATCATAAAGGACTGTGTTAATGATCTATTAGGAAAATCCAAATCTTGCAAAGATCATCTAAAAGTGCTCAGCAATATCTTTGAATGCCTAATCCATTTCTATGTCAGATCAACCCCAAGAAATGTGTTTTTGGGGTCCTTTTAGGAAAGCTTCTTGGCTTTATCATCTCTCTTCAAGGAATTGAAGTAGACCCTACCAAGGTCAAAGTAATCTTAGAGATGCCTCCTCCTACCAACCTTAAGAAACTTTGTATCGTTTAGGGAAAGCTTCAATCCATTCACCATTTCATTTCCTAGCTTTCAGACTAGTTTCAACCTTTCTATCACCTTATGAAGAAAGATGTCTCTTTCAAATGGAATAGTGATTATCAAAAAACCTCTAGTTTTCTCAAATAGTTTTTTTTTTCACCACCTATCCTCACCCCTCCTAAGGATGACCAACCGTTTTACCTATATATCTCTACTACTAACCATTCCCTAGGGGTAATGTTAGCTCACTGAGATGAACAACATAGAGAGAAATTTGTTTATAACATTAGGTGCATGCTTGTAAAATATAAGACTCAGTATACCCATACTGAGAAAATTTACTTAGCCTTGACTTTTGTTGCCACCAAACTCTGCCACTACCTTCTTAACAATAAAACTTATGTCATAACCAACATTGATCCACTCAAGTACATGCCTTCCAAGCCATACCAAAACTAGCGTATGGCCAAGTTGATTACGCTCTTAACAAATTTTGATCTTGAGTTTCTTAAGAAAAATTCAATTAAAGGGAAAGTCATTGTTGACCAATTGGCCAAATAACCTTTGACAATCACCAACCTCCTCCTCTTGAATTTCCAAATGAATCCATCGCTACTCTTTCCCAAGAAGACATAACCTACTCTAGCCTTAGGAATTAAGATAATCAATGTCTTTGGTGATTCCCAGCTTGTGGTCAACTAGGTCAATAAATCCTATCAATGTAAAAATGATGTCTTACAAAAATATAAACTTTTAGTTGACAAACTCTTAGCATCATTCAAACGTTACCTAGTCCAATCTATTTCTTGATCTACCAACAAATTCACCAATATAATGGCTTGCCTTGCTTCCCAAATCCCTTCTCAGCCTTCTAATTCTAAAATATTTATCACCATTCATCATTTTACCACACCCTTTTAAAACCAATCTAACTTCCCCACTATTTTTAGTGTGGAGGAATCCTCATCTGACATTTGGTATGACCAAAATTTTAACTACCTTAACCTAGGCATCATTCCTCCCAACCTCTATAAGAGCACCCAAAGAACCTTTGTTTATAGTACCTCTCATTACACCATACTAGGGGGAATATTTTAAAAACATGGTTTTGATGGTCTCCTTCTTCGTTGCCTACCCAACCATGAAGCTTCCTATGCTATTAGGGAAATGCATGATGGGATTTATGGGGGAAACTTTAGTGGTTTATCAATTGCTAAATATATCTTCTACCTTGGATACTATTGGCCCACCCTCAACTAAGACTATTTTAATTATGTAAAAAAGTGTGTTAAATGTCAACAACACACTAATTTACATCATGTACCAGCTAATGGCCTCCAAGTATCTAATGAATTTTAGCCTTCCTAAAAATAGGGACTTGATCTCATTGGGGAAATCAACCCCCATTCTTCATAGTGACATAGCTCCATCATCATAATCACCAAATATTTCACCAAGTAGATGGAATATATCTCTCTTATCTCAACCAAAGTAGAGAAGATTATCAACTTTATCAACCATAATATCATCTACTACTTTGATGTTCCTCATAAGATCATTACCAATAATCATAAATCTTTCAAAAAAAAACAAGTCCAATGTCTATGGGATGCATTTGGAATCAAGTTAAGCTTTTCCTTGCCTTACCATCCATAAGAAAATGGATAGACAAAAGCCTCTAACAAAATCCTTAATAAAATGCTAACCAAATTAATCAACGCTTTAGATCGAGATTGGCACTTACACATCCCATTTGCTTTATAGGCCTGTCACATTAGCATTTGAACCTCTATGGGTGGTACCCCTTTCTCTCTAGTCTTTGGATCAGAGGCAGTCTTGCCTCTTAAATTCCAAATTCCCTCTCTTTGCATATCTTTGTAAGATCTTATTTTTGAAAAAGAGTATCATCAACATTGTTTAGCTCAGCTTGAGCTACTTAATGAGTATCATTTAGAAGTGATCACCTACCTCCATATCTATCAAGAGCATATCAAGTGTGCATTTAAAATACACCTCAAAGTGTGAGACTTCAATATCAGAGACCTTGTCCTAAAGGAAAACCAACATGTGACCAACATGGAGAAAAGTAAATGGGGTCAGTTTTCTTTTAATTGGATTGGACACTACATCATAACCCATAAGTATGGATCAAAAGATTATTGTTTATCCTCACTTAAAATAAAATCAAAACCTGATCCTCTCAATGCTTCACATTTGCATCCATTGTTTTGTTCAAGAAGGATCAAAATCACCTTGTTATTTAATTTAAGCTCATCCCTTGATTATGATATTTTCACCTTCACCCATCTCCCTCCTCTCCTTTTGAGGATAATTGATTAAAACATAGAACCATGTGATTAACCATCACATTCATAACCTAATCCTAAATATGGGTACCATGGCTCTACCCATAGCATGGTTCTCATGGATAATTTTCATCTCTTATTGGATGTAATCCCATGGTCATTGTCTCTCAAAACCATGACTCTTCACATATCATTAACCTTCTTGTGTTAAAGTATTGCCCTAATATTGGTAAACCTCTAAACTTAATTAGACTTGTCCATGTCTAAAAACATCACATTCAAAAAGAATTTGGATACCAAAATATTACTTGGCTCAATATCTTAATCATTACAAACTGATCCCTTGAAGGACAACTACCCAAAAATAAAATAAAAATTGCCAAATATAAGGTAGACTGCTCCCTTGAAGGACAACTATCAAAGAGCATTAAATAAAGCCAAAAAACTTAGACCACTCCTTTAAAAGATGGCTAAGTTAACAAAGCAATTTATTATGATCTTCCCACATCAATCATCTTCCCATATATAGCAATAACATAGAAGACCCACTACCACAATCAAAAGAAAAGAAAAATAATCTAAAGCCATAATCAGCTCTCAAGTAACATAATAAGTTATAGGTCACAATTAGCTTTCACATGTAGACTTCCCACATGGATCAGTCTACATCTATCATATGACATGGACTTGTATATTATCATTCTTGGATCATCTATAAAAGGGAAAACTAACCCACATAAGGTTACCATATATATTACCCATTATCCTTCACACCACCTATCACCCATCTTCCCTTTATACTATCTATAAATCAGGGGATTTAGAGCTTACTTAACACACTATGATCAAAAAACTTATTTTATCAACCAATGCATGCTAATGCAAAGCATTCAAAAGGCTTATGTTCCTTAAGCTAGTTCAACTTCAAGTTTTGGTTTGTCCTTGTCAACAAATAAGTAGTATACCTCATTTCTTATTCTCTCATCATTGACTCATGTATTCTATTAAACTCATGTCTCACAATTTTTCATCTAGTATAGTTGTCTAACCTACTTATGTGCCACCACTATCATACATCAAATCATCATAACCCCAACCATAAATAACATCAAAACAACATTAACGTTAAATCCCTATTTATGATCAATCAACCCACTTTTTGGAGATACCTTTATCTACAACCTCAACCCATCTTCAGTGCACACCCTTTCTCTTCAAACCTTCAAAAAAACTAAACCATGTGGTCCATCAAATTGGGGCAACCCATTTGAGCACCATTCTCCAACCCTTATTAAACTACATTGGCCTGATGTCCATGAACTATGTAGGCACTACCTAACTTCTAAGGGTAGTTTAGCCACTAAAAACTAATTACCTCCCATTTTTATTCTCATTAATTCCCATTGCTAATAGTGCCCTCTTGATTAGGGCATCCTATGTCAGGGAAGCTTTGGATTCTTCCTAGCATCCTTGTATTTTAACATCATCTAATAATTCCTCTTTGTTTTTCCCCCATTACTAGAAGAACTACATTAGCCTAAGATCTTTTTAAACTATGTAGGAAGCACTCAATTATTGAGGTTATCTCAGCCACATCCTTTATTTACCCTTCTCACCTAATATATTTCCCTCCACTTCTCTACCTATCTCTTCACCACCTCCCTCCCTTCAACTTGTCAATCTGTTTTAACCACTTTTTAGCTTGTTAATATCTTTTAAGACAAAGATTTATAGCCTTCCTCATTAGCCCCTCTTATCTCCCACAAAGCCACCACCTACTCTATTTCATTGGCCTCCCCATCACCTTTCCTTGTGCATGCTTCATGGCTCACTCCCCCACCCACTTTTCATGTTTTTTGTCCATCTCTCAACTTCTTAACAACCTTGACATTTATCCCCTTTATCTTCTTCCACCGTCCTCATCCTTTCCCATTTCCTTTGGTAACATATCATACCCTCTTCCTCACTCTCTTTTCCCCACCAATTCCACATCATCCTGTACCTCTTGCACACTTTCTATTTCTTCTATTCTTTTGTTGCATCCCCCACTTTTTATTTATGTGTGCCACCATTATCTATCAATTTACCTCTTCTTGCCTTTTCCATTTTCCATTCTTTAATTGGATCTCTATCATTTGATAGGCCTTCCATAATTGCCTTTTTCTTCTTATATGTTCTCACCTTTTATACTTTGCATTCCCATTGTCCTTTTTCCATCTCAGTACTCACTTATCTTTTGCATCTATATGAGTGTTTATGATTTATGTCCCTAATTCATTCTTCTTATTAAGATCCTTTATTTTCATCTCATTCCCTTTCATTATGTTCCCCTATTTCTTCACCACCTCACTACTTTTTCAGCTTGTCAATCTCTTCTAACAAGCTGATTACAACATACCTTATCTTTTTAGCTTCTTATCCACCCATCCTTTGCTTCCCCTCATTTTTATTAACCCCTTTCCCATTTTCCATCCCATTCTCATCTTCAACACCACCATCTAATATTCTTCATTTTTCCTCTCTGTGCTTATCATCATCCATGCTTACTTGGTCACATCATCACCTACTTATTCACTCTCTTGTCATCCTTTTTATGTCCTTATTTCACTCTTTTTTCCTCCTATTTCCTCATTTGTTTCCTTATTTTTCATTCTCATCACCAAACTACTTTCTCTTTGGTCTATTTTAGACCTCTTTTCAATTCTGTCATAGCTTGTCATATTTCTCATCCTCCTATTACCCTTTATGATTGTCACACATCTCTCCCCAACCTTTTCAATTCTCTAATCTGTCATTTTTTAGTACATTCCTCAAACCCCCATCTTTTACCTTTTATTTTTCTTCTCTTTTCTCCATTTCGTTTCATTTTTCTCATCTCCCTTGATGAAATTCCTTATTCTTCCCAGCCTTCCTTTTTTCCTCCTCCATATCCATGCTTGGTTCCCTCCATCCTTCTCCATCTCCATCTTTATCTATGACCTCATTTACTATCCCTTCATCCATCTCCTTGTCCACCTTCACCTCATCCCTTGTTATATCTCCTCTATTTTCTCCCATTGACACTCCAACCTCTCACTCATTAGAGTGTGGTCACCAGTCATATTGTTTATATATGCATGTACATGTTTATTTCCTTATGTCCTCTACTCTCTTTATTAAATGCATGAAAACGTGTTAGGTTAATTTATTTAGGGCATACATTTCTTCCTTGAATGTCTTTTTGTATTACACATGGGTCCTCCTTTTTTACCTCTCTAACTACTCCCTTTGCCCTATCCATCACCTCTTCCCCCAAAAATGTAGACACTAAAAAACTGCACACTTGCATTTTTCAATGTATGAATGCCTTGGGACCCCCTAAAAACTGCCTAAACCTTCTTAACCATTAACCAACCCCTCTTAACCTAACCAAATCACTATTCTCCTATCACTATTCACATAGCAATTTTGAGTGTACTTGATAGAGTGTGATCAACAAACCTTTTTTTATCCTTCAAAGCATGTTCATGTGACATATTTGTAGGGCTTATGTTCATTAAGCCAATCCCACTTTGGGTGTATTTTTGATCCTTGACAAATAATAAATATCATACCCTCTTCTTATCCTAGTGTGCTTGGTTGATATTTTCATTATAATATTTGTCTCTTGATTATATTCTTCACTTGACCATTCTAGTGTTATTCATTACCTTACCTCATCTATTTTACCTTAAGCAAGATTAAAACAACCATAACCATAACAATCATAACCATAACATTCATGAGTACCCACATAATCCTAAGCATAATAACATTCAAAAATGATATCCAAGACATTTTGTACATGTTTATAGCAAACTATGTAATATTTTATTTAGGGTGTGAGGAGTCACACAACACATATAAAGTTATCAAACTATACACACCTCACCTAAGGCATCTACATGCATTATTTTCCTACCTAAGTATTAGGTTGATTATCTAGTGACTTTGGATTTGTGCTCATCCATCCTTCTACTTGATTGCTCCCTGAACTAACATCTATAATATTCCCTAAATTAGCAATTTCTAAAGAGCATACTCTTTTCTCCTCTTTCACATTCATCCCCATAGTGAAAGAATCATATTCCACTCTAGGTATTTCACCCTACTTAACTGTTTCAACCATTACATCCCTCTACTTTAGTTAGTATACTTGCATAGATGCCACTTATTGTTGTTTCAATGCACATCCCCCTAGGTAGTGAGGGTTCCCTCCATAGATAGGCCGACGATCATGTTCCCTATCCCTACATCTTGCACAGTGAAATTATTGCCTTCTTCATTACTGAAGAGGTAAGAATTTAGGCTCAAGCTTAGGTTATGGGTGCCTCCCTTCTTATTACTAGTTTAACAATACATCTATTATCACCATTACATGTTGTAGTATCTAGTAGATACACACATTCACCATATTAATTATTTTAGGTCATGGGGGTTGTTGATTATCTCTACCATTGTTTTAATTATTCGCCATCTTCAACCTTGTGTATTTTTTTACACTATGTGTAACCTAAAAAACTAAATAAGTTCATGATAGACATTCATCCTTACCATGATTCTTTAAATAGAATACCTGACCATTCTTCCTCATCGACATGATTATCCATTCCATTAATGGGAAGGATCTTATGATGTCATCAATTCCATTGAACATTCTCCCCACTTAAAATTATCATGTCTACTTACCTTTTTGTTTGGACACGTAGCCATCAATCTAATTGGTCATCTCGATAAAGTCATTATGTACCATCATGATGTCTTTTTCTTACCCTTATCATTTGATCCACATCTGATGTTTTTTATTGCTTTTTCATCTTGTAGGCCTGGTGGTCATTTGCATCACTATCAATTTTTCCATAGTTGATGTAAATTGGCTTCCAATCATTGGCCATTGTAATGGTTACACCTTCAAAACTACCATTATTACTAGTGGTGATAGCTTCCAAACACTTACCTCTATGATCCCACTATTTAATGTCCCAAAATTATGATTTTCAAACATGATATTATTTTCTTTTGTGCCACCTAAAAAATCATCCATCAAAGGTGAATGGCCATATTATCTGTCTATATAACCAATATCCTAGACCATGTAGGTCCCTATTGGCAATTCCTCTTCTGAGTATAGCCTAAAGTCATTAGTTTTGAGGTACTAGGATAGAGGATGTAGACATGGACACCTTCTATTTAGCCCACCCATGTAGCTCCTAAGTAATGCAAGTTCCATCCTCTATCACTCACCATGCTACCAATTTTATACCTCATAGAATCTACTTAGTTGACAAAGAAATTATTTGTAAATAGTCACTTCACTATTGCCTATAAAACTTGGCTCATAGTCATAATGACCTTTTACCCAATAGACTATGTAGATCTTGATAGAAACCCATCCTCTAAAACTTGACTCATAGTGATAACTAATAGCACTTTACTTATGCCATCATATTCTTTCAAAAAACATCACCTCCTCATGAAGGAACCTTTCCTTTGTTCCATCAAAGGCATTTTGTGGTGACTAGTATTAAGTTTGGTTCTAATTTTTGCGTATCTATTATATCTAATCCTCATGTATGTGGGATTATTATATTGACTTATTAATTCCTCCTCCACTTATCTCTAAACTATCTAACCAACCTTTTGTCCACATCCACTTTGATTTTGGTCATTTTTGACCCAACTTATTTGTATATTTTAAAATGACTTTGCTTTTATCTTTTTGACCACATTGACCATTTTTCCATGTTGAACATTTAACTTTGAAATGACCTTCTTTTTTACTTGAGTATTTATGTTTTTAAAGGGAGCACATCCTACCTTGGATACCCACAAAAACACTACACTTGTTTAAGAGACTAACAAGTGTGCCCAACCGTAGTTCTAGTTATGTGGTACATTGGACATTTATCCCTTAAATTTGACCCTTATTTTTACCAACATTAATAACTTTAGTTTGTGTATGACACTGGATATCATAATTAGTCACATTTTGTGTGTATGTTTGAATCTCAAATACCCAACTACTTTATGGCACCACCTAGTGCCTCTCCACTAACCACTTCTCAAACCTAAACTCGATTCTACTTTCCCTCATTGACTCCTGGTTTGATGGGGAACACCTCTTCTCATACTTGGGGAATCTTTACCTTTGACCAAGTGATCCATTTTTATTTTATATCTTTTTAATTCAAAGCCACATAATAAAAAAGGAAAACATGTAGACACTAGAAAATTGCACACTTGTAGTTTTCAATGTCAGAATGCCTCAAGACCCCCTAAAAACCCCCTAAACACACTTAATTCTTAACCAAACCCTCTTAACTTAAATAAATCACTATTCTCCTTTCACTATTCATATATTATTATTCAAATTTACTATTTAAAAGTACTATTCAAAATTACTATTCACTATCACTAATCACTATGGGAGCCACTATCACTATTCATGATGACATGGCATGTGACTTGGAAAGTGACATGGAAGGTGACATGAAAGGTGATATGGAAGGTGATATGGCAAGTGACATGTATTTGAATTTATATGGCTTGAAGTGACACATCATACCCCTCTTGCGACCCTCCTTTAAGGTACCTAATGACATCATTAAGCACCAAACGGCCCCTCCTTTGAAGTATGGTGAATTTTTACCTATGGTGTCATCATTCAACTTGTGATTTTTTCCTCATGCATAAATGTGGTGAAAAAATTCATGGGGCACTTAGCTAAAGGATAAATTAGCATAGTGGAAAGTCATTTAGCCTCATTTGGGTCCATGTGCATGATTTTCACTCAAAATTAGACTCATGTACAAGGTGGGAGATAAAACAACAAAGAGGGAATCCCACCACCCTTATCATTTGATTCACCCATGCACCCACATGGATAATGGTGCCAAAATTCATGGGGCACTTATCCAAAATATAAATTAGCTTGGTGGAAAGTCCTTTGGCCTCATTTGGGTCCATGTCCATGATTTTCACTCAAAATTATAATTGTGTGTGAGGTGGGAGACAAACCAAAAAAAATGGAATCCCACCACCCTTATCATTTGATTCACCCATGCACCCACATGGAAAATGGTGCCAAAATTTATGGAGTACTTAGCCAAAAGATATATTATCTTGGTTGAAAGTCCTTTGGCCTCATTTAGGTCCATGTGCATGATTTCCACTCAAAATTGGACTCATGTGCAAGGCAGGAGACAAACCAAAAATGTGGGAATCCCACCACCCTTATCTCCTTTGTCATTTATGAGCCCACTTGAAAAATGGCACCACACTTCATTATTCCACTTCATTAGCATGTTTGTTGAAAAAAAATTCTATAAGTACCCATTTCTCCTTCACCCATGATTAAGTTAAGTTTTGGTACAAAAATTATTCTTGTTCCATGTTTTCTAATTTTGAAGGAGGTCATCATCTTGGAGTTTATAATAATTTAAAGCAACAACACTATGTTGAATTTATAATACATCATCAGTCATCTTCAACAAGTCATCCTCAACAATATTCTTCAAGGTAAAATTGTATTAGTTTATTTATTTCTTGTATTCCTTTATTTATTCCCATTTTTCCTTTATTTTATTGACCTCCAAATCTCTTCCTTGTTGTCCCATTTACCCCTTTTTAGCCCTTTGCCTTCTTGGCCTTTTTTTTACCATTTTCCCCTTTGACTTCTTCCCCCCCTTACTTGACCATTTATCCCTCTTACTTTCTTGAAAACATTACCATTTACCATCTCAACCATTTTCCAACCCCGACCAAATCATTATTTGGACCCTTATCAAGTTACCAAACCAAAACCAAAACCTTGTTTTTGACTAAATTTTAGCATTAGTTTCTTTTATCTAGTCATCATTTTAGCAAAGCATTTAACTTCTTCATTTCAATTTTAGTTATTTTCTATTATTTATTTATTTTAGTTTAAATTTTTTTGTTATTATATGCAAATCCTTTCATTTTTATTTATCAACTTAAGTGTTTAAACTAAAAGGATTGATAGCCTCCTAGAAAGCTTTCACTTCTAAGTTATATCTCACACTAGGTAATCCACCCATCTACTTGTCTAATGAACAAGTGTGTTTAAGTGTTTTCTTATTTTCATGTATTCTTCCCTAGCCAAATAAGAGTTCTTAAAAAGTTTGCACTTCAATAAACACATGAAAACTAGGTATTCTTCTACAAACCTGTTAACATAGTTTCTTCTTCCAAAATTAAGAAAAAGCAAAAAAAATAGATAGAAGCAATAATATCTAAAACACTTTAGTTACCATGGTCAAGGATTGATAAAACATTCCCAAGGAATAACTCATCCTATATTTGTATCTAATAATAATGAGCATCAGGGCTTGGGATATATTAGTAATATTAATGTAAAACATTGAAAGAAGTATATCCATCTTGTTAATGCAAAAGAACAAGAGCTTAAAAATGAAATAAATCCAAGAAAAAATAAAAAATAGAACAAGATATATTTATTAAACACCAAGAAGAGAAAAAAAAATTATACAAAAGGAACAAGTACAAAAAGAGTAAAAAGTTCCTTAAAAGGGTAATGTTAGATGTGTGCCTTCATATAAAGCAATTACCACTCTTACCTCAAAATATCAAATAATTTAACTTTTTATATATGGAAAGCAAGGTAAAAATATTATAGTTAATCCAAATTATGAATTCAATATATGCACCAAGAAACTATTTACATCTTTGGGATATGGTATGAAACATGTGTATAAATCTACGACATCCAATTTTAGTGTTGGATCTATTTAGTTTAATGTCACACATGGATAATAATCATGATCTAATATATTATATATAAGTCCATTTTTGCCCAGATATAATTCAAAACTTAGGAAAACATGGTTATTAGTAATGAAGGAAAACATCCCTAAAGCAAAGATATGAAATATTAACTTACCAAAAAACCATGATATAGTTCATACTTCTATTATGCACACATATGGCACATATTATTCTATAAAAGTTATACATTTACCACCCCTTGTAGATTATCATTCATTGGATGAGACCATAGGGTAGTTATTTGTTTCATATACATCAAAATACCAAAAAAATAAAATAAAAATCCAAAAATATGTTTAACATTTACGTGTTTTATTAGCTCCTTAGAATATATGTTTTTGGTTCCATGTTGGTAGATGGAATACAAGTATTTTTTATATACACATGTTTCACACATCATTTGAGTGTGATTTAGGCATACACAAATACATGCTCTATGCATTTTTATATGGTGTGCCTTCCATCTACTCATGTACTAGGATGTTTTAGGCATCCACATTTATGATCATGATACATTTAGGTTATATCATTCTATGGTCATTTTACATTATCATGTTTGAGCTCATATATGTACTAACACATGCCTTTATTCATACTTATATCTTTCACAATGTACTTAATTTTTTTTATAACACATATGATCCATGGACTACTATGTTATGTTTATGTTGGTTTCTTATGATTTTATTTATGCACTTGCTTGATTATCTTGCCTTGATATTTTCTTGCTTTTTTGAGCATTTGAATATGTTCCATTGTTTGTGGCCCCCATGGCTTTGTTTTCCTCTTTGACATTTTAATGTCATTATTTATTGTATGTTGACATTTGAATATGCCATTATTTGTTGTATGTCGAAATTTCAATATGTCATTTCTTGCTTTGTGCACATTTGACTAGCCATGTCCCTTTGAATGTGTGAAATTTGAAAATTCCCGTTATTTTTGGTATCCTTGGACCATTATTTTTTGACTTGATTTTGAGAGCTTTTATGTGTGTGATTGATTGCTTATTGAGCTTGTATTTTTACTATCTAGATGTTTTAATGATCTTCATCATGCGTCTTAGGACTTTGTGTGATCACATTATTTGTGATTCAATGATATATCTAGCTATACATGTTCCTTATATATGTTACATGATACATTCATAGTTTACATGGTTAATTTATCCTTTTGTGTTAAGTTAATTACCATTTTATACTTCTCATCTCAAAAGAGGGGGCATATCAATGGGGCCATGCCATGGAGGCATGAATTGCACATTACTTCATATATTTAGATTCAGTGGGAGGAATATTTTAGAAACATGTTCTCCACACTTATTTGGTATTCAATGTACCTAGATTATAATGGGGGCATGTTTTGAAAACATGTCCTCCACATTGGTACTTACACAAGTTCTCATATCTAGACGGTAGTGGGAGCATGTTATGGAAACATGTTATACACATTGGAACTTATATAAATATTTAGATTTATTCATATTTATAGTGGGTGCATGTTTTGTAAACATATTCTCCATACTCAGTTTTGAATTGGTCAAATTACATAGTTATATAATCAGATACACATAAAATTATATACATTGGTACCATTGTTATACATAGTTTAAACATGATACATATATAAAGAACATATGTTATATAATGTGTACCCAATATTGCATAATAAAATCAATTTTGGATTTTAAAAAATTATAGGGACTATCACCACCCACCAAGTTGGACTGTTATGAACTGTATTGAACCAATTTACAATAGTAGTTTGTCCACTTTGGGTATGGTTATGGTGATTAAATCATTAAATATTTCCAATTTTATAGGTTTACTTTATTTCATCATCTAGACTCACCATTTTTATAGTGTGAGTTTACTTGGTTCACTCACACTCACTAGGTTACAAGTATGATTGGGTTGGACAGTTGAGCTAATCTCAACTACCAAGTGGAAACCCACATTTTATCCAAGGTTGGGGAAATGTGTACTCTAATATATTTATATCTCATTATATATATGCATTTTTTATATTTATATCTATCTCAATCTCAATTTTAGTGATTCATAATGATACATCTTTTAAATCAAATTACTAAAAGGCAAGATGGTTGCATTGATACATAGGTGTACTCCTAAACATTACTCTCTTTAAATTTTAATCATTCAATACTTTATATGCATTGATTAAATATTATAACATGATCTTGATTACAGGTTAGTCACTAGTAAATCATTCAAGTTGGATTTAATCAAAGATAATGTGTATTATACACACCCAAGTACACATTCCTTCTCCTTTAAACTATAAATTTCATTACTATATTAAAATGGGGGAATGTAAACACTATTTTTGAATTATATATTACCTCAATATTGTACACTTATAAAATACATATTACGGATATACCTTCAATTTTTAGACCTTTCTCACTACTAAAAGGCTCACATACACTATCTCTTTGTGCCTAATTACTTATCTCTTAGTCCAACCTATATTATTATGATGACTCAGGACTTATATATTTACCAAAATTTTATAAACCTACTTATCTTCCACTTCTTTAATTTTTGGACCTACACCTATTTTCCAACTACCCAAACACTTGGGTCCTAGTCAAACATTTGCATCAACATAAGTGTCCTACCCTAACAAAAGTGTCTAGTGCCCTAAAGTCATCTAATTTAAAAATTAAATATATTCCAATGGTTGGCCTAAGTGAGTTAATGTGATATATTCTCTATGGGATTTGTATAAATATAAGATCGACCCTCATTCATTTTACACCTAGTATAGGCCTAGAAAAATCTTACCTACTAAAAGGATAGTCTATAAAAGCACTCAATCAAGCACTCAAGTGATAAAATATTCCTTATTTCTCCTATTTACATATCATTCATATGGAAAATGTATATACAAGTCTCAAGTACTAAAGGGCTATCTCAAGAGACATATTTATTGAGTTACAAGGTAGGTCACTATTGTACTTATTTATCACACATTACACGATTCACACATAAACCAACATCTAGGGGAGAACTACATAAGTTTGAGGCTCTCTTGAGAGTATTAGATATGTGGGTAGAACTCATCGATATATAGGTCTTTAGGGTAGATTGACAATGTGTGCCCACTAACCCATTTTTTATAGTCAATATAAGATGAAGAACTAGGGTTTTATCATTTGATAAGGAATGATAGTCCATGGCCTAGATTTTAATGCACTAGAGAGAAGGAAATGCAAAACCTAAAAGTATCCAGATGATCACATTCAATTTTAGTAGGTTTTTTATATTTGACACATGTGTCCAAATCAAACAATAGTATCGACATAACCATCCAAGGTTGACACAAGTTTTTACATCTATAGAGATATAATTTAAAAAATCATATGGGTGATTTAGAATCAAAATCTAATCTACCTCCTAATTTTTCTAGATCTAAATATGTATTAGCATCAGACCAACTAAGTATTTTATTTTCATTTTTATTATAATATCTAACATAGTTTTACTTTCTATCTTCAACATCTTAGCATAATAAATGTAGTATATGTTTTAATCGAGTTTGAAAAACATTTTTATGTGCCCTAACACACACACCACCCATTTTAAAAAATTCAAGTAGGGACCCATGGTTAAATGGATACTATTATTCATGGTTTTATGAGCTCAAATTATATGACATAGAGTTTGAAAGTAAAGACTTAAGGAAATTTATTTGATGCTAAAGTTATTTTTTTGCCTCTTTTAATTTATGTTGTTTACTTGATTTGATCAAACAAGGTTTGCTTTAATGTTTACTTAGTGTCTCAAAGATATGGAGGAATCAAAGTTGTGTATAAACTAGGATAAAATATTTACTTTTCACTTTAAATTTTAAATTATGATTATGTTTGATTAATATATGATTCAATGGTTAAATTTGATAATGTATTTTTTTTACTTTTAGTCAGGTATCTATCTATATTTTATTTTAAAAAGGTCATTCCATGCTTAGATGTCTCCTAGGCACTCCTAGAGATTATTTTATCTTACTATATCATATCAATTCTCTAACTTATAGCCTAAATAAATAATGTAAGTCACCCATTGATGACATTAACATAGTATTTTGTATGCATAATATTGAGCAAGTGGAGTAGTGATAATCATCCATGTGTCATCATCCTATAGCCTGATAATGATGTTAACATAGACCTTTGTATGGACAACCCCAGGCAAGCATAGTAATGAAATATGTATGTGCATCATCATCCCACTAAGCCTTTCATTGACATCAGCATGGACCTTTATATAGATGATCCTAATAAAGTAGAGTAGTAAGATTTATCCATGTGTCATCATCCCAGTAGCCTAGTGATGATGTCATCATGGACCTTTGTAAAAATAATCCCAAGTAAGTAAATGATCAATAAATGTCCACATGTAATCATCACACTTATCTTGGTGGTGACATTAACATGGAACTTTATATGGATGATCTTTGGCAAGCAGATCCATGAGATCCATCCATGTGTCATCATCTTGGTAACCCAATCACTAAAGAAACAAAGCACACCAAGATACAGCTCAACTATTAGTGGAATAGTGACATACAAACATGTGTCATCTAGACAAATGTAAGTAATAAATGAAGATATCAAAATAAATATAGAGAGAGTGGAAAAGAGGCATTTGTCATACCAAGATGACTAAGCATCTGCAAGAATGTAGAATAAGCCACATGGCATTAAAATCCACAGAAGTTGGTATTATGAAATAAAAACTAAAGGAATAAATAAGAAAAAGAGTGAATGTCATTCTTACACTTAATTTACATGAACTAAAGAATTCATTCATTCAATTCACATATCTAATGCAACCAAAATAATATATTCTAAATTATCATTTCCAGTATAATTACATTACCTCCAAGCTATCAAGATTATTATGATTTTTGAGATCAAGTGTAGACTAAAAATCTATAAATCCATTACAATTAGGAATTTACAAGCCTTTCATAAAGAAAATAATTTTTAGATAGCATCAATGGCTTCCTTATCTTGCATCTCAATTCCCTCTACATGCTTAATTATAGGGTCAATCAACTACACAAATACAAAATTTGATTTGTTGACATTGAACCATGAGTTTAAACACTACTCTACCATTTGGTATATGGTCAATACAATTAAAATATAAAAATATTAGGACAAACTCTCTCTCTTTTCACATGTATATACAAGGATGACCTCCTAGTCATCAAAGAATTTAGCCTTCACAACACAATAACTAAGCCAAAGGTAATGCCTTGCATTGTCCTATTATTTGATTTATTCATGAATGGAAATATTGTTAGGAATATATAACACAGAGTAATATTAATGAATTAAATAAAATGCAAAAAACACAACACAATAGATACACATATTTAATGTGGTTCACCCAATATGGGCTACATCTACATAGAAATAGCTAATCCTTATTATTCAGTCCAACAAATGAAGGGAAAAAGTTAAAATACATCCACTACAATATCCTCTTCACTCACACACCATATGCCACCATGATTACAATGCCCTCATATCAAAGGAGGGTTACATATTAGGGCAAAAATGCACAAACATAATTTCTACTATTAGATCTTTGATTAATAGTGAATGATCTAAATTTACTACAAAATTATAATATTTTACAATGAATTTTAGATCTATGACATAATGGAAACCCTACTAGGGGGTCACTTCCCCCAATACCCCCTATTAAGAACTAGGCATTATAATAAGATTAGGATCCATCATCCAACAATCTCTCACTTGGAGACTGATTATTACAATTCCACTGGTACAATTCATCCTTGGACATTTCTTTTAACTTTGACCCTAACTTATTTCACATCTTCTTTGTTATCCTTAAATACCTATTGAAGCTAAAAAAACTCTTCAATTTCTCTTTACTGACTACATTTATTAGCATATATATAGGATTCTAATTCATATAGATCTTTGCCAACTTCAATTGACAATCCTCTAAAACTAAATGAATGAAGTGATACCTAATTTGTATATGTTTTGTTCTTGAGTGAAATATTGAGTTCTTTGATAAATGAATCACACTCTAGATATCACTATATAACCTAAAATCTTCCTTCTTTTGCATCAACTCTTCCATGAACCATTGCATCCATATCATCTCCTTACTTGCTTTTGTAGCTACAACATATTTCACCTATGTAATTTACAAAGCAACTATCTTCTATAATTCAAAATCCAACTAACCGTTATGTCACCCATAGTGAATACATAACCTATGGTGATCATCCTACCATCTTAATCTCTAGTCATGTTTGCATCATCATATCCTTATAAGGTAACATTTGATCCTTCAGTGTACACCATAACATACATTAAACTTCTAACTACTGAAGCATATGGCACTTTGGACATGGAATTAACTATTTCCTACATTTTAGGACATTATTACTTGATTAATTTTAAGTTCCCTCCCAAAGATGTACTTACTAGTTTTACATGTTTCATATTGAATCTAACTAACACCTTCTTGATGTGTTCTTCTTGAGATAATGTCAATTTTCTATTTTTCATGTCTCTTGTTATTCTTATACCAAGATTTACTGTGTAGCACCCAAATATTTCATTATAAATGAATTTTCTAGTTCTATTTTGAGCTCATTTATATCATGCATGTTAGACCCTACAATAAGCATGTCATCTACATACAATAACAAAATAATATAGTTTCCATTATCTAATCTCTTAAAGTAAACACAGTGGTTAGAATGACATTTACTATAACCTTGTTCTATCATAAACATGTCAAATTTCAAATACCACTGTCTTGGAGATTTATTTAGGCCATACAAACTTTTATTCAACCTACACACCATTTTATCCTTACCTTTGACTTCGTATCCCTATGGTTTCTCCATATATATTTCCTCCTCCAAGTCGTCATGAAGGAATGTCATCTTCACATCTAACTATTCAAGGTGAAAATCTTCTATTTCTACCAAACTTAAAATAGTTCTTATGGAAGTCATTTTAACTAATGGAGAAAATATTTCATCAAAATCTATACTTTTGTTTTGTGCAATTACCTTTACAACAAGTGTAGCCTTGTACCTCTTTTTGCCTCCATCTTCTTCCTTCAACCTATAAACCCATTTATTCTACAATTATCTTTTACCTACAAGTAACTAAACCAAATCCCAAGTTTGGATATGTACCAAGGATTCCATCTCCTTTTTCATGCCTTGTTCCCACTTCTTTCTAGTTTCTACTTGAATTAATTCTTCATAACTTTCTCACTCACCACCATCAATCAATAATAAATAATAAAGTGAAGGAGAGTATCGTTTAGGGAGTCTACTTTGGTAGATATTCTAACCACACTTCTAAGAGTTTTAGGTACTTGTTTTTGGATTTTTTGCACATTCTAATTTTTTGTAACTTTTAGAATTTCATTTCCAGTGATTTCATCAAGGACTGCATATTCAGTATTTGGTTTTTCTTATTTCTTTCTCTACAACTGATATCTATATATAACCTTCTCATTAAATATAACATCTATACTCCTAATGATTTTATGATTTTCAAAATCTCATAAATGGTAACCAAAATCGTTAACTCCATATCCAATAAAAGTACATTTCTTGGATTTTGCTTCAATCTTGGTTTTATTTTTTTTATCAATATGGAAAAATGTTTCATAACCAAAAGTCTTTAAAAATGAATATTCTACCTTTTTACATATCCATGCTTCTTCTATAATGTCACCATCCAAAGGACTTGAAGGCCCTCTATTTATTAAGTAAGTAGTAGTATCCACAATATCTTTTCAAAATTGTAAGGGCAACCCTGCATGTAATATCATGCTCCTTGCACATTCCATGATTGTCATGTTCATCCTTTTTAACACACCATTTTTTTGTAGTATTCTTGGAACCATCTTATCTCTACAAATATCATGGGATGAACAATAATTATCAAATTCATTGCTCCAGTATTCACCTCCATTACCTGATCTAACACACATCAACTTATCTCCTATCTCATTCTCAACTAAAGATTTCCATTTCTTAAAAATATAAAAAAAATTAGATTTTTTTCATATGAAATAAACCCAAGTTTTTCTAGTTACATCATCAATAAAATTAATATAATAATAAGAGACACCAAGGGATGATACCTAAGTTGGTCCCCATACATCTGCATGCACAAGCTCTAACTTTTCATCCTTTTTTGTCTTCCCGACTCTAAAAAATATGACTCTCTTCTGTTTTCCATACACATAGTTTTCATAAAAATCCAAATCCACCTTCTTCAAATCTAGAAAAAAATTCTTTGTGTGGATAACTTATATCCCCTTCTCACTCATGTGCCCAAGTTTGTGGTGTCATAATTTTGTATCCACTTATATAGAATCTAAAGAAATAGAAGAGTCAGCATTACCATTAGATAGATATAGTGTACCTACCTTCTCTCATTTTGGTATTACCAATGATCCTTTAGTGACCTTTCATGAATTTTCTACAAATGTAACTGTGTAGCCCTCACTTCCTAACTACCCTACTAGAATTAGATTTCTTCTCAACTAAATAACATGCCTCACCTCTTTCAAAAACCATTTGTTTTCATTCTATAATTTTATCTATATCTTGCCCTTTCCTAAAATTTTATAGGTTTCACCATCACCCAAGTAAACCTATCCAAAATTACCTTGAACATAGTCTTGAAAATATTTCTTATGAGGTATAGCAAGAAAATGAAGCCCCTAAATCTAACACCTAATAATGATTAGTGTTATGAAAATAAATGATTAAAGCATCTTATAACACATCACCTACTACATTTTCTTCCTTGTTTTCCTTTTTGAAACCAATAATCTTTCTTCAGGTGTCTTTTTTTCCGACAAATCTAGCACACCAACATTCCTCTAGATTTGGGTATACCCTTATTAGACTTACCATGATTCCCTAGGACCTTTCCTCTATCCTTTTGTCTTCCCCTATTCTCCATATTCAAAGCATTACTTGATTTCTCACCTATGCTTTTCTATTATATTTCCTCACTAAGAATAACACCAATAACATCATCAAAATTTAAAGTGTTTGAACTATAGATAGAATTACTTACAGCCATGACCAAGCCATTCCACCTTTTTGGCAATGAGCAAAAAATCAAAAAATCCCTAACCTCATCATCAAAATTTATTCTTATATATCTTAACTAATTTGTGACCATGTTAAATTCATTTAAATGATCGGCAACAAACCCACCTTTTGACATTTCTAGATTAAATAAATGCTTCATAAGAAATACCTTGTTGGAGGTTGAGGGTTTTTCATACACTCTATCCAATGCCTTTATAACACCCACTATTATATTTTATTTTGAAATATTTAAGGCCACCGATGCTATCAAGCACAACTATACTATTCCTAGTGCCTTTCTATCAGTAACCTTCTAATATTCATCCTTCATAGTTGTCAGCTTCTTTGCTATTCAACCCAATGGTATGAAAATATCATTTTGATATAGATAGTCCTCCATTTGCATCTTCTATAGTTGTTAGTTTTGGCCATTGAACTTCTTGACCTTAAACTTTCCTTCTTCTTCCATTGCTCCCACTCGAACTAGGAACCCTCTTTTCCTATGAGTTTATCTACCAAATAAATATTTGGCTCTAATACTAGTTTTTAGAATTATAAAATATAGAGCACTATTAATGAATTAAAGATGGAAATAAAATGCATAAAACACAACACAAAATAGACATATATTTAACATGGTTGACTCAATATGGGCTACATCCATATAGAAATACCCAGTCTTTCTTATTATTCAATCCAAGAAATGAAGGGAAAAACCTACAATACATCCATTGTAATATCCTCTTCACCCACCCATTGTATATTACCATGATTACAATGCCCTCATATCAAATTAGGGTTACATATTAGGGTAAAAATTCACAAATATAATTTCTACCATTATATCTATGACCTAATAGTGAATGGTCCAAATTTACTATAAAATTATAATATTTTACAATGCATTTTTAACCCCCATATATCCCCATAGTGACCATAGTGGGATGGAATTACCCCTCCACACCCCCCTATCAGGAGCTAGGCATTATAATAAGATCAATCTCCACCATCCAAAAAAGGTCACTAGAAAAATAGTATACTCTAAGCTTGGCAAAATAACAATTACATACATCAGTTGGAATGCCTTTGAGAGGTACTACAAGTTCCCCTTATTGAACATCCCATATAATCAAGACACGATGAATTCATGGATTCAGAATAATAATGTCAATAGTAATTTTTAAGAGTGGGCTGACAATCCCACAACTTTATATCTCAAGGCCCTACCTCTATAATTCTCATTTTAGTCTTCAGGCTAGGGGTGATAATTTACATGGCTTTGCTAAAGAAGATATATGGTTATTTGATGATCACTCATGTCAATGAGGTATGGTTCCCTCTTTTAAATATGATATTAACTTTTAATAAAATCATTGTGTTAGGGGAGATAATTAGCTCCAATCTAATTTTAAAACTCAAATCCTATAATTTCCATAGATGGGAATTTCTATATGATGTCCTAAGTGGTGGATGTGGTGACTAAAGTAATGCATCCTTCTTATAAGAAGCCCTGGTGACCATCTCTTGATTAACCTAAAAATAAGATATGTGATGTGTTCAATGTTATTCATGTATGAAATTTAATGAAGAGGATGATAGAGGCCTTATATCCCATGGTGTATCAAGTAATTTATGGGAATAATATGCCCAAGCTCTTAGACCCCATCAAGAAAACTATTCAAAATATGGGTGATTAATCATTATACCTTGGGTTCACAATAATCAAAATTTAAGGTACAAAGGCACATCTTGTATACTTACCAAGTATTATACCTAATAAATTAGCTAAACAAGAGATTGTTTCTTGACTATATGATAGTGTTAATTCTAACTTAAGGAAGGCTAAGAAAGTATTGGTCCATCCAACTCCTCTTAGAATTGATAGGTTAAAATATATAAGGTGGGAGCATCTTTAATTAGTTATAAATAATAGGGCACATTATGGGTTAAAATAGGCACACTTTATATACTAATACCCAAGGAAACATTTAAGAGAGCACATCAAGAAGTATGAGAGAAAAGTAAGGATAAACTATGGCCACCAACCTTATGACCATAAAAACATATTTATCAATGTTAAATATGATTCCAAAGTGGTAATAAGGATGCAAAAATCCATCATGTTTATGATTATGGTACAAATGATCCATTACAATTTTACCATCCCCAGGGAGGATGCCAAGATGATTAAAAAGTATGAATGGATTTCCAAACCTGTCCATAGACCTCATCCTTAGGAAACATAAGAAAAACATGGTCCATCTATGGAAGATTATATTAAATAAGTATATTCAACACCTCCAAGCTCCCTATACACACTATGGTTATGAATTTTCTACAACATATTATAGTGGAACCCTAATTCACAACTAAGGAATAAAGACATGTAAGTCCTAACACATCAACTTAATTCTTCTCCATGTTTCCTTTGCCCCCACTAACATTTTTAAAATAAGTAAGTCTTCCCTATTTTATATATTAAGTACATGTTACTTATATTCCTTTGTCTCCACGATTAGTAATGCCCCAATCCCCTAGGATTCCACCTTTATCATGACTACCATGATATTTACACCACCATTGGTGATGCCCTTGCCTACTAGATTTCCATCTCCATCACCTATCATTCCTCTAGTGATTACCACCCATCCATCTCCATCACCATCTACTACCACTATATTCCCTCCATCTCCTATTCCACCTTTAACTGGGATAACCTCTCTTGTTTAAAATCCAAAAATGACCTACACAAAGAATCCTAAGTTCCCTCACATTTCACCTCCAAAGGTGGAAGTAGAGGAGAAGAAATAATTTTATCCTATAGAAATAATAATGAGAAGAAAATAAAATAATTACATTAGGGGATATCATTAGATCCAATCTAATTTTGAAACTCACAAATCCTAAAATTTCCCCAGATGGGATCTTCTATATGATGTCCTACATGGTTGACATGGTGACTATAATGATGCATCCATATTATGATAAACCTTAAAATATGATATGTAATGAGTTAAATTTTATTCATATACATATATTTAGGAAGAACATAAAGAGGTTGATAGAGAATTTCTATCACATGGTGTTTCAAGTAATTTATAGGAAGAATATGCCTAGGCTCTCAGACCCCATCAAGAAAACTATTTGAAATATGGGTGATTATTGGTTGTACCTTGAGTGCATAGTAACCATAATTAAGGGTATAAAGTCACTTTATTTATACTTACCAAGGATTGTGACTAATAAAGTATCTAAATAAGAGATTCTTGCACAACTAGATGACAGTGTTAATGTTGAATTGAAGAAGGCTAACCAATTATCAATCCATCTAACTCATATTATAATTGATAAGATGTAACACATAATATGCAATCACCTTCAATTGGTTGGAAAGGTTAGGGAACATTATGGGTTCAAACAGGCACACTTTAGAAACTAAGAACCAAGGAAAATGTAAGAAAACGCCTCAAGAAGTATGAGATAAAATTGAGGATCAACTATGGCCACCAACCTTAGAATGATGACAATATATTTATCAATGTTGAAGATTATTTTGAATTGGAAATAAGGATGCAAAAAGCCAATATGTCTATGATTGTGTAAAAAATGATCTAGTATAATCCTACCATCACCAAGGAAGATGCCAAGATAATTGAAAAGTAGAAATGGATTTCCAAACCCATCCATAGACCCCTTCCTCAGGCAGAAAAATAAATGCAAGAACAAGTTGGCCCATCTAGGGAAGCTTATATTGAAGAAGGAGATTAAACATCTCCAAGCTTCCCCATACCCATAATGGTTGTTACTTCTCCAAAACACATCAAGGTAGAACCTTAATGCACAATTAAGGAACAAAGACCTGTAAATCCTAGCACATCAACTAGAATCTTATCCATGTTTCCTTTTCCCCCATTGACCATTGCCAAAAAAGTAAGTCTTCCTTATTTTATATTCAAGTACATGTTTCTTCTATTCCTTTATCTCCACCAATAGTAATTACCCTAGACTATGGGATAACACCTTCATCATCATCTAACATGACATTTACACCACCATTGGTGATGCCCCTATCAATTGGATTGCCATCTCTACCACTTATCATTCCTCTAATAGTTAGCACCCCTCCATCTCTATCACCATCTGCTACCACTATAGTCTCTCCATATCCCATTCCACCTTCAACTAGGTCAACCTCTATTATTGAAAATACAATAAATACCTACACAAGGAAGTCTAAGACCCCTCCCATTTCACCTCAAAAGGTGGAAGTAGAGGAGAAACAAGCAGTTTTGCCTAAGGAAAAAAAAATCACAAGAAATAGTTATTTGGGGTTAAACCACATGTATATTTATGATAGTGAGGAAGAAAATAATATATGGGGTGATGAAGTAGAGTGGGTCTCAAGGATTGAAATAGAAAAGATAAAATAATTTGATGAGACCATTTAGATAGAAGAATATGATGAATGGCTAACTAAAGAAACCACCTAGACATGAGGGATAGAGTTATTACAATCTAAGGAAGTCAACTAAGGAAGTGGAAATTTAAGGTATATTGAACCAATGTCAGATATAGAATGGGATGCAAAAGGAGAGGTAGAATCTAAGTTTCACACCACAACATAAGGGTTATCCCTAATTACACCTCTAAGTTCTGCACCTCAAATCACTACAGTGGAACCTATAATAGTTAGTACCCTATCTATCTCTCCCTTGGTTGTATGTCCTCCTATTCCACATTCCTTAGAACCTTCCCATATTGTTATAAATACTAGTGATGTATGAGATTATTTGCATTCTTTGCATTATTAAAACCAAATAAACCATCCACAGATAGCTACAATGCCAATTTTAACTCCCATATCCTAGCTTACTATTATGGGACCAACCACCACTATTATAATTATTATAGATTAATATACTTATGTTATCTATTATTTTAAAAATATATTAATAACTCTAGTAACTTACTCATTTGTTAGTGGAACCAGTCCACAGTCCCCTTAGCCAAGCCAAGGGGCACATTTTGAAAACTTGGTATCCACATCAATTTTAATACCCTAGTTACCCCTCTAAGACTGACTACATAATTAGATATACACATTGGCTTATCACCATAGGTATATTCATTTACCATCTCATTTCACAAGGGGCAACAAACAAAGCCAAGTATGTAATTGACACACCAATCCAAAGGTAGGTTTTTGGATGGAGGAAGGCCATTCCTCATTTTTATGCACAAATAAGGACACCCTCCCCAAAGGCCATGATACATCTAGGAAAATCCCCCTCATTAACTCTTGAAACACAAACAAAAAAAATAAAGTAATAAGTTGTACTGGGCATTCCTTTGTGGATCCAACAATTACAAGAGGAAGAACTAGGAAGACAACATTTGGTTATAACTGAGCAACCCATAGTAAACTTCTACTTTGATGATAGATAAACACCTTAAGAAAGGTGAAGAGGAAAATTTTGGTTGTTAAAGGATAATAGGTCAATCTAAAACAAAGAGAAGATATATTTTCTTTGACTAAATGAATAAAAATAAATTAATCAGACCTAGAAAGATATAGGGAGGACCCTTGTACTTTTATAGATGTTATTGGGGGAGTCGTGAAGGAGATATTTTAAAGTTTTCATCAGCCTATATAGAGGTATCCTAAGGTGAGTAATACTAGGCCCCAAATAAATAGTAGATAATTCATAGGGGATATCTAGGAAATTATTTGACACTATTGGTTCAATAAGGTTTGCAAAAGCCACCTCCCAACCTAAGTGGGGTGGCTTTCTTTAGTTATTCAACAAAATAAAAGATATTGATGGCAAACTATGTCTTAAAAGATAGAAAACATGAAATAAGTCTTATGCCCACGTCAATTGAATAACAACATCCAAAGCTTTTTGGGCATAAAATTATATTGCTACAAAAAGGGATAGTGTACATGAATGGCATCAAGATATGTGGGCTTGTTGTCATAGTTTTTGAAAATGGAAATAAAATGATGAAAAATTCATTTTATTAAAAAAATTGCTAAATATTTTTAAATTTCACTTGAAAACACCAGAAATTTTGAAAAATTAAAAAATTAAAATTTATAGCTTTTTTATTTTATCTCAAAATGTTTTTAAGCCTGTTTGAACCCTTTGTGAAAAAGATTTCTAGCTTTCTTAGTAATTTACCGAAACCATTTTTCTATTTTTGAGTTGCATAAACATTTTTTTCTTTTTCACAAGTCATGCAAATTGTAAAAAAAAATTGGTGCAAATTTTAGAAAACATTTTTGGTGCAAATTGTAAAAGAACATTTTTGGTGCAAATTGCAAATATATTTATGGCTCTCAAGCAATTTGTGAAAATGTTTTAAGCTTCCCTTTTTAATATAACTCAAAATCCCATGTATTTTAATTGTGCAAATGCAAATTATATTTTTGAAGCCATGTTAATGCAAAGTTCTAAACTATAAATTTACTTTCCTACTGCATGCAAGTTGTCATTACAAAATTAAAGGTTTCTTTATTTTGCATGTAATCTCCCTTATTTCATCTTTCAATCGTGCAAGCATGATTATTTCCCCAAGTCATGTTGAAATATAAACTTCCTCCCTCCTACTTCTTCTAAAGTCATTACCCTCTGAGCTTGCAAATGCAAATTATCATTCAAATACTTGGCCAATTAATTCATAAAAGTT
Source organism: Torreya grandis (assembly GCA_037957365.1). Taxonomy (NCBI): domain Eukaryota; kingdom Viridiplantae; phylum Streptophyta; class Pinopsida; order Cupressales; family Taxaceae; genus Torreya; species Torreya grandis. The sequence continues at coordinate 403,727 of JARHVA010002329.1, forward strand.
ACAAAAGGGAGTTTAATAGAAAATAAGATTTTGATTAGTTTTCTTTCCAGGTAAAAGAAGCAAAAAAATAAAAAGGAAATTTTGGAATTATTTTCTTATTTTCCATTTTCCCTCATTATACATTTTGCAAATGTGCTAGGTAGAAGAATTAAAAGGCCATATTAAAATACAAAAGGATAAATTTTTATTTGTTTGCTCCCCTGACTTGAAATTCCATACAAGTGCACTGGGTAATGCAAATTAATATAAATTCTTGTTGAATTCAAATTTCTTTATTTTTTTCAAATCTTTGCCAATAAGGTTGTATGACTATGATGTGTTTGGAGACAAATTTCATCAAATAAATGGTAGTTATTAAATTTATCATTTTAAATGATCTAAGGAGAAGGGTGATGCCTTGTTAGGATGTATAATATTAGAAGGAGCTGTGATTAAAAATTTTAATTTATTCATCCTAAATAAAATTGTGTAATGCCTACAAAGAGGAGGAAAATACCAGATGTTGATTATTTCTAACTACATTGAAAGGGGATCCGACAACCCATATAAACACTTCAAATTTTTTTCTATCCCATGCCAATCATATGGTCATGAGAAAGAGAAGAAGATGAATTGTAGAAGGGTGATGCCTTTTAAGCTAAAAATTTATACAGCCATGTAATAGGGAGAGCTATAAAAAGGAATTAAAAAAAAGGTGAGTAGAAATATTTATCTTAGTTTTCCTCTTCAATTTAATAGACATACAGCCATACGGCTAATGAAGAAAGATAATTTTGAAGAAAAAGACCCAAATTAACAATTACGTATTTTATTTAGTGTATTTTTCCCACTATGGAAAGACCATACACTTTTTTAACAAGCTCTAGATTTATAAAATCAAAAGATAAAAATCATATTTTTTGTTATTTGTGCTATAAAGAATGTAAAATCCCATTCAAATTTACCATAATGAAGAAAGTTTAATTTTTTTGAAAGGAATCAGTTGGCTATCAATTTTATTGTTTTGCGATCTAAATCAAAGGAGAAGTGGGATTTTTAATCTAAATATGGAAATTTGAAAAATTTCATTTTGTTACATTTGCACTTATCAAAGCATTTCATACTGTAATTACAAGTTGGTTAGATCAAAGAAAATTTCAAATCGAACAAAATAATCAAGCAAAAGTTTGATTTTTATTGGATGGCATTAAAGGGGTCAAAAGTTGTTTACATGTCAAAATTGTGAGTACAATCTCTTGGTATGATTAAAATAGATTATTGTGCTTGAAGTTATTTGTTTTTTTAATCTTTATTAAGTAAATAATTATTTTTCAAACATTTCTCAATTGTCATTTTTCCCAAGAATTTTTTAAATGTCTTCATCACCTACCCCAAAAACATCAATCTCAGGTAAAGAAAAAGCAATCATAAAATACCATTTTTAGGTTATAGTACCTCTTTTTCCATTGGAATCCAACATAGAAAATATCACACATACCAATCTTAGTCATGTCAACTTGGATCAATTTTAGGAAAGAATGAATACATAGCATAAGAAAAATTTTGGTTAAAGTATTTATGATAGTGGTTTAGCAGAGGAAACAACATTCTTGATACCATTAACATCTCCTAAGTTAGTTTTGGTTGTGGCGAATAATTATAACTCAAAAATGTGGGAGGTAAAATATGCTTAGGGGAGTTGGTAGTGAGTTTTTCTCCTAATAAAATTGATAACATTTTTCACCATCTAGATCATGAAACCTTTGTGCACCTAACCCCTGAGTCCTCCCAAATTTTTTGGGATGACAATGTTATAGAATGTTTTAAATAAGTTAATAAAGCCTGGTTGACTAAGCGAAATCATTCCTCCACTCGACTTCCAAAAAATATCACTAGATCAAATTTCAAAGATTAAATAAGTGACATGATCATTTTAGATAGTGAGAAATCAAATGATCAAGAATTTTTGGAGCTAGATGTACAAGTTCATCTGGATCATCATTTGAAATAAAAAATATATCAATTGGGGTGAATTTATTAGGAATTCCATTCACAAGAAACTCAAGGAAGTAAAATACATGTCAAAATTTTAAACTTCATACCTTGTTTATGTTATAGCAAGTTGAAGGTATTTTGATAAATTGTATATAGTGGGTTATTTTGAGAAGCAATGGTGTACAAATTCTATCCTTAGCTACCATTGAAATAAAGTGCCCATCACTTCCAAAGAGTTAATGACTATTTTGTTCATTTCATTATCCAACTATTTGAAAAGGAACTCTTCAATTCAAGAATATCAGTTGTGGCCACCACAAAAATGGCAAGGTGAAGAACTTGGTTTACACAATTCTCAATATTTAGTTATTTGAGAATTAGTGGCTGTGATATATCTCCTTACATGCTCCCATGATATCTCAGTGAAAATGGGTGTTAAAGGAATTGGTGAGACAACTTGTTAAAACACACAAGTTCTTGACAAGTAAATAAAAATAGGGATCAAGTTTCCAATCTCTATTGGTAGTTATACCTACCTTTCATTAGTGAAGGCCAAGATAGTTGAGCAATACATTTCTCACTATAACCTCTAGACATTTGAAATTAGTCCTTCATTTGACAATAGGGGCTTAATTAAACATAATCTTAGATCTCCATTTCAAAATGTTCTATATTTTGAAGACTATTGGATGGATTGTGATGATAAAAAAGAAGTGAGAATCAGATACTATTAACAATTTACTATGAAATAAATAGTCAATATTGGCATAATGAAAGTGTTAAAATAACTGATAGATGATGAGGTCACATTAGACCCCATCCATGAAAGATAAGTCATCACAATAAATCCATTGTCCATAGTACAATGGGACAAAAGGGAATATAGTTCTCTTAGAAGTATGAAAAGGCTTGTACTTGACAAAATTCTTAGATGGTTGAAAATTAAGGGAGTTGATGTTACAAATTTTGATTTCCCTACACCTCCTAAGGAAGACAAATTTGGAAGTTTTTATAAGCAACAAAATGAGCCAGAAAAGATAGATGAGATAGGCCATAGTGGATAATCTCCCATGATATAAGAATCATGTGACACTAAATCTACTCAACAAGAGGTTCAAACATGAAAGACAATCAAGCTAAAAATAAAAAGGTTTGGTGAGAATGTTTCTTCTTCTCCTAAAATTTTAGTTTCTCAATAAGTTCCAGTTGATAGCTTTCTATTCACTCAAGAATTGGTAGAGAACACAAGTAACATTGAAATAAAGTGTCCATCACTTCAAAAGAGTTAATGACTATTTTGTTCATTTCATTATCCAACTATTTGAAAAGGAACTCTTCAATTCAAGAATATCAATTGTGGCCACCATAAAAATATCAAGGTGAAGAGCTTGGTTTATACAATTCTCAACATTTAGTTACTTGAGAATTAGCGGTTGTGAAATATCTCTTTACATGCTCCCATGATATCTCAGTGAAAATGGGTGTTAAAGGAATTGGTGAGACAACTTGTTAAAACACACAAGTTCTTGACAAGAAAATACAAAATAGGGATCAAGTTTCTAATCTCTATTGGTAGTTATACCTACCTTTCATTAGTGAAGGCCAAGACAGTTGAGCAATACATGTCTCACTATAACCTCTAGACATTTGAAATCAGTCTTTCATTTGACAATAAGGGCTTAATTAAACATAATCTTAGATATCCATTTCAAAATGTTCCATATTTTGAAGACTATTGGATGGATTGTGATGATAAAAAAGAAGTGAGAATCAAATACTATTAATAGTTTACTATGAAATAAATAGTCAAGTTTGGTGTAATGAAAGTGCTAAAATAAATGATAGATGATGAGGTCACATTAGACCCCATCTGTGAAAGAAAAGTCATCACAATAAATCCATTACCCATAGTACATTGGGAAAAAATGTAATATAGTTCTCTTAGAAGTAGGAAAAGGGTTATACTTGACAAAATTCTTAGATGGTAGAAAATTAAGGGAGTTGATGTTACAAATTTTGATTTCCCTACTCCTCCTAAGGAAGACAAATTTGGAAGCTTTTATAAGCAACAAAATGAGCCAAAAAAGATAGATGAGATAGGCCGTAGTAGGGAATCTCCTATGATATAAGAAGCATGTGACCCTAAATCTACTCAACAAGAGGTTCAAACATGAAAGACTATCAAGCTGAAAATAAAAAGGTTTGGTGAGAATGTTTCTTCTTCTCCTAAAATTTTAGTTTCTTAATAAGTTCCAGTTGAGAGCTTTCTATTCACTCAAGAATTAGTAGAGAACACAACTAACATTGAAATAAAGTGCCCATCACTTCAAAAGAGTTAATGACTATTTTTTTCATTTCATTATCCAACTATTTGAAAAGGAACTCTTCAATTCAAGAATATCAATTGTGGCCACCATAAAAATAGCAAGGTAAAGAGCTTGGTTTATATAATTCTCAACATTTAGTTATTTGAGAATTAGTGGTTGTGAAATATCTCCTTACATGCTCCCATGATATCTTAGTGAAAATGGGTGTTAAAGGAATTAGTGAGACAAATTGTTAAAACACACAAGTTCTTGACAAGCAAATACAAAATAGGGATCAAGTTTCCAAACTCTATTGGTAGTTATATCTACCTTTCATTAGTGAAGGCCAAGATAGTTGAGCAATGCATGTATCACTATAACCTCTAGACATTTGAAATCAGTACTTCATTTGAAAATAGGGGATTTATTGAACATAATCTTAGATCTCCATTTCAAAATGTTCCATATTTTAAAGATTATTAGATGGATTGTGATGATAAAAAAGAAGTGAAAATCAGATACCATTAATAGTTTACTATGAAATAAATAGTCAATTTTGGCATAATCAAAGTGCTGAAATAACTGATAGATGATGAGGTCACATTAGAACCCATCTATGAAAGAGAAGTCATCACAACAAATCCATTTCCCATAGCACATTGGGACAAAAGGGAATATAGTTCTCTTATAAATAGGAAAAGGGTTGTACTTGACAAAATTCTTAGATGGTAGAAAATTAAGGGAGTGGATGTTACAAATTTTGATTTCCCTACACATCCTAAAGAAGACAAATTTGGAAGTTTTTATAAGCAACAAAATGAGCCAGAAAAGATAGATGAGATATGCCCTAGTGGAGAATCTCCCATGATATAAGAAGCATGTGATCCTAAATCTACTCAACAAGAGGTTCAAACATGAAAGACTATCAAGCTAAAAATAAAAAGGTTTGGTGATAATATTTCTTCTCCTAAAATTTTAGTTTTTAAATAAGTTCTAGTTGATAGCTTTCTATTCACCCAAGAATTAGTAGAGAACACAACTAACATTGAAATAAAGTGCACATCACTTCAAAAGAGTTAATGACTATTTTTTTCATTTCATTATCCAACTATTTGAAAAGGAACTCTTCAATTTAATAATATAAGTTTTGGCCACCACAAAAATAGAAAGGTGAAGAGCTTGGTTTATACAATAGTCAACATTAAATTATTTTATAATTAGTGGTTGTGAAATATCTCCTTACATGCTCCCATTATATCTCGGTGAAAATGGGTGTTAAAGGAATTGGTGAGACAACTTGTTAAAACACACAAGTTCTTGACAAGCAAATACAAAATAGGGATCAAGTTTCCAATCTCTATTGGTAGTTATACCTACCTTTCATTAGTGAAGGCCAAGATAGTGGATCAATACATGTCTCACTATAACCTCTAGACATTTGAAATTAGTCCTTCATTTGATAATAGGGGCTTAATTGAACGTAATCTTAGATCTCCGTTTAAAAATGTTCTATATTTTGAAGACTATTCGATGGACTATGATGATAAGACATTTGTGAGAATAAGATATTATTAACAATTTACTATGAAATAAATAGTCAAGTTTGGCATAATGAAAGTGTTGAAATAACTTATAGATAATGAGATCATATTAGACCCCATCTATGAAAGAGAATTCATCACAATAAATCTATTACCCATAGTACATTGGGACAAAATGTAATATAGTTCTCTTAGAATTAGGAAAAGGGTTGTACTTGAAAAAGAAACTTAGATGGTTGAAAATTAAGGGAGTTGATGTTAAAAAATTTGATTTCCCTACACCTCCTAAGGAAGACAAATCTGGAAGCTTTTATAAGCAATAAAATGAGCCAGAAAAGATAGATGAGATAGGACCTAGTGGAGAATATCCAATGATATAAGAAGCATGTGACCCTAAATCTACTCAACAAGAGGTTCAAACATGAAAGACTATCAAGCTGAAAATAAAAATGTTTGGTGAGAATGTTTCTTCTTCTCCTAAAATTTTAGTTTCTCAACAAGTTCCAGTTGATAGCTTTCTATTCACTCAAGAATTAGTAGAGAACATAAATAACATTGAAAGAAAGTGCCCATCACTTCAAAAGAGTTAATGACTATTTTGTTCATTTCATTATCCAACTATTTGAAAAGGAACTCTTCAATTTAAGAATATCAGTTGTGTCTACCACAAAAATAGCAAGGTGAAGAGCTTAGTTTATACAATTCTCAACATTCAGTTATTTGGGAATTAATGGTTGGGAAATATCTCCTTGCATGCTCCCATTATATCTTAGTTAAAATGGGTGTTAAAGGAATTGGTGAGACAACTTGTTAAAACACACAAGTTCTTGACAAGCAAATACAAAATAGGGATCAAGTTTCCAATCTCTATTGCTAGTTATACCTACCTTTCATTAGTGAAGGCCAAGATAGTTGAGCAATACATGCCTCACTATAACCTCTAGACATTTCAAATCAGTCCTTCATTTCACAATAGGGGCTTAATTGAACATAATCTTAGATCTCCATTTAAAAATGTTATATATTTTAAATACTATTAGATGGAATGTGATGATAAAAAACAAGTGAGAATTATATAATATTAACAGTTTACTATGAAATAAATAGTCAAGTTTAGCATAATCAAAGTGCTAAAATAATTGATAGATGATGAGGTCACATTAGACCCCATCTGTGAAAGAGAAGTCATCACAATAAATCCATTGCCCATTGTACATTGGGACAAAAGGGAATATAGTTCTCTTAGAAGTAGGAAAAGGGTTGTACTTGACGAAAAAATTTAGATGGTTGAAAATTAAGGGAGTTGATGTTGCAAATTTTGATTTCCCTACACCTCCTAAGGAAGACAAATTTGGAAGCTTTTATAAGCAACAAAATGAGCCAAAAAAGATAGATAAGATAGGCCCAAGTGGAGAATCTCCCATGATATAAGAATCATGTGACCCTAAATCTACTCAACAAGAGGTTCAAACATGAAAGACTATCAAGCTGAAAATAAAAAGGTTTGGTGAGAATGTTTCTTCTTCTCCTAAAATTTTAGTTTCTCAATAAGTTATAGTTGATAGCTTTCTATTCACTCAAGAATTAGTAGAGAACACAACTAACATTGAAAGAAATTGCCCATCACTTCAAAAGAGTTAATGACTATTTTGTTCATTTCATTATCCAACTATTTGAAAATGAACTCTTCAATTCAAGAATATCAGTTGTGGCCACCACAAAAATAGCAAGGTGAAGAGCTTAGTTTATACAATTCTCAACATTTAGTTATTTTAGTATTATTGGCTGTGAAATATCTCCTTACATGATCCCAAGATATCTCAGTGAAAATAGGTGTTAAAGGAATTGGTGAGACAACTTGTTAAAACACACAAGTTCTTGACAAGCAAATACAAAATAAGGATCAAGTTTCCAATCTCTTTTGGTAGTTATACCTACCTTTCATTAGTGAAGGCCAAGATAGTGGAGCAATACATGTCTCACTATAACCTCTAGACATTTGAAATCAATCCTTCATTTGACAATAGACCCTTAATTGAACATAAACTTAGATCTCCATTTCAAAATGTTCCATATAATGAATAATATTGGATGGATTGTGATGATAAGAAACAAGTGAGAATCAGATACTATTAACAATTTACTATGAAATAAATAGTCAAGTTTGGCATAATGAAAGTGCTGAAATAATTGATAGATGATGAGGTCACATTAGACCCCATCTATGAAAGAGAAGTCATCACAATAAATCCATTTCCCATAGTACATTGGGACAAAAGGGAATATAGTTCTCTTAGAATTAGGAAAAGGGTTGTACTTGACAAAATTCTCAGATGGTTGAAAATTAAGGGAGTTGATGTTACAAATTTTGATTTCCTTACAACTCCTAAGGAAGACAAATTTGGAAACTTTAAGAAGCAATAAAATAAGCCCAAAAAGATAGATGAGATAGGCGCTAGTGGAGAATCTTCCATGATATAAGAATCATGTGACCCTAAATCTACTCAACAAGAGGTTCAACCATGAAATACTATCAATCTAAAAATAAAAATGTTTGGTGAGAATGTTTCTTCTTCTCCTAAAATTTTAGTTTCTCAATAAGTTCCAGTTGATAGCTTTCTATTCACTTAAGAATTAGTAAACAACACAACTAACATTTAAAGAAAGTTCCCATCACTTCAAAAGAGTTAATGACTATTTTGTTCATTTCATTATCCAACTATTTGAAAAAGAACTCTTCAATTCAAGAATATCAGTTATGGCCACCACAAAAATAGCAAGGTGAAGAGCTTGGTTTATACAAATCTCAACATTTAGTTATTTGGGAATTAGTGGTTGTGCAATATCTTCTTACATGCTCCCATGATATCTCAATAAAAAAAGGTGTTAAAGGATTCAGTGAGACAACTTGTTGAAACACACAAGTTATTGATAAGCAAATACAAAATAGGGATCAAGTTTCCAATCTCTATTGGTATTTATACCTACCTTTCATTAGTGAAGGTCAAGATAGTTGAGCAATACATGTCTCACTATAACCTCTAGGCATTTGAAATCAGTCCTTCATTTGACAACAGGGGCTTAATTGAACACAATTTTAGATCCCCATTTCAAAATGGTCCATATTTTGAAGACTATTGGATGGATTGTGATGATAATAAAGAAGTGATAATTAGATACTATTAACAATTTACTATGAAATAAATAGTCAAGTTTGGCATAGTGAAAGTGCTAAAATAACTGATAGATGATGAGGTCACATTAGACCCATATATGAAAGAGAATTCATCATAATAAATCCATTGCCCATACTACATTGGGACAAAATGGAATATAGTTCTCTTAGAATTAGGAAAAGGGTTGTACGTGACAAATTTCTCAGTTGGTTGAAAATTAAGGGAGTTGATGTTAAAAATTTTGATTTCCCTACAACTCCAAGGAAGACAAATTTGGAAGCTTTTATAAGCAATAAAATGAGCCAAAAAAGATAGATGAGATAGACCCTAGTGGAGAATATCCCATGATATAAGAATCATGTGACCCTAAATCTACTCAACAAGAGGTTCAAACATGAAAGACTATCAAGCTAAAAATACAAAGGTTTGGTGAGAATGTTTCTTCTTCTTCTAAAATTTTAGTTTCTCAATAAGTTCCAATTGATAGCTTTCTATTCACTCAAGAATTAGTAGAGAACACAACTAACATTGAAAGAAAGTGTCCATCACTTCAAAAGAGTTAATGACTATTTTGTTCATTTCATTATCCAACTATTTGAAAAGGAACTCTTCAATTCAAGAATATCAGTTGTGGCCACCACAAAAATGGCAAGGTGAAGAGCTTGGTTTACACAATTCTCAATATTTAGTTATTTGAGAATTAGTGGTTGTGATATATCTCCTTACATGCTCCCATGATATCTCAGTGAAAATGGGTGTTAAAGAAATTGGTGAGACAACTTGTTAAAACACACAAGTTCTTGACAAGTAAATAAAAATAGGGATCAAGTTTCCAATCTCTATTGCTAGTTATACCTACCTTTCATTAGTGAAGGCCAAGATAGTTGAGCAATACATGTCTCACTATAACCTCTAGACATTTGAAATCAGTCCTTCGTTTGACAATAGGGGCTTAATTAAACATAATCTTAGATCTCCATTTCAAAATGTTCCATATTTTGAAGACTATTGGATGGATTGTGATGATAAGAAAGAAGTGAGAATCAGATACTATTAACAATTTACTATGAAATAAATAGTCAATATTGGCATAATGAAAGTGCTGAAATAACTGATAGATGATGAGGTCACATTAGACCCTATCTATGAAAGATAATTCATCACAATAAATCCATTTCCCATAGTACATTGGGACAAAAGGGAATATAGTTTTCTTAGAAGTAGGAAAACGCTTGTACTTGACAAAATTCTTAGATGGTTGAAAATTAAGGGAGTTGATGTTACAAATTTTGATTTCCCTACACCTCCTAAGGAAGACAAATTTGGAAGTTTTTATAAGCAACAATATGAGCCAGAAAAGATAGATAAGATAGGCCATAGTGGATAATCTCCCATGATATAAGAAGCATGTGACCCTAAATCTACTCAACAAGAGGTTCAAACATGAAAGACAATCAAGATGAAAATAAAAAGGTTTGGTGAGAATGTTTCTTCTCATAAAATTTTAGTGTCTCAATAAGTTCCAATTGATAGCTTTCTATTCACTCAAGAATTAGTAGAGAACACAACTCTGCAATTTTTAGTTTCAGATGATACAATGTTCACTACATCATCTACTTTCCCTTTGTAAGAGATTACTCCCATCTCTTCATAATCTCCCTCAACTCCTAAATTACCCATTACTCCTCTAGGAATTCTTCTTGAAATAATCAATCCACAAGAGAAAATTGAAACATCCTCTCAGGTTGTCCCAATTACACCTTATTCAATTGTGGTCAGGATTGATCCACTTATTTAAAATTCTATCCCATTGCCTTTTTCAAGCATGACAACTTCAGATTGGTTGTCTAAAGTAGTAAAAAGAATGAGAAAATTTGTTGAACCTAAAGAGATAGATTTTGAAACCTTGATAGTTTCTATCTCAAAAGGACCAAAGAAAACAAAGATAGTTTCATGAATGGTGATAGATGAAAAGGGAGAAATTATGTAGAGGCATCCATCCCAGTAGTTAAAATAAATAAGTTATAAAATAGAGTTGAAGACTACCATGTGTCCAAAGTTCATTTACAAAAATCAACTAGAGAAGGAATGAAATGAGATGTTTAGTTGGCAATTGGTACCATATTTAAAAAAATGGACTAAGATAAGGCAATGAAAGATGAACTAAAGGAAAAATTGGAATAATTGAGCTCAATAATACATAGATTGATCATGTCAATTTATCTAGCTATCACTTTATCAAGTCTTCATGCCAAGACATTAGAAAGAGTGAGAGAAGTGGGCCAAATGGGTAATATGATGAAATACTAGATTAAAAAAGTTACAGATCATGGGTCTCAATAATTCTCTCTATAGAAATAATATTATCTAAAATTCAATCACAATATGAATAACTAGTAATAAAGGTAAATGGATATGCCCAGGAGAAATAAAATTGAGAGGAAATCACGCTTGAGTTGGTTGAATTCTCAAAATTTCTTTCTATTTATCTTGTTTAAAAATGGGTAATCAATGAGGATGAAATTATCTATCAGATTGAATTTCTTTGGGCTACCAAATATAGAATCCAGTTCCTTTAAGAATGTGTTCAGAAATTCAGTAATGCAAGGTCACTTGGAAGTGACATAATAATGGAGTTCGATAATGAATTCAAGAAGTTAGATTGTCATTTTGTCAATGATAAGGATCAAGATGAAAATATGATTTCAATTGAGACCATAATTATAGAATTCAAAGAACAAGTCTAAAACATTACCACTACATCTACAATTGATTATAAATAACTTCATCAATTATCCCAGTACCAAGTGAATGTAGATAATTTTGGATATGAAAATCAACAATCTTCAAGGTAAGTGTAAATAAATGAAAGAGTTTGATTACTTAGCAGACATTGCCTACAAATACATGGATGGACCAGATGAAGACTTGATTAGGGTAATTCTCTATAGATTTGATGATTTCTTGAAAGGAAAAGAGTTGTCAATATGACAACAAGAATAATGAATATTTTCTTTTTGTGTTCCTGCATTCTCTTCTCCTATTTATTTGCACCTAACTTGTGTTCCTTTCCCCTTGTAAATGTGTATTGTATTTTTGCAAATTATCTTTTCAATTTTTCCAACTTGCTTTTTCAAGTTGTGCAAGTTGATGATGTGCTTTTTCAAATAGTGCAAAAACCACAATTGTTTTCTCAAGTGGTGTTAATTGCTTAAGAAGTTTTTTCACCTTTTCAAAATTATAAATTCTCATTAATGTTTTAGCACTTCTGTAAAAAGTGGAAATAGGTGGTTTTGCACATAACCACCTATTTTAGCCTATAAATATAAGTTAGAGCTTCATAATATGGGTTTGAAATAGATAGAAAGTTTTGGCAAAGCATTGTAAAAGGAGATCAGTCTTTCTACTCTTGAGAATCAATATAAGAAAGGTGTTTATAAACTTTGTGTTAGTTATATATTTTGAATTAATGTCTTTCACTTAATTCATTGTATCTAATTTTCATTACCATTATTATAAATTTCAAACTATTGAGAATAGGAGATTAGATTACAAATTTTATATTTTGAGTTGTAGTATACATATCCAACACACATGAAAATCTCGGTGGGAATAGAGGCAATTTCTTAGTTTTTTCTATTAGAAAATACAAAGGGTTATTAGTTTCTGTTATCATATTCAAATAGTCTTTTGGTGTATGTTTCATATCCTTAAGGATATGATTATGTCTTTTCTACCCATTGAATGAGAGAGATTTTCCTCTTTCAAAAATCAAAATTTTCTCTCAACACTTTCATCTAGTCTTAGGATTCTAACTTGATGATTTTGTTGCTCAAATAATTTCTCCCCTTTCTCTCCTTCTATACATATTCCTTTCTCAAAATTCATTTTCATACTTTCAAGTTAAAATTAAGACCCATGATTTACATTCCATTATTTGTAAATATTTCCTTCTTTTCTATTTTGGCTTCCAATAAAGGTAGTTTGACCTGATAATAAGAGAGGGACTTTGTTCCCCATGTTGATGACACAAAGTCACTAATTTGTCCTTTTGAAAAATTTTCACACCAATAATTTTTGGTGCCCACCATGGATCATATTTTTCAATCTTTTGTGCCACCCATATTGTACTAGTCCAAATGACTCCACCATCAACTCAAGGGCCACTCCAACAACCTGAGTTAGACTTGGAACAATCTAATCAATTAGATATCATACTAAACCTTAGACAAATCTTTTGATATTTTGATAAAATATATGTAGCTCATTTTTAAGTCATCCTAGTTATTTTGAATCAAGATTTATAATGTGTTGAAATAGTAGAAAGAGATCATGCACAAAGAGAAGCCCATAGATTTTGTCTAGTAGCCTAGAATCAGTAAATCACATATGACCATTTTAGGCATTCAAAATCTAAATCATAAACCCAATTTGAATTGGGATGAATACTTAGTTTTAAGATTTTGATTGTTTGATTTTGACAATTGAATAAGCAATTCTCAATCTAACATAATGAGTGAAGAACTAGATATAGAAGAAACACATGTTGTTGTTCAAAGGAATTTTGAGATTGCTTCAAAAAGATAAGAGAAATGATATGCACAAAAAGCAATTTTTATATCTAATAAAATAATTTCTACATCTATATTTCCTGCTCATGATAATTCAGTCACCTCAAGCTCTAGTTCTTCAACCTGACCTTGATTGGATAATACAAACTCAAGAAAATATTTTGTCAAATTTGAGAACTTTCACTTGGGATAATATAATGAGTTTGACACATTTTCATAGAGCAGTTGGAATCTTGGAAGAAAAAGATAGATTAGTTTTAGCATAGAGGGTTGAAGCATTAACTACACACAAAATATAATAAAGAAGGCCAATTCAAAGAGCTCTTCAACTTCAACCTGCACCTCAATGCCAGTAAATTTCTTCCAAACTAGAAGAAAAGAGATTTACTAGAGCTAGTAAGTCAAAAGGTGAACTTAAACCTTTTTATCATTTACAAGAACATTATAGCTTAAAATTGAGTCTTAAACATCAAATAAGGATCAAAAGGACAAACAACTTTCCCTCAACCTCTAAGAAGAACAAACAACCTGAAAGAGGTACTTTGGCAAGTAGAGCTCTTATCATATCAAGAATTGTTATTTCCCTACAAGTAGTTTTTCAAACTATGACATTACCATGGGGAAATGTGATTGGTCCTTTAGTTCTTGGATAATTACACAACCTTCCAAAAGGGTCCAAAAATAACTTTTCAAGATTTTATGGAGATGGAAAACAACACCTAGATGAATAACTTATAGTATTTAATGTTGCATGTGGCATTTTAGGTGTTGAGCATGAAGACATTATTTTTAGGCTATTCATTGAAACACTACATGATGGGGCTATAGACTAGTTTTACCATATCACTCCATGATCTAATAACTAGAATATAATGAAAACTAAATTTGAAAATATATTTAAACTAGTTTAAGATGCCCATGCTCTACTTGCTCAACTTACATAAATGAAAAAAGAAGTGTATGAGCCAATGAGAGAGTTTGTCACCAAATTCAATAGGTTACTAAAAAAGACACCAACTAATACATGACCTATAGATGATAATAAAAAATGTTTCTTTATCAACTCTAAATTAGCTGGAGTAATTTATCAATTGAGAAGAGCTAGAGTATTAGATTTAGAAGTAGCTCAAGAATTGTCTATCAGCATTAAAGACGACATGATAATGTCTAGAAAACTCAAGAAAGAAACTTCAAAGAGTAAAGCCCAAATTTTAGGAAAATATTCAATAGAAAAACCCTTGCAAAAAATGGTTAATGATATAATAGCCCTCAAAAATCAAATACCTCAAAAATCCATTCCAACTCCATACCAAGATATTCCAAGAATAAATTGCATTCCTTTTCAAAGAGATCATCCTACACTGCAAGATCCTTAACCAAAACTAGCACTTGAGGCTTCTCCTCAACAAAACATTAATGCACCAGTGAATGCAGTCTTGGAAACTAAGGAAATATTTAGATATGAAGAAGTTGAAGAAGAAAATGAATAAAAATACATATAACTTCAAGAATGTGAAATTGAATAACCTGGTGGTGACTCTGTAAACACATTCATGGATTATAATTCAGATGAATATGACTATGAATATAATGTTGGGGATATGAATAGTCAATCCTTTGAAGTTTTCACTAGAACTTAGAATAAAAAAAAGTAGTCTAGTGATTCATAGGAGGAAACTCCAAAAAAATCCTCTCACAAGGAACTACCCCACCAACATAAACAAAAGGGAAGCAACCACTTATAGGTAGTTCTTCTAATGCCAATGTTTCTCAACCCATTGAGTTCCCTTCTAGCAATTTACCAACTTTTGACATAATTGATCATGTTAACAAAACTAAGATTCAGATGTCATAAGCTGAATACTTGACAACATATCCAAAATAGTTGGATAGGTTAGTTGATTTCATTAAAGGCAAAATTCCAAATGCTAAAAAGGCCAATTTCAAAGGAACCCTAACTAACCCTATTACTTCCAATCAAGTCAACTTTATGGCCACAGTCACTTCCAAATCCAATAAAGTTGACCCTTTCTACATTTCCCTTTTCCTCAAGGGATGTAAAGTTAGTAATTGTATTCTTGTAATAGGATCCTCAAATAATATAATGCCTACCAAAGTTGCTCATGATCTTGGCCTAACCTGTACTAAAAATTTTGGGAATTTTTATTCCATAGAGGTGAATCAAGTTCCTCTCATTAGATAAATTATGCAAAAGTAACTTTAACATATTTTCCCCAAAAGTGAATCAAAAACAATATTTGGTCACAAATATTCTAGCAGCTTATGACATCTTTTTGGGTAGAAATTTTTGCAAAGAATTAGAAGGCAAAATCTAACTAGATTTATCACATGTCATGATTTTAATCAAATGAGTCAAACATATAGAACTTGAATTGAAAATGAAATACATAGTTCAAAATTTTGATGATCCAAGAGTTGATATCTTTTATGAAGATGTTGGAATCAGTAATTATCTTCTAATGATAGAGAAAGATGTAGAGTTACCAGAGATCATGCAATCAGATCTAAATGACATTTAAATGATGGAATTTGATGGTAGCTATTCATCAATGGGTTCATGTGTAGTATTAATTTTGATATCTCCATCTAAGTAATTTTTTCCTTTTTCTTATAAGTTACAATTTGATTTCACCAATAATATAGCTAAATATGAAACACTTTTGCAAGGTTTGTAGGTAGCAAAAGAGATAGGAATCAAGAATTTGAAATTTTTGGGTGATATTGAACTCATTGTGAAGTAAGTGAAATGTCAATACCAAGTTAAAAATGATCATATATGACACTATAGGAATAATTTTTGGGATAACATTGTAATCTTTGATGTTTTTTCCATCAATATAATTCTTATGGAACATAACTCAAAATTTGATGCTTTAGTAGTATTAACCTCTTTGATGATTCCCCATGTAGATATTAATATATAAAAATATATAATTGAACTATTATACAAACCAAGTATTCTAGATAATGCAAAAAATTGGCAAGTTTTCAATGACGATCAGCAAATCATCTCTTTCCTTGAGAAAGTAGACATTTTCAAAAATTTGTACTTTGATGGTAGTGACTCCTCACACAAATAATCTTTAGTTAATAAATTAAAATAGGGAATCATAGATGAACAAAATGAATAAGGTGTCATCAAATTGAAAGGAAACAAAATTCCTAAATGCCTAGTCCCTTTAGAAGAATTATTTGATAGACATGATAGATTTGTAAAAAGTAAAATGCAAAAAAGAAGTCTTGATTCTACTGACTATGAAAAAGTAAATATTAATTTAGAATAACATATTAGGTTTGTCAATCTTGAAAAATGTTTCTCACCTGAAGAAAAATGAAAGTTAGTTAACCTTTTTTGTAATTATATTTACATACTCATGTATTCATACATAGACATTAAGTCATTTCATCCTAAAGAGATGCAACATATAGTTCCTCTAAAGCTTGATGCAAAACCTTTCAAACAAAAATTGAGAAAATGGAAACCTAAAATCATAGAGATAATTCTTACCAAAGTACAAAATATGCTTGATACTCACATTATTTTCCCTATTCACCATTTAACTTGGGTAGCTAACATAATACTAGTTTGTAATAAGAATGGTGAAATTAGAATCTGTGTTGATTTTAGAAACCTCAACCAAGCATCCCTCAAAAATAATTATCCACCATCAATCATGAATCAAGTTATCCAAGTGGTAATAAGTGTTAAAATGCTTTTGATGCTCGATGGTTTCTCAAGATTTAATCAAATTGAGGTTGACAGGGAAGATCAACATAAAATGGCTTTCACAACACCTTGGGGAACTTTTTCATATAGATGAATGCTATTTAGATTGATTAATATAGGAGTTACTTTTTAGAGGGTAATGGATTTAGCATTCAGAGAATTGCATAATGAAATAATTGTGGTGTATCTCAATAACTTGATAGTTTTCTTGAAAAAGTGAGAAGATCAATATGCGTATTTGGAT
Source organism: Torreya grandis (assembly GCA_037957365.1). NCBI lineage: Eukaryota > Viridiplantae > Streptophyta > Pinopsida > Cupressales > Taxaceae > Torreya > Torreya grandis. The sequence goes on from JARHVA010002329.1 coordinate 421,287, forward strand.
AGGGACTTTGAAAAGTGCCATTTACATATAATTTCTCTCAATCCTAAGAAATCCATCTTTAAAGTGACTGAAGGTAAACTCCTAGGTCATATTGTTTCAAACTAAGGAATAAGGATTGATCTAGAAAGGGTTTAGGCAATTCAAAAGCTTTCCTTACCTACTAGTAAACTAGGAGTACATTCCTTCTTTGGGAAAGTGAAATTTTTAAGAATATCCATTCCTAATTTTGTCGAGCTCACAAGACATATTGTATACATGATGAAAGAAACCCATATTTCAAGTGGAATAATGAAGGTAAAGAAGCATTTGAAAAGATAAAGATTGTTATTGCTTGTGCACCAACATTGGTATGTTCTAATTTTAAGAAAGAGTTCATTATTTATTAATACGTTTCAGAGCATACACTCTCAGTAATTTTGATTTTGAAAAATAATGTAGGTATCAAACCCTCAATTGCCTTCATGAGTTATAATCTCAAATATTATGAGTTGAAATATTCTCTTGAAGATAAACATGCTTATGTAGTCATAATAATGGTTAAACAATTTAGGTATTACATATTGCATTCACATTCTATGGTAATGATATTGAGTACAATAATCAAATCTATTCTAACTCAATAAGAACCTGGTTCTAAGTGAGGAAATTAGATAACTATGGTGAAAGAATATGATCTAGAAATTAAACCTACAAAACTAGTCTGAGGGAAAGGACTATGTCAAATCATGGTAGAACAAAGACATATTCGATTAGAATCTTCAATAGTTTCAGGTGAACAAGATGATCAAGAGCTTTCTTTGGTATTATTTATCGATTCTACTAATGAATGGTTTTTTTATTTTACTTTCTACTTGACTTATAGATAATATCCTTCACATTTGGATGTTAAACAACGTAGAATGATCAAAATATAGGCTAATGAGTATGTCATATGGGATGGCACTTTTTTTAAGAAAAATATTGATGGATTTTTCTTAAGATGCATGGATAAGGAATAACAAAAAAAAATCATTGTAATATTTTCATGATCAAGCCTATGGAGGGCACTTTTCTACTAGAGTAATAGCATACAAAATCCTTACATCTCATTACTATTGGGCAACTCTTTTCAAAGATTCATATGAATGGGTGAGAAAGTGTGAGGCATGTCTACAGTTTGTAGGCAAGCTCAGGATAGCAACACTTCCTTTTCATCTTGTAATAATTGAAGAGCCTTTTCAAAAATTGGGATTAAATTTTATTAGGACATTTAACCCTCATTCAATTATAGGTCATACTCACATTCTCATAGTGATATATTATTTCACTAAGTGGGTAGAAGCAATTCCTATAGAACAAACAACTTCAGAAGTCATTTGTAATTTCATCAAGGAAAATATCTTGGTACGATATGAAATCCCTTATAATTTTTTTATATATAATGCATCTAACTTTTCTTCTTTATATATGATTTCATTTTGATATGGATAGGGTATTTGTCTATCTCATTCATCAAACTATCATCTGTAAGGTAATGGTCAAGCAGAATCAAGTAACAAAAACTTGTTTACAATCATGCATAAGGTGGTAGATGAAAATCAGAAAAAGTGGTAAAAAAAGGTATATTATGCTCCTTGGATAGACCTTATAACTCCAAAAAATCCTATTGGTATGTCTCCATTCCAATTGTTATATAGATTAGATGTTACAATTCTTATAACGCTTGAGTTACCTACCCTACAATTGTCTAGAGAAGTAAAAAATCCAAATTTTAAAAGATCATTGGATAAAAGAATTTTTTTATCTAAAACAACTGGAATAAAAAATAATTTAGGTGGTTTATAGAATTATAGAACATTAGGCTTGTGTCAAAGTCCTCTTTGAAAAAAAATCTAAGAAAAGGGAATTTCAAGTAGGAGATTTGGTGCTACTTTAGGATATTCACAGAGAGACAAAAGGGAGCCCTAGGAAATTTGATTCACTTTAGATGGGGCCATTCAAGATTAGGAAATTTTGTGGTAACAACACTTTTTACCTAGCATATTGTGATGGATCCCATCTACCATTGCCCTTTAATGGGTAATATTTGAAACACTATTTCTAGTAATAACCAAGTGGCCTTCTTCTGTGCATATGTAAATACAATTTTGGATGTGCTTCTTTCCTACTCTATATTTTGGTATGTGCATTATTTTTTAATAAAGGTGAAAGTGTGTTTATTTCCCCTCTTTCATGCTTCAATCTTCCTTGCCAAAATATTTTTGTTTCCATTATCTCTATCTGGGAACATCATGGGTGATCATAATTTTTACAAGAGTGATAGATGGAACATGTAATTCATAAATATCTTTAGGTGAATAAGAGAATCTAGCCTAGAAATGCATGTTTATTTCTCATACAATTGATATGGGTGAACTGGTTATTAATTGGTTGGATTAGGGCATGAAAGTTTTGAACCAAACAGATGATTTGGCCTAGTAGTGCATGTTCATTTCTCATATGATTGATATGGGTGAACTGGTTGTCATTTGGTTAGATCCAGGTATACAAGTGTAATAAAAACACCTCTCCACATTTTATTTTATGTAAAAATACATAACTAAAAATTCTCTCACATGCACTATAATATTAGGTATGTGAAAGCACTTGTTAGGCTGAGTACCTAACCCTCACATACACTATCTTTTGACATGTGATAGCTTTCTGATTGCTTGAGGACCCATCTCTTTCTCAAATATTAGAAATTTGAAAAAAAATCCTTTAAAGTTGATACTAAAGACTCTATTACCCAATGGATAAAATTTCAGCATATGAAACTAGAAAATTCTAAGTTCTTTTTGTTCCTTGCAGTTCAAAATCCTAGTCAGAGCCAACTATTGTTACAGTTTTTAAAAATGGTAATAAAATGATGAAAAATTCATTTTAATAAAAAAATGGATAAAGAGTTTTTAATTCTGCCTAAAAATACCATTAATTTTGAAAAATTAAAAAATTAAAATTTGTGACTTTTTCATTTTTATCCTAAAATGTTTTAAAGCCCGTTTGAATCTTTTGTGCAAAAGATTACTAGCTTTCTCGGTAATTTTCCAAAACCATTTTGCTTTTTGTGAGTTGCATAAACATTTTTTCATTTTTCACAAGTCATGAAAATTGCAAAAACATTTTTGGTGCAAATTGCAAAAAATATTTTTTGTGTAAATTGCAAAAAATATTTTTGGTGCAAATTGAAAAATCCATTTTCAGTACAAATTGCAAAAAAAAAAAATTGGTACAAATTGAAAAAAACATTTTTGGTGAAAATTGTAGATATATTTTTGGCTCTCATGCAATTTGTGAAAATGTTTTAAGCTTCCCTTTTTAATATAACTCAAAATCATTCTTCTTTTAATCATGCAAATGCAAATTATATTTTTGAAGTTGTGTTAATGCAAAGTTCCAAACTGTAAATTTGCTTTCCTGTTGCATTCAAGTTGTCATAAAATTAAAGGTTTCTTCCTTTTTCATATAATCTCCCTTATTTCCTCCTTAAATTATACAAGTCTAATTATTTCCTTGACTTATGCTAAAATGAAACCTTCCTCCCTCCTATTCTTCTAAAGTCATTACCCTCCAAGCTTGCAAATGAAAATTATCATTCAAACACTTGGCCAAGTAATTCATAAAAGTTACAAAAGGAAGTTATATATAAAATAAGATTTTTATTGGTTTTCTTGAAAGGCAAAAGAAGGAAAAAATCAAAAAGGAAATTTTGGATTTTTTTTTTTTTTTTTCCATTTTCTCTCATTACACATTTTGCAAACGTGTCAAGTAGAAGAATAAAAAGGTCATATTAAAATATAAAAATATAGATTTTTATTTGTTTGCTCCCCTACATTGATATTTTCTACAAGTGTACTAGGTAATATAGATTAAAATAAAGTCTTGGTGAATTCAAATTCATTTTTTTTGCTAATCTTGGCCAAAAAGGTCATACGACTATGACGTGTTTGGAGACAAATTTCATCAAATAAATGGAAATTATTAAATTTATCATTTTCAATGATCTAAGGAGAAGGGTGATGCCTTATAAGGCCATATAATATCAAAAGGAGCTATGAGTTAAATTTTCAATTTATTTTTCCCAAATAAAATTGTATGACACCTATAAAGAGGAGGAAAAGACCAAATGTTGATTATTTCTAGTTGTATTGAAAGGGGAACCGTATAGCCCATATAAACACTCTAGATGTTTTTCTATCCCATTCCAATTGTATAGTCATGAAAAATAGCAAAAGATGAATTGTAGAAGGGAAACACCCTTCGAGCTAAAATTTTGTATGGCCAAGTAAATGGGAGAGTAGTAAAAAAGAATTTAAAAAAGGGGTGAGCAAAAATATTTATCTTCATTTTCCTCTTCAAGTCAATAGACCATACAGTCGTATGGCTAAGTAAGAAAGAGAATTTTGAATTAAAAGGCCCAAATTGACAATTACATATTTTATTTAGTATATTTTGCCCATTATGTAAAGGCCATACACTTTTTATAACAAGCTCCAAATTTATAAAATCAAAAGATGAAAATCATATTTTTAGTCATTTATGCCTAAAGAAAGTAAAATCCCCTACAAATTTCCTAAAATTAAGAAAGTTCAAATTTTGTGGAAGAAATCAGTTGGCTATCAAAATTTTTTTTTGGGGATCTAAATCAAAGGAGAAGTAGGATTTTTAATCTAAAGATAAAAATTTGCAAAATTACATTTTGTTACATTTTTACTTGTCAAATGGGTTCGTGTTGTAATTACAAAGTGTTTAGATCAAAGAAAAGTTAAAATCGAGCAAAATAATCAAGCAAAGGGTTGATATTCATTGGATGGCATTAAAGGGGTTACGAGATATTTGCATGTCAAAATTGTGACTACAATCTCTTGGTGTGATTCAAATAATTTATTATGTTTTAAGTTTTTTTTTTGTCATCTTCATCAAATAAATAAATTTTATGAAAACATTTCTTGATTTTCATTTTTAGCGAGAATTTTATAAATGTCTTCATCACCTACCCCAAAAATGTCAATCTTAAGTAATGAAAAAATAGTCATGAAATACCAGTTTCAAGGTATAGTACCTCTTTATACATTGGAATCCAACACAAAAAATATCACAAATATCGATCTTGGTCATGTCAACTTGGATGAGTTTTGAGAAAGAATGAATGCATAGCATAAGACAAATTTTGGTCAAAGTATTTTTGATAGTGGTTTAGCATAGGCAACATAATTCTCGATATCATTACAGTCTCCTAAGTTAGTTTTGGTTGTGTCTAATAATTATAACTCAAAAATGTGGGAGGTAAGAGATCCGCAAGGGGAGTTGGTAGTGATTTTTTTTCTTGAGCAAATTGACAAAAAATTTCATCTTTCAGATCATGAAACCTTTATGCACCTAACCTTTGAGTCCTCCCAAAGTTTTTTAGGATGACAATGTTATAGCATGTTATAAATAAGTCAATAAATCTTGGTTGACTAAGCTAAAGTATTCCTCCACTCGGCTTCCAAAAAATATTGAAAGATCATATTTCAAAGATGAGATAAGTGACATGATCACTTTGTTTCATAGGATAGTGGGAAATCAAACAGCCAAGAATTTTCAAAATTATATGTACAGGTTCATCTAGATCATCATTTAAAATAATTAATATATCAATTGGGGTTAATTAATCAGTAATTACATTCACAAGCAACTCATGGAAGTAAAAGACATGTCAAAATTTTACATGACTTCATACCTTATTTATGTTATAACAAGTCAAAGTTATTATGATGGATTGCATACAGTGGGTGATTTTGAGAAAGCAATGGTGTATGCCTTCTATCCTTAGATAACATTAAAATAAAATTCTTGACACTTCAAAATAGTTAATGACTACTTTATTCATTTCAATATCTAGTTGTTTAAAAAGGAACTCTTCAACGTAAGAAGATCAGTTGCGGCCACCAAAAAAATAATAAGGTGGGGAGCTTGGTTTATAAAATTATCAACATTTAGTTATTTGAGAGTTAGTGGTTGTGAAATATCTCCTTAAATGCTCCCATGATAAATGGGTATTAATGGAATTGGTGAGAAAACTTGTTGAAACACATACGTTCTTAACAACCAGATACAAAATAAGGATCAAGTTTCCAATATTTATTGGTAGGTATACATGTCCTTCATTAGTAAAGGCCAAGATAGTTGAGCAATACATGCCTCACTATAACCTCTAGACATTTGAAATCAAGCCTTCATTTGACAATAGGTGCTTAATTGAACATAATCTTGGATCTCCATTTTAACATGTTCCAAATATTGAAGACTATTAGATGGATTGTAATGACAAGAAAGTAGTCAAAATAAGAGACTATTCACATTTTACTATGAAATAAATAGTCAATTTTGGCATAATGAAAGTCTTAAAACAACTGGTAGATGATGAGGTCACATTAGACCCCATCTTTGAAAGAGAGGGCATCACGACAAAGTTATTGCCCATAGTACATTGGCACAAAAGGGAATCTACTTCTCTTAGAAGTATCACAAGGATTATACTTGATAGAACTCTTATATGGTTGAAAGTTAAGGGATTTTATGTTATGAATGTTTATTTCCCTATACCTCTTAGGAAAGATAAATTTGGAAGCTTTTATAAGCAACAAAATGAGCCAAAAAAGATAGACCAGGCAGGATCTAGTGGAGAATCTCCCATGATAGAAGAAGCATGTGACCCTGAAGCTACTCAACAAGAGGTTCAACCATAAAATACTATAAATTTTAAAATAAAAAGGTTTGGTGAGAGTGTTTCTTCTTCTCCTAAAATTTTAGTTTCTCAAGAAGTTTTAGTTGAGAGCTTTTCATTCAATCAAGAATTAGTAGAGAACACAACTCAAAAAAAAAATAGCTTTAAATGATATAATGTTCCCTATGTCATATGCTTTCCCTTTTTAAGAGATTACTACCATATCTTCATCTTCAACATCAAATCCTAAATTTTTCATTGATCCTTCTCCAATAATCCCTCTTGAAACAACAATCCACAAGAGCAAATTGAAAAATCTTCTTAGGTTGTTCCAATTACACCTTCTTTAACTGTATTTAGGATTGATCCACCTCTTTCAAATTCTATCCCATTGCCTTCCTCAAGAATGACAACTTCAAATTGGTTGTCTATAGTATTGAAAAGAATGAGAAAAATTGTTGAACCTAAAGAAATAGATTTTGAAACCTTAACAACTTTTTTCTCAAAAAGGCTAAAGAAAGAAAAGATAGTTTCATGAATGGTGACAAATAAAAATGGAGAAAAGTATGTAGAGGTGGCCATCCTAGTAATTGAAATGGATAAGTTATAAATCAAATTCAAATATTACCATGTGTCCAAAGTTTATTTGGGAAAATTAACCAGAGAAGGAATGAAAGGAGATGTTCAGTTGGCAATTGGTACCATATTTGAAAAAATAGACTAAGGCAAGGCAATGAAAGATGAACTAAAAGAGAAATCAAAAAAAATTATCTCAATAATACATATATTTATTGGGCTAGTTCATCTAGCTATCACTTCATTGAGTCTTCATGTCAAGACACTAGAAAGAGTGAGATAAGCGGGCTAAATGGGTAATACGGTGAAACATTGGATTGAAAAAGTTGTAGATCATGAGGTCTCAAAAATTCTCTATGTAGAAATGATATTCTTTAAAATTCAATCAAAATATGAATAACTAGTAATAAAGGTAAATGGATATGCCTAAGAGAAATAAAATTGGGAAGAACTCGTGCTTGAGTTGGTTAAATTCTGAAAATTTCTTTACATTGATCTTGTTGAAAAATGGGTAATCAATAAGGATGAAATTATCTATCAAATTAAATTTCTTTAGGACACCAAATTTAGAATCAAATTCCTTCAATAATGTGTTCATAAATTTAGTAATGCAAGGTCACTTGGAAGTGACACAATGGTGGAGATCGATAATGAAGCCAAGAAGTTGGATTGTCATTTTGTCAATGACAAAGATCAAGAGGGAAATTTTATTTCAATTGAGACCATAATTAGAGAATTCAAAGAATGAGTTTGAAACATTACCACTACATCTACATTTGGTTATGAATAACTTATTTATTTGTCCCAGTACCAATTGAATGTATATAATTTGGATATGAAAGTCAACAATATTTGAGGCAAGCATCAGTAAATAAAAGAGTTATATTACTCAGTAGACATTACCTATAGGTATATAGATGGACCAGATAAAAACTTGATCATGTTAATTCTCCATATATTTGATGATTTATTGAAAGGAAAAGAGTTATCAATAAAAAAGCAAGAAGAATGAAGATTCACTTTTTGTGTTCTTGCATTCTCTCCTCTTATTTCTTTGCACTTAACTTGTGTTATTACACTCTTTTCCCCTTGTAAATGTGCATTATATTTTTGTGAATTGTCTTTTCAATTCTACCAACTTGCTTTTTCAAGTTTTTCAAGTTGATGATGTTCTTTTTAAAATAGTGTGAAAAAAACCCAATTGTTTTCTCAAGTGGTGCTAATTACTTAAAGCGCTTTTGCATCTTTCAAAATTATAATATCTCATTGATGTTTTAGCACTTCTGTAAAAATGAAAAATAGGTGGTTTTGCACCATAAACACCTATTTTATCCTATAAATATAAGTTAGAGATTCATAATATGGGTATGAAATAGATAAAAAAAATTAGAAAAGCATTGTAAAAGGAGATCAGTCTTTCTACTCTTCAAAATCAATACAATAAAGGTGTTTCTAAACATTGGGTTAGTTATGGATTTTGACTTAATGTTTTTCACTTAGTTCATTGTATCTAATTTTCATTTCCATTGTTATAAATTTCAAACTATTGAGGATAGGAGATTAGATTACAAATTTTCTATTTTGATTTGTAGTTTACATTTCCAACACACGTGAAAATATCAATGGGAATAGAGGCAATTTCTTAGTTATTTTTGTTATGAAATACAAAGGTTATTAGTTTCTTTTCTCATATTCAAATAGTATTTTGGTGTATTTTTCATATCCTTAAGGATATGATTATGTATTTTCTACCCACTGAATGAGAAAGATTGTCCTCTTTCAAAAGTCAAAATTTTCTCTCAACACTATCATCTAGTCTCAAGTTTATAACTTGATGATTTTATTGCTCAAACCATTTATCCCCTCTCTCTCTCTTATTCTATACATATTCCTTCTCAAAACTCCTTTTCATAATTTCAGGTTAAAATTACTACCCTTGATTTACATTCCATTATTTGTAAATATTTCCTACATTCCTATTTTGGCTTTTAATAAAGGTAACTCCACCTAATAATAGGAGAGGGGCTCTATTCCCATGTTTTTGGTGTGAAGTCATTGATTTTTCCTCCTGAAAAATTTTCATGCCAACAAGGCTCTAGTTCAATAATTTTCAAACTATGAAAGGGAAGTTATTTCTATCCTAAATAAATTAAGAGTCATTCAAATGAGCACTCCATAGGGGCAATTGGTGTCCGAGCCTATTTTTGATATTATTCTATGAGTAGCACTGGATAGTTTTAGATAAATATTGAAGGCATTATCTATAAAACTAGTGATGGAATTATGCAACTGGTTAATTTTATGAGGGACAAAATTATAGGGAATGAGGCATTCCATGAAAAGGTTAGAGATGCATTAGGCATACATGATAAATTGATGTAAAAGCTTCCTTAGTTATTCAAAATGGATCTACTTGATTTTGCGACTATAGAGGTCAACTTGTAGGTGATTCATATGCTTTACCTATAGATGGAACCAATCAAACAATCCACTTCAATAGTAGGTGTTATTCTCATTCCACCTTAGAGTTCTCAGCATTCCAAGTATAAACTGGTGCATACTCAAATTGGGCCTACTTATGTGTCACTTATAGTGACCATAGTTGTAGTTAATTTAGGCTAATCTATATTTTTAGTTTCTATTTTAGTTGTAACACCAATTTTTAACTCTAGTTACATTGAATTTGATATCCACTTTATATATGTCATAATTTTATTCCTTTAGTAATGTTGCATCATCACTTTATAAGTATACATATATTTTTTCATATATAGATTGAGATATAGTTGTTAGTTCCTAATTCATTTAACTTGTATATATTTTATTTTAGATGAGGGATTCTATTTTGAGTCAACATTATTATACATGCAAACTTTTCATAAGATTAGCATACAATGATATTTTCATATATGTATTTTTAGACTTCACTTGAGACATTAGGCCTTCCCCATCCAAATATTATTTATACTTGTATCTTCCTATTCCAAACAAAGGATAATTCTTTTTGTTAAGATTAAGAGGAAATTTTGAGAAGTCCTACAATTTTAGTCTTGGTGTGCAAAATGTGATTCTTTTCCAGCTTGTGGATTGTGTAAGAAGTTCTATCATTATATTTTATTAGTCTTTTGGTTGTGTATGAGTTGTCTCTTTTACATAAATTTATTCATATTTATCTATAATTCATCTAAATACCTTTAGAATATAAATCATAATTCCCCCTTGTGGGTTAGTTATTGTAGTCTAACATATATAGCAACCTTTGATTTCATGTGTTTAAGTATGATGTATTATGGTTCCATTTATCTCATAACTATGTTTTATTTTTGGTGTGTTATAATATCATATAACAAATATTTTTTTGTGATCCCTTATCCTACATCTAGTTTAAGTGTTGGTCTTGAAAAGTTTCATCTAGCGTGGTCCACAAGCCTCCTTTCCTACCCTACCTTTTCCTCTTTTTGAGTTTATTTTTAAGTCCTACCCACGTTAGGCTAAAACCATCATTAGTATACCCATATCAATTAGATTTATATTCATCCATAGTCGACCCATTCATGGTAAAAATTTTCCTCATTCACCATTATTCCACCAATAAGTTGTTTACAAATCCCAATACACTAAAACTTGTGCCTTAGAGTGAACACTTTTAACCAATCCCAAAATTTTAAAGGCTAATTAGTAAAACTTTTATATGGTGTGCATAAAATACATATCAATAATTGGATTGATCTAGATATATTTTACCATCCTTATGCCCTAAGATATATCTTTCCCCTTTAACCCTAGATCTTCCATAATCTAGATTTTAGGGTTAAACACCTATCTAGGGTGGTATAACCTTTGGATTAAAATGGTTTTTTATTGTGACATAAATTCATATATTTTCAATAGTCATTTTTTATCTTACACTCATGAGGTGGAAAAGGACTGAGCAAGTGGTGTGTAACCATTTTCTACTCAAACATTAAAGGATTTTCTATCATTCTCATTTCTATCACCTCAGAAGGAGGTTATAATAATTGAGAAACCAATACCAATATTTGATAGATTAGGAAAATAGTGGCATCATGTAGTGTTCATGAGATTCATTATGTGGCTTGAGAGATAGATGAGCCACTTGTATATCAGCCATAACCAAACCTCATGTGGGTTTATACATAGTGTCAATCATCTTGACTACTTCTTTAGCTTGTGGGTTTATTTTTTATATTTGATTGTGGTCCAACTATTACCAATTGTTGAATTATTTTTACTCACCTCCTATGAGTCTTTGGGATGCATAGCTAAAAAATCTAACTAATTAATTTTAATGATAATAAATTCACGTATCTTATTGTTTATAGATTGACACCTCAAACATGTGTTGAGAATTTGTTATCTCCTATCTTTATTTCCATTGTTACTATAATATATTTTGAGATTCAAATCTTGACACATGATTTTATGTTCTAGTAGTGTATAACTTAGTTTTCACATGACAGATAAAATTACCCAAGGCTTTAATAAGTTGGTCAACAATACCTCATAATGGGAGAAGAATATGATTGAACCCTATCCATATGATAATTTTTCTCTTAGCTTGTTCTAACACAAATAATCCCTAATCCAATGGGGAAAATGAAAATGGTGTTATATATGACCAAGGAATGCACTTCAATATAGAAACACATGGCTCAATGCTATAAAACTTACATATTAAAAAAACTCTTGGTTAATTCTTACACACCTCAAGCTTAAAACCATGGGGATTCCAATTGGAGTGCATCAAAATTTTAAATATATTTTATAAGGGGATATGACCAATAAAATAACCCACTAAAGTATAAATTTCAAACCAACACACATTATAAAATTTAGGTGATTTGAGGATAATGTTAGGAAAAAAATCAAATATATTTTGTTCATTACCACATGAACTACTTTCAAAAAGAATTTCAATTCTCATTTTAGTGCCTTGATTACTAAACACTCTTCCATATTCTTCTACATCAAAGGATGTAAGAGCTAAGGAATTTTCCTTAATATAGGCAAGTGTAGACTCATTTCCTAATGCATAGAGTAAAGGTTGAATCTACACAATAAATGTGCAATATGACAAAAAATTATGTGTATATCTACATATTTTGGTAGTACTAGTATAGATATTTTTAATTCATCTATCTTAAAAATGTTAAGAGATATCAATCTCAAGTGCCTTATCTTGGATTTTTCACATACTAGAATTATTTCTAACTTCATTACCTTATTCAAAAAAAATCATTGGCTAGTGAAAAATCATGTCAATTTAAGTACACCAATGTGTCAAGCATAAAATAATATATCTAGAAAAAATGGGTTTAAAAATCAACTATATGGATAATATATTATGATTTTTGGATTGAATTCTCTAATAAAAAGGGATAATTTGTCTATGTGATTGGTCAAATAGACATCAAATTTAACATTTTAATAAAAAGTGAACACCCTTACTACATTATAGCACACCACCACCCCATGAATGCCATCATATAATTCTCCTTAGTGTAATAGCATAAATAAATGGCTAACAAAAGGATAAAATCCTTAAAAATTCCAACACATGCTTTCTCCTCAAGTCTAAACTTCATCATACATTTTTTATTTTTATTTTGTTCCATTTTAAGTTTCCATGTATATTATTATTAGTTAGAGATGTGTATGTCAAATATATAGTGCATATTCCCTTGGTATCAAAATGACACATTCCCTTAATCAAGTTTAATCTCATAGAGAAGAAATCAATCTTTATGAAGATGGAGATGATTCCCTTTTTGGGTTTGGGGTGTTGAAGATTCATTCTATTTTTTTTGGCATCCCATTGAATTTTTTTTTTGGCAGAGGGAAATGAATAATCCTCAAGTAAATGACTTTATTTTTCATACAGTTATTCTTAAATTTAATACATTTTTTTTATTTTAACAAAGATAAACCTTCATATCTATCACTCCAAAAATGATGTGACATGTCATTATTTACTTTTCATGTCATCTTCTTGTGCAACATCAACATTCATTTTTGTAAGTTTTTGGATGTGCTAGTTAAATTTTGTTATCTTTGCCACATAACTATAGACATATAATTTTGGTATAAGACTTGTTATATCCTATGGTATTGTAATATTTTGTGTATATGGATCATTGTTTCATATTAGGCTCTTATTGGTGTGTTTTCCCTTGTGTTGGGCCTCAATTTTCTTCCCTTGCTTTGTGTTTTCCTTAAAAATTTAATTTCACATCACTTAAGTCTATAATAATACCACCATTCAATTTTAAACACATGAGAACCTACGTATTGAATACTTGTTTTCCTTGATACAACTTATAATTCTCTAAAAGGTCAAAAATGTAGTTTTTAGAGTTTTAGGTTAATGTACAAAATCAACTAGTCGATCTTGGTCGTTTATGAAATCAAACCATATGATTTTTTTGTGACCTAAATTAATCCATTCAATCTTATTTACTTGTTCCTTATGGGCCCTTTTACCTCCTATCCTTGAATTTATTTGTATTTTGTGCCTTCTTTAATAAATTTTCTACCTTTTTAATTCTCAACTTGCATGTCAATAGGTCTTAATTTGAATTCAAGAAGTGTGTGTGTGTGTGTGTGTCTATATATATATATATATATATATATATATATATATATATATATATATAAACATGATTATGAATTTAGAACTAGAGACACAACTAAAATAAGATCCCAAGCTATTACATATATATATATATATATAAACATGATTATGAATTTAGAACTAGAGACACAACTAAAAGAAGATCCCGAGCTATTACATACATATTTTTATTTTTATTTTCCATGTATCAAAGTGTATGCACCCCTCACACCAAAATTTGAAGTGAAGGATTAGTGAAATACCATATATAATATACTACTTGCTTACATCTCATACTTGGGGATAAGGGTTAGGATACTCATATTATAGTGTTCTGCTTGTATACTTTATGATCATTTATTTCCAAAATATATAAGAAAAAGAGTCTAAATAAGGGTGACCGAGGTAGGCCTCTTGTAACTACACCTACTTTTTATGTTTTTGAAAGGTCTCTCAGTTTTGGATTAGGGTTTGGAAAAGGGGGAAGAAATTTTGGAAGATCTGTGCATAAATTTGATAATATGAGAGAGGTTTTTTAATAAATATACACAAAAGAAAACATTCAAAAAATTTCAAAAGTATTTTTAATCATCTAATTGAAATCAAACCCTCTTATCAAAATTGAACCTTACCTACCAAAATCAACCCACCAATTTTGGTCACTACCAAAATTGAGAACTTTGGTTTTTTTTTCTTGCACTATTTAGATTTATAAAAAATCATTGGGTTTGTTCTAGGATTGATTATAGATTTATTTTTCTCAGTCATAATTTAATTATTTATCTACACACTCCTCTTGTCAAGTTTCAAGCATTTATTTAATTATTGTATAGATAAAATATGTTTTGTTGTTATATAGTTATATTTAAATTAGATTTGAATTATGCATCTTTTTTTATGATTAATGTAATGCCTCTTTCCCATGGATCACCTTAACTAGCTAGTGAATTCATATTTATGCTTGGCATATGCATAGGTTCCACAAAATTGGCCAAAGTCCAATACTTATGGATGAGCTAATGTCTATTAAAAACATGTTATCATAAACAATAATGGTTAAGTAAAATAATAGAGGTTAAGTAAAATGATAATGATTAATCTAAATGCTAGTTGAAAAATAAAATGCTAATATCAATTGAATGTTGACTTGTTACTTGTGTACCTTTCCCCTATTTGAAGAGTATACTAGTTCTCATTTACCATTAAATTATTCATTTTATTCCTATGTAGGAGTTTGTTCACTATTACATAATTCTATAAGCATGAACTATTAGAGCATCCCTAGGGAGGCATTTTACTATATAGGTTGGTTAGCTACAATACATTGCATTTACTACATTGTTGAATTCATAACCCTTGATCATGATAATATTTCAACATCTTAGAAGGGAATATCATTTTAATACATAATACATTTGAAATTATTTTATGTTGACTATATTGTTGACTACTTAAATGAATTAATGATTAGTTATGGCATTATCATTCATGCAATGCATAATTTATTGAAAATTTTGTGTAATTAGCATATGATACATATAATTCAGTGAACATATATCAATTTAATGCATAATATTTGTTGTATATTCTACATATAAATGAATTTGAACTCTATACCTTTGTATTCTAATTTTATAATATAAATAAATTTTAATGTTTATAAATTTAAACTTTATTGTGTACAAATAATTAAGTATAGTTATAAATACACTCAGCATGAGCTTAGTAATAGAAATATGTATATTTAATCACATAACAAGTTAAAAACCTAAAATATTTCCCAAATAAGTATACCATCAAGGGTTCAAGTAGTCAACAATACACTCAATTCTCTATTGTAAGAGGTAGACTATAGGAGTGTGAGCTCTATTTCAAGTAGTAATTGGCATTGAATGAATTAAGCATTCAAATAATTCTATGTAGCATATCCTAATTACACAAACTATCTAATAAACTATGTGTTTCATGAAGTATTATGCCCTAACTAATTGTTAATTCCTTCAATTAGTCAATAATACAGTTAACATAAAATAAACTATGCCTTAACTAATCATTTATTCCTTCAATGAATCAATAATAAAATCAACATAATAATTACTTATGCCCTATTTATTTTATAATTGGTTGTACTATTATAATTCCCTATGTACTAATTCCATATTCTAGGAGGCAGAGTATATGAGTGTGGTTCTATTTCAAGTAGTACTTGAGATGGATTTTTGTAGGGTAATTGTAAAGTATATTTTATATTCCACATTCAGTATACTCATTGTGTTAATGCTTGCCAGGAATTTAAATAAGCTTTTATTTTTAGACATGGTTCCCTTATATTTGGTGTGTAAATCATTTGCATATTAGTACTCTTTTTCTAACATAGTTAAGTTAAGATGAAATGATTGGCATGTGAAATTTATCCTTAGTTGTTGAGTGATAAGTGTGTTAATGTGAAAGATGGGCATGTATAACTATTTCTTGTGGGCTTTAAAAACACTTATTATGTTCATTTTTGTTGATAACTCAATTAAGTTAATAATCTAAATATCTTATAAACCCATTGATTATATTTTTAATTACTTGAAGCTAATGGTATGATTATTTGGAAATGATATTAGGATCTTACCCTATTTTGTATTTAAACATGAATTTATATTTTATGACTCGGCTCATGTTGAGGGTGGTTATAACTATTCCCTTAAATGGTGATATGAATGGATGTTTCTAATGTTTGATTTCCTATTACTAATGGAAAGACTGGCATATATGGTGGATAACTTAGTAATATTTTTCTCTCAATTTTATGTTTCTCTTAGCTTAGTACTCAGTATTAGTGATTCTTGTGAGATTAAAAAACACTTATTGTGTTCATTTTTATTGATAACTCTATCAAGTTAATAACAGAAGGATCATGGAAACCCACTGACTGTATTCATGACTAATTGAACTTGCTTGTATGATTTTTTGGGAATGGTTTTTGGATCTTACCCTATTTTATCTCTCAACCTGCATCTATGTTTTATGACTCATCTCATGATGATGTGGTTATAACTTATACCTGATCCCTTAAATGGTGATATATAAAGATGTTTATAATGTTTAATTTCATGTTGTTAATGGAAATATTGACATGTTATAGTATTAGTTTTCATTTGAAAGTTTCATTTGTAGTCTTATATGAGATTTATTAATGCAATGTATGTTAAATATGTGCATTGTTATTTTTTAATTTGATTTTATTCTCTAAGGATAACCCTATCAAAGTGTTGAGGTTAGAGTATGCCAACTTATTTTCATTAACATTGGATGATTATATGAATGTTGAATATGCTTATGTTTTCTAAATATTTTATTTTTTTTCATAGGATTATGGATAACATATATGTCTTACGTATTATTATTTGTTATGATACAAGCAATTCATGTTTAAAATATGTGTATATAATTTATGGTCCAAGGAAATAAGTGATAACATTTAATGTTGATCTAATTACTAGTGGTATAGATTTTAACAGTTCATACTATGTAGCTCTTATTCATGGTCTTATGACTCTTTACAATCAAAATGTACAAAATGTGATTTTTGAAAGCAATTATAAATTAATGTGTGACCAAATTTTTGGTAAGATTTGTGTAAGAGATAAGAAATTGACCACACTTCATAGACAAGAAATGTCACTTGTACAATAGTTTTTCAATGGGAAGATCAAATATGTACATGATGTCGGGGATGTGAATTCAATAGAAAGGTGGGTAGAAAAAATAGTGGTGATGCTTCATCCAATGGTACTAGAATGGTTTCACTACTTATAAATTTATAAGACATTTTTAATGATCCCTTTTTGCCACATTTCAAGTCAAAGTTGAATATAAATTATGAACAACATACACCATCATTGGCATTATGACCATGACATGTTACCAATGATTCCAACATAGATATTTTGAGATGCCCAACATGCAATTGTATTATAGAGTTTAAGGGGACTTAGGATGGCATACATGTTAGTTTTTTGGAACTATTTTTATTTATTTGTGGTATTACCATTATATGTGTTATGTGTATGATATTAGGGTATTTAATGGGGAATAAGAAGGAGAAAAATATTGTATGTTGAATCAATGAAATGAGGGATATTTCTTGCTAGAGAGTACTTACCATGTGAAGTTGTAATCAATTTTATAAATTAATGAAATTTTTGTTATGCTCTTCAAAGTTTTTTCCATGATACTTAAATATTACAAGTGATATTAGTATGTCTTATTAAATGTGGTTAAGATAATAATGGTTGTAAATCTTAATTTATGATAATGGTTACATCATCACCAAGTGTTTCCATTGGTAAGAAATTCCTTCATTAAATTTAATAAGGATATGCCTTATATCAAGGATGTAATCACTTAGAAAATAAATCTTGGAAGTATCACTTTTCACATTTTTTAGAATCCCCAATTCTGACTTCACTTTTTTATTGACAAACCCATTAAGAGTGCCAATAAGCTATAATATGATTTAATGATTTTTATATATTTTATATTACCATCAAGAATAAATTGAAAACATAAATAAAAGATAATTTTATAAGTAAATCATCCATGTTAAATATCACATGTGTCAGTCTTTGTAAGGGAGTTTTTAAATGTTCCTTAGGAATTTATAATTTGTTAAATTTTATGATTTTAGAGCAACATATCAATGCATATGTTTGGTAATTGTTATCCATTTTTTCATGCATTTGCATATGTTTATCATTGCCCCTTGTTTGTCAATGCTAATTGTTTATCAATGTTGCTTATTTATGAATGTCAATTGTTTATCAATGCCCCTTTTATGTATAAATTAATAAGTCTATTTTTTTGGCTTCCTCACTTCATAGATGACATCTAATTGGAAGAGATTTTTATCTCTTATAGTGAAAAATCTACGTCATCGGGAGTTATCTTCCAATGAATTGAAGTAGAGTGAGGTGGAGTATAATACAGGAAATGATAAAGATATCATTTCTTGGATACAAAAAAATCATATATAATACTTCTTAAATGGTGAATGTAAGATATTGGAATATCCATCTACCTTCCATATCAATGATAGTACATTCAATCTTGTGACATCTAACTTACAAAAATTTAGGATTGATAGATATCTCTAATACATAATGTGGGTATTGTGTCTTGTAATATATATATATATATATATATATATATATATATGAATTGGTATTTTTTAATTATAATTTATTTATGTGTTATATAGGCATTGGTGTATGTATGTCGTTGAGGATTATAGGGCCAAATATTACATGCATTATGACATTTAAAATTTTGCAAAATTTTGTATTAATATTCAACCTAACCATAAGCATTTGTGTCATGGATGTCAATGTCACTTTTTGATATATGTGTTGATGAAGATGCAAGAACATTATTTAATTATTTATAATAACAGAGGCAATATAGACTAGTGGGGCATGGTTTTCCATAGGTAAGATATTGATGACTTTAGGGTAGTCATCGTACTCTAGTTCCATTCATTAGTGATGCATTGAATGATTGGGTGGAGAGGTTGTTGTTGTTGGGCCTAAATCCTGAACTTGTTCACTAAAATCATCATGACATGGTCCATAAAAAATTTACATTATTCAAATATTAGATAGAGAGGGATGATTTCAAGATTAAATATGACATCCATAATATTCAGATAAGGATAAAGGAATCAGAATACAAATTTGAGTTTAGTGTTGTGGATAGTGTTCAAACATCCGTTACTAAAAATCTTGAAAAAGTGTGTATGAACAATTTAAAAAATAGGAATGGAGGATTGTCTTAGGCCTATATATTCCTCAATAATGTCATTAGATGTTTAATTATGCACAAAATAGTATACTTTCAATGGAATCCACATATGGGACAAATGCATAAAAGGTACTTGTAGATTTATAAATTTGAAACTTCACTTTTGTTATTGTATAAGACTTATGTTTGCATTTTTTGATGCAGTTCATGTTTTAAACACTTTTTGTATTTGATAATATGCATAATTGACTTCCTATTGTGTGGACTTTAATGTCAATGGTTATTGTTCTAGACCTAACATTGTGGATGCAGAAACTAGTGGTTAGTGCACATTGTCACATGTTAGAATGGAAACCAAATGCTTTCATGGTGGATGATACTCACACTAAAATTGTTGCTATTAGGTAAGTTGAGCCCATGTATATTATAAACATTTCTTGTTTTTATTGAAAATAATTCTTTGTTTTCTAATTTTATTAAGTTTACATTATCATTGTGAGTCCACAGGAGTGTTTCATTATGAGGTATACCTCTACAGTTAGCACATGAGGAGAGTGTGGATGAAATTTCTTATTTCAAATATCAATGATGTTGAATCAAGGTAGGCAATTTTTATCATCCTAGGTGAAATAATGCACAAGTCACCTATCGAATACTAAGTGGTTTATGATTCAAACCTATTCATGCAACAATATTAAGTTTAAGAATCATTCATCAACTATTGGAAATATAAATGGTTCCACCATATTTCCAAAGAAAACAATAAAAAAAATTATAGGGTTAGAATGTTGGGTCAATATTTTGAAATGTGTGAATGCATGTGGTCAACCTGAGGCCATGTGTGTAAGCACATGTTGAAATTTGATGAATTAAGAAAGAAATTGGGTTAAGGATTTTCTTCAAGAGGAAATTTTTATGCCCATGTTGATGCACATGTAAGTATTATTTGTGTATTAATTCTTATTTTCACTTATGTTTTTCAAATTTTAAATGATTTTCATGGATTTTCTTCCAGTTATTGATAATCATCCATTTTTGGCTTGTATAAGATAATGCCAATAATAGTATTAGAGATAGGATTGGAACTTATACAAATTGATGAACTAATTTTATACTAATTTACTATACTTACCAATATAAAAAGTAAAAAACATTTAATCTACCATTAAAAGGTATACAGTTAAAACCATTTTCATTTTCACATAATAATTATTCCATTACAATGTAGAGTTTATCATACTATTATGCCTTTAGTTTTGAGTGGGAATCCATAGAATTGAATAAGGTATTCTTAGAATTAGTAAGGTCAAGATATATAAAGTTATAAAATGTAAACCTTCATAACACACAATGTTGCCAATCATCCTTTGACTAATTTAGCAAGGTCAAGATATATAAAATGCATACTAATCCACATTCTAAGATATAATTACTTATATGTCCTTTATATACATGTTAAAATCATTTCAAGGTTAATCTTAAGATTTAGAAGCTAATAATAAACCTAGATTAAAATATAAATGAACTCAATATTCTAAAATCATTGGGATCAATACAGATCACCCTTAGAAAACTAAATAAAAGATTTATGGTTATATCCTACTCTTCATTATAGCCATGAAGTGACCTATAAGATATAGTCAAGATCAATGGGGAACATACCCAGATCTAGTCCTTTCAACACATTATTTAAATTATAAAATCATTTACATTGTCTTTCATTAACATAGAAAGATTCCCAAATTTAATTTTGTGATACCATGCATAGTCAACGATGTATGAACCAAGTTCATAGTATTTATATGAAATGATAATAATAACCAGTTCTTCCCAATATATTAAGATATTTTTAGCCCCTTCATATTACACTCAATTAGCAAGGGTGAGATGCACATTTATTTTCATATTTTAGTTTGCAATTATTTATTAAGTGTTTTATTTTAGTCTTCAATTATTTATTTAGTGCAGAAGGGTTTTTTTATGTGGTTTATTTTAGTCTTCAATTATTTACTATTACATTATGATTCTCACTAAGCAAACTATTTGATTATCCATGAATATATATAGTTGGCACATTTGATTTGGCTATTTTTTATTAAGATTTGAGATATATGTTGTTATGGGATAGTAGGATATTTCTTAAGATACATGTTTGCATTGTTATAAGTTAGTTGTAGTGTATGTGTTTACATTATGAACATGTTGATGTGTTATTTTAGTTATATTGTATGTTGTATGTTTATCATGTTGATATGATCTAACTACCTCCTTGTTGTGAGGTTGATATAGGAGAACTCATCCCACAGAGTGTGCTAGAGGGAGAGCATCATCAAAGAGGGTGACACATATGGATATGTTATAATATGATAGAGAAACTAGCAAGAACCCTACACACACCACAATAGTTATCACATGTTAGAATGCATAATAAAATGGGTAGCATAGTATGTTTATTTCTAAATTAAATTAGATAGTTAAATTTCATAATTTGCTAAGCATAAGTTAAATGATTTATGAAACTCATTTTTTTTAATTAACATGTGTGGTCATTAAATTCTTAGAATAAATGTGATTGCTTGCTAAATTAAAATCCAAATTATTAGTTGTTTAAATTGTCATTAAAATTTTATGGTGATTGATTTATTATTTTTAATAAATTAGATGTTTAATTCCTAAATAATAAATAGGTCTAAGATTAATAAATCAATAAATAATATGAAATAATTAAGCCATTGATTTATTTAAACAAATTGTATTTTTACCTTTTCTAAAAATAGTAATAAGTGAGAGAAAATATGACTTAGTTTATTCTAGGTTGTTATGGCTGAGACAGCGTCTGATATTAGAGGAATAGCATTGGGACACTATTAAAAATTAAGATCTAGACTTCATTTTTTGATTGGAATGGACCACCAAAAATGGGATGGTATGTGTTTGATACTATAGTCCTGGTCTTTCCATTGTTGTCCAAACTACTCATAGAGATAGAATTTTTTTAGGTTTTGTTTGCCATGTTTGTGTGAGCCTGTGTACCAAATTTTAGATCCTCATTATCAATAGAACTCCTTTTATATTTGATTCTTCATGTGCTTATATCTTTTATGTAATTAAATGAAACTTTAGAAAATAGAAAAAAGGAGTTAGTGTGTAAATGATATGCTAAAAACACTTCACACCCCATGTGTGGGTATGTTGCCTACATACTAATACATCGAGGAGGGAATCAAGCTATTTGTAGTTCTCCCATTGAAGTTCTTGGTGTAATAGTGTGATGAAAATGCAAGTAAATACAAAATTGGGTGTACTTGGAATGACTAGGGACTGATATAAAGATTTGAATAAGCTTGAAATACTATTGGATGGTTATATTCAAATAATAGGGAAGAGTGCTTGAGTAGTCATGTTTGTATTCTTGATTCTCTCTTGTAAATGAGTGCCAACCCTTTTAAATGGACTTTGAATGGCCTTTTATAGGGGATTTAATGATCTTGGGCTAAATGAATTCATGTTAAGCTGACATGAGTTAGGATAAGGATTCAAAATAATGTGATTGTTAGAATTTAAAATGCACTTGGACAATAGTGCCAAAAATAAGACACCATAGGTTTTAATGTTGTAGTCCAAATTTGAGCATTATTGTCTATGGCAAATGGGACTTAGGGGGATAGATTAATCATGGAAAGAGCAATCTAAGTCTGCAAGGGTTCATTTTGAGAGGCTATATATGACTAAAAATTAGTGAAAACATGCCTATGAGGGTCATGAAACAAACAAGATGGACCTATGGATTAGGTGTCATTAGTCACACTCAAGATACCAATTTTTTCATTTTATATGACTACATTTGCCCACCCCTTTATTCTAGTGATATAGCAAAGTGAAATACTAGGATAAAGGAAAAATAGAAAGCATACCTAAAGTTAGCTATAAAGGTGAAGCTCATGAAGCTGTGTGATGTTGGATGTGCATGTAAAAATCATGATGTGAAGTGTGAAACATAGAGTGTATCAATCTTTACTAGATAGAGTGTATCATTCTTTACTAGATATACTATATCTAAAATAAGAATGTACAAAATTTTGGTAGGAGAGAGGAAGAGAAAGGAATGAATACACCTCATTGGTTATGCAAACTAATACAAAACCTATTGTGATGCTAGATTGTGTTGGGTGTGTGTTATACCAAAAGTAATATCATGAATGGAGTTGAGTGCTCAATTCCCTAGAAGTTACTCAAGAATGCAAAGGTAGGCCCTTTAGCTCCATCATTGCCTACTAAGTGAAGCTAATGAATCATGCATGTGTCAATCAATATTTGGATTGTGTGTTAAATCCCTCTGAATAGGTGGCTTAAGAATATAAAGGCTAGCTAGTCCTTTGGCTCCATCATTGCCCCATGAATTGAAGCTATGAAGTAATACCAGTATGGAATAGATGTCATATGAGATGGACAATGTTAGCATGGATAGCCAAATGTATGCTAAAAACTAGGCCACTCTTGGCCATTTTGAAAGATGGAGATTAGGCTTGTATGAAAGCCACTCCAAAACTAGTGTAATAGGCTTATGTGGATTCCAACTCAGGAACTTGGGTACTCAAGAAGTTAGGCTTGTATGAAAGATAAAATTGTAAAAGGATGATAATCACCTACAAATGAAGTAAGGCATGTAACTACTGAGAAATTATTAGAAAATAAACTAAACTCAGAACAAGGGAAGGATCAATGTGTCATGCACATTGCCCCCAATCACTAGTGTCTAGAACATGGATTCTGAATTAAAAGTTATCAGATGCCTAATCTAAAATTAGAAGTGATATCCATCATGTTGTGCATGATTCCCCTAATATCTAGATTCTCTAAGCAAAAAACTATACTAAAACATGTTGAATCTAGACTGTACTAAGATGACAAACCTATAACTAAACTCACTTTTCCATCTATTTTTGGAAAAACTAGTTTTTTTAATCTAGATAGGAGCACTAAAAATAGGATACCCTATTGTCTAACATTATATTCCAACTTTGATGATGTTGTTTAAGGCAAGATATGGAAGCTATTCTAAATTCTCTACTATCTACTTAGTCTGTTCTACCTGATCTAATGTCTGGATTATGTTCTAAGTGTTCTAAAAAACTAATTTTTTTACCATTAAGAGCTATAATCTTTATGATAAAACCCTTGTTTGTTTCCCCCTATTCTAAGGGTAGGAATGAATATGTTGCAATGACTTCCCTCAAAAGAAAGAGCCTTTCAAGTGTGTTATGTTGCATAGATATATGATATAGCAATGATAATTGACAAGATATCTTGAGTTATAGCAAGGTTTGTATTGAGAGATTGTTAGATCAATAGTGGTATGCCTAGATAGATATAAAAATATAATAACATGTGCAAAGTATTGAATTAGAATTGAAAGTGTTAATTATTATTTGTTATCAATGAAGGATGGAGCATGATGTCTATTATGGCATCTAAGAAAGCAAGAAAAAATGCATGATATGGATCATGGAATTACAATCAATAAAAATAAATCAAGCGACAAGCAAACAAATCAAAAATAAAGATGCATACAAGGGTGGCCAAGGGGCCAAGTAAATAAGGGACATGGTCCCATGTCACTCAAATTAGAAAAACAAGCATACAAGGCATGTACAAATTCCACAACACATATAATTGAAATAAGCAAGTTGACACAGAAGCTGCAATCACATAGAGGAGTATAATCAAAGGACATTGGCAAGAACTAGAAATGTAATCTAACAAGCTATATTAAAAAAGAAGATAAAGCATATAATAATTGAAAAGATAGAATCACATCTAACTAATCAAAGCAAGAGTGAAATTATGCAATACATGTTTAGTACAAGACTAAGTATATGCTAAAAGATACATAAGTGTTAGATACTAGTGAAATATTGATTTAGTAATCTGTGCAATCTAGTAAGTAATGTATATCATCATGATAACTGGGAGTGTGTAGTGTAGGAATGACATAACCTAGATAGTGTATTCATGTAGAAGATGCCCTCAATGGGTGTGTATATCAAATTGTGTCTTGAATGTAGAAGTAGGATGCCCCCTCACTAGGTAGAGTGAAGCAATCAAGGATCTAGATGTCATTACACACACTCAAATAAGATCAAGTGAAGTATGGTAATATAGATAAATTGACATACAATAGCATGAAATATCAAATATAAGTCCTAGCATAGTAGTAACAATGTAAAGCATGGATGATGCATATAATTGAAAGATTTTTGTGTTTTTGGATATATTTGAATGTTTATGGATTTTGAAATGTTATATTATTTTTTATATTTTTGAAATAATCTATATACAAAAGAGATTGAGAATAAATTATACTAATCAATGAGACTACCTATCATGGTGTCTTATATCAAACAAAGGTATCGTGCATGATTGTGAATCATGATGGAAAGGTTGAGACTATGACTCTGAAAGTTATGTGTATTGTAAATGTTCTAAAATATCTGAAGTAAAAATTAACTATGGGGTCCCTCTATAACACTAAGAAGTGGATGCAGTTGTAGGGCTCTTAGGGACCCATCTAGAAGTAGGAGAAGCTCTCTAACCATGTTCTCTATTTATAGATGCATGAGATCTCAATGAAACTACTCTGGGTGTGAATATTATAGCTAGAAGTTATCTAGAATCCCAAAGCTATAGAGGTGTATAAATCCTCTGTACTAGTGATGGATTCCCTAACTATGTTTGAATCTATATTGGAGGAAGAATTATAACTGGTGGGGAAACTAAAACTAGTGGAGAAGCTAGAACTGGTGACTGCAAAGGAGATGGCTCTAAAGTCGATAGTGGTAATTCATATAAAACTCCACCAACTATAATAACCTAATTAGTGAGAATTAATTTCATGTATCTATGAATTTTAGATGGTACTACTCAAATTTTTTGAATCCATGGGTGACCAAGTAACATATCAAAAACTCCTACATTAGGAAATATGGTGAAATGTGTGGTCACATGTGTTGGACTAGTCTATAAAGGAAGTATAATCTCACCCAATGAACTCTATATATGGCCACTAAATCTACTGATAATTAGATCTATCAGAGTGATATCCTACTCTGAATAGCCCAAATTTTATAATAATATAATGGTGCACATGTTGACACTAGAACCATTATCGATGAGAACACTATAAATGGGTTGATTATGAATATGTGCTCTAATAAAGAGTGAATTATAATCTAAATTATCCTCAATAATATCCTGATCTAAGAATGATATCAAAGGTCTATTTGGAACCTTAGACTCATACACACCTATCATACCACTCAAAGAACGTGACTCAACTAAAGATGCTTGGTATGTAACTGGTGGAGGATGTGCATGGTATATATGGTGAACACTTGATATGTCCCCTTTATCTTGTTTAGAATGCTATGGAAATAGATTTGAGAATATTTTCAAAGCTTTATCCTATGTTGGCTTTCCTTGTGGAGGCTCAACTGAAGTACCAAGATCAAGTAGGTTATCATCTATCAAGTCTTATGTCTTATATCTCAAATTGATGCATTTATTTGTAGTGTGGCCTGGTGCTATGTGCAAATTAGAAAATGCATATTGATCATATCCCCATGGAAGAGGATTTACTAGTTTAACTTCCCAAATAGAAGGGATAGTGATGATGTTACATTCCAATAACTATTGTAAAACTCTGGTTGTCGAAACTAGTAGATTAGTAAATACACATCGAGGAGGTGTTGATAAAACCACATATTGAGGAGACTCTGAAGCCACATTAATTTTTGGTTGATTTCGATTCTTGTTATCATTGAATTTGACCTTGTATGGGACTTTGCTATTACTCTTGTTTATTTTGTTTGGGATGCTTGTATACTTGAGTTTTCCCATTAAAATAAGTTTTACTTCTCTTTCCTTTAATGTATGACATAATTTAGTGAAGGAAGAGAATATTTTGAACATAATATATTCATGCATTGCTGGTAGAAATCTCTATTTGAAGACATCCTGTAAATCTTGATCTACCATGGGGCTAGTCATATTAGCTAAGATGGTCTTATATCGAAGCACATAGTCTGTGAGATGCTTATTTGATTTATATTTTTGTTATGAAATTTATGCAAAAGAGACCCTATCACCAATGTTGATACTGAAATGTGCTAGAAACATGTCAGCTAAAGGATTGAATGCATTGACTGACTGATTTGGTAGACAATAGAACCATTATAAAGCATAATCCTTTAGACTCTATGGAAATATCTTGGTAAGTAGCCAATCATTTGGTACATAATCCAAGCATATTATGTGAAAATCTCTAAAATTTGTCTCTGGATCACCCTTGCCATCATAAAGAGTAAGCTTAGGTTGAACAAAACTTTATGGCAAGGGTATAAAAGCAATGTGATGTGTTAATGGTGTATGTAGTAAGCAAAAGAGTCAAAATAATGTGTAGGGAGGTACTTTGCTCAAGATGTATCACCTTAGACTGAAGAGATCTTATCTCTTACACAAGGGCTGCCACATCAGGAGAGAAAGATATACTAGTTGTAGCTGGTGGCATAGAGAAAGGTTAGGATTCTATAGGGGTTTTTGAGACATAGTTTCCCTCATAGTGTCATTTGTGATTGGTTTCCCTATAGGAATGGAAACCCTAGTTTCTTTTGATTAAACATGTAAGAACATATGTTAAAGAGGTGATATTATGGTAGGGTGGTTTGGGAGATTCATTGGTATCTTTTTTATCTACTGTATCACATTTTAATTAAATAGAAGATGTGATGTCATCATGGACATGTGTATCATTTGAAATAGAATCATGCATAGAAGTAAGAGCAACATTTTGTATGGTATCATGTTTGAGAGGAATGAGAGAAGAGTTAGAAGCATAAGATGCATTTTCTTCTTTTGTAATATGAGAAGTAAGAGTAAGATAATTATCATTTAGACATTCATTTTTCATTCTTTGAGATGACAAATTATATTTAGGAACATGAAATGAACTATTTACACTATGCATTGAAAATTTAGTTCGATTGCATTTATATTGTTGTACTTTTAACAAAGAAGTAGCAAAAGAGTTATATGCATCTAGGTAAAAATCATGTATATAAGCTAAAATGCATGCAAGTGGAGTTATAAGTTGTTTAGCAATATGATTATAGAGAACATTTCACATGAGAGATAGCAAACAAGGGATAAAGAGCATGGAATTGTGCTTAATGCATAGAAAATTTTGACATGAATCATAACCTTTCTAATATGTTTAGTATGATAATATTGAAAAAATTTCCACCTGAGTGATAAAAAGTAAATGATAGAGATCATGAATTTTTTCATAAAGGCATATAAACTTTTGACATATAACATAACATTTTGAATGCATTTAGAAAAATGGAGTTGGTAATTATTTCATTTGAGAAAAAAAGAATATGCAAAACTAATTTTGAAGTCTTGTGCAACTTTTGCAATGAAGTTTGTAATATCATCTCATATAATGAAACATAAACATGAAATGAAAAGGATGAATCTTTGTACTAACATATGATACACTTCATCATTCATATACATGATAGGGCCATTATGATTTCATTGTTATTTGCAAGAAATATAAGAAAAATTTATACATAAGTGAGAATCATTTTTTAAATTTGATTATGAATGTAAGGTGATACCTCAAGAAGCAAAATAGGAGCTAGTACATGAAACTAGGGATTTTTCAGATATATTTTTGCAAAATAATATGGATTTTTTAAATTGAAATTAAATTTTTGAGTTAAGTATTCCAGAAAAAAATTAGAAATTTATGGGAAAGTGCTTGATTTAATAGGACCTAGTAGATGAAACTAGGGTTTTGATAAAAATATTTTTTTGAAAATTAATAAGGGTTTTTGAAATTTGAAGTGGTTTCTGATTTTAATATGCAACTAAAAATTTAGAAAATGATTGGAAAATTACATAGAAAATTACTAGGAGCTAGTTGATGCAACTAGGGTTTGAAATAAATTTATTTTAAAATTTACTACAAAATTTCAAAATTTGAGAAGAATTTTTTATTTTAATATTCAAGAAAAAATTTAGAAATTAATTTGAAAAATTAGCTAGGAATTTACCCTAGAGTTTCTAGGGTTTTTATGCAAAATTTGAAGTAAGTCAGGTTCACTAAATGATTTATTATTTTTGGGAAATTAGATGTTTAATTCCTAAATAATAAATGGGTTTGAGATTAATAAATTAGTAAATAATATGCAATAACTAAGCCACTAATTTTTGTAAATAAAATGTATTTTTTCCTTTTCTAAAAATAGTAATAAGTGAGAGAAAATATGACTTAGATTATTCTAGACTATTATGACTAAGACAGAGTCTAATACTAGAGGAACAAGACAAAGACACTTTAACAAAATGAGATCTAGACTTCATTTTTTGATTGGATAAGACTATTGAAATAGGATGGTATGTGTTTGACACTATAGTCCTGGTCTTACTGTTGTTGTCCAAATTACTCATAGAGATCTAATTTTTCTAGGTTTTATTCATTGCATCTGTGAGATCCTATGTATCAAATTTTAGATCCTCATTGTCAATGGAACTCCTTATAGAGTTGATGCTTCATGTGCTTGTATATTTTATGTAATTAAATGGAACTTTAGAAAATAGGGAAAAGGGGTTAGAGTGTGAAGGATATGCTAGTCGCACTTCACAACCCATGTGTGATCATGCTACCTACATAACAATACTCTGAGGAGGGATCAAGTTATATGTAGTTCTCCCATTGAAGTGCTTGGTGAAATAGTGTGATGAAAATGCAAGTAAATGTAAAACTAGGTGTATTTGGAATGACTAGAGGTTGGTATAAAGGTCTTAATAAGCTTAAAATACTATTATATGGTTGTATGTAGAGAAAAGTGAAGAGTGCTTGAGTATTCTTACTTGTATTCTTACTTCTCTTTTGTAAATGAGTGCTAACCCTTTTAAATGGACTTTGAATGGCCTTTTATAGGGGATTTAATGATTGTGGGTAAAATGAATTCATGTTATGCAAACATGAATTAGGATAAGGATTCATAAGAATGTGATCATTAAAATACAAAATGCACTTAGATAATAGCATTAGAAATAGGACACCATAGGTTTTAGCACTGTAATCCAATTTTGGTGACTATTTCCATGGTAGATGGGACCTAGGGGATAGATTAAGCATGGAAAGAGCAATCTAGGTCTGTAAGGGTTTAGTTTGGGAGGCTATGGATGACTAGGAATTAGTGAAAACATGCCTATGAGGGTCATGATAACAAGCAAGATGAACCTATAGATTGGGTGTCATTAGCCACACTCAAGTTACCAAATTTTGCATTTTATATGACTACAGTGATAAATGATGATTAATCAAATTAGTAAATTTATGGATTTTTGTAATTAATGTTAAAATATATTAAAAATGAAAATTACCATGAAAAAGGAAAAAAAAATTAAAGAAATGAAAAGGCTAAAATTAATAAAAGAACTAGAGAAATAAATATATTAAAAAATAACAAAAAGGAAAAGTAAAAGGAAAAAACTTTCAAAAAGGGGGACTATGCCTATCTTATAATAATAGAAATTAGGAAAGAAAAGGGGAGAGAATCATAATAATTCCAAGAGAGAATTGAAAGAATAAAAAGGGACATAACACAAGAAATAAGCATTGGAAATAGGAAAAGAAAGGTTAAGAATCATACAGGCTACCAGGTAGGTTGTGTCATTAAATTTATGAATCTATATGTATGTTTATGGAATTAGTAATCTAGTTTGGGTGGGTGATTGCCATGGAATGAATTTTTAAATCCTAATAGGATTGAGTGATTAAATATCTATAGTTAATTATTCACACTCACTCATAGTTAGGTGTCGCCCAAGTAGAATGACTCAATCAAGATAATAAAGCAGAAGCCTTTAGCAGATTAAGATGCCAAACTTTAGCTTGTTAAGGAAATTTGAATAAGCAGAAGATAATTTTAAATTAGGTCATCCTTATTAGACAAAAAACCAAGTAAATGTATAAAATTTCATTGTAATTTTAGTATTAGTGAGTATTATTACTTATGACATATGGCATTCCCCATAGTGTATATTGTAATTGTGGCATCACTGGTAATTATGTATATTGTGTAGCATTTTTGTAATATTATTTATATATATATATATATATATATATATATATATATTGTGTGTGTGTATGTGTGTGATATTAGGTAATTATTTGTGGCTATATATTTAATTATGGTGCTATAATATACTGGAATTTGAATATGGCCTGTATATTGCTATAATTTATTGATAATGGTAATTATTATAACTACCAATGTGTGTAAATTTTGTGGCATCACTAAAATTATTTATAAGTCTTTGTTATGAGTCTATGTACACTTGAATACTCAGCCTATGTATTTCATATAAAGAGTTGTGTTAAATAATTGAACTATTGGCATCATTGTGTATTTAATAATCAGCATATTTTTATAAATTATTTTTTATATATTTGATGTTAATTCCGAACCTACATAGTAAAACAATAGCATCATTATAATTTACTACAACATATTTTAGTCATAATCTATGAATGATGGCATCATTGCATGTTGTAGTAGGAATTATTATAATAGACATATAGGCATCATTGTTTATGTAATGATTGATTTGAAAATATTATTACATCCTATTATAATTATAAATACAAGGGATATAAGGATTATTAAGGAAAATACCTAAACTATTATAAGTTGTTGTTTATATGATTTTTCAAGCCTTTAGTAAATTGCTAAACTTATACATTCCAGCCTATGTAAAATAATTTATTATGAAATCATTGATTGTATAAGGGCATCATTGGGATTCATAATAATAAGTATTAGGTAAAGGTATCATTATTTTCTAGCCTATGTAATGTTCTAAGTCAACACACACACACACACACACACAATATACACAGTGTATGTGTTATTGAGTGCATTATTATAATTTTTTTATTGGCATGCTGTTAGGACCCCCTCCAAGGAAGCACAATTGATTACTTTTCTTATAAGCAATTAAACATGGAATTATACCAGAATGATTAAGTAACTAGAAACTTGAAACAGCAAAGAATTTGAGAGACAATACACAATCTTGTATTAAATACTCTTAGAAGAAAATACAATAAGGAAGATGCCACTTCTTACTCCACCTCAAAGGCTTGCCACACCTCAAGACCTTCTTCCCTCTCTCTCTTGTACCACAACCAACTCAACAACCTGAGTTGTTAACCCCTCCTTGAATGCTTCAGCTGATCTCCTTGACCTTACTTACTTGTAGATCTCCTTGACCTTGCTTCCTTGCTTCAATGCTTTACTTGCCTACTTGATTTACAATACATGCCTCATGGGTCTTTAAATATAATCCCATGCATACAAAAAAAGACTTCTAATTACAATAATAGACACGCAGCTCGTGACTATAATTAGCCCTTAAACATGCAAACACTCGCTTCACTTAACTGACTATTCATCAACAACAGTTCTAGAACTGCCACAGGTGACCGACGTCGGTCCCTGTCTGTTTGGTGCTGACTGACGTTGGCTGACTTCCTGCTGACGTCGATTGCCTTCTGCACTGTATCTAATCGATGTTGGTCATGCTGCTGATGTCGGTACTTCTGGAACTTCAGCAACCTCCTCCATGTTTGCAATAGTTGAAGCTTTTAGCTCCACACCTTAATAATCTCCCACTTGGAGATAAATAGTTGCAACTCTACCTGTACCTATACACCGTCTAATTTGTTCCCTTGGCTCTATATCCCTCTTCAAAGTCACTCTTGAAGACCAACCACCACAAAACTTGTGATGCAATACTTGTCACTTATGCCAAAAGAATTTTGCTGCTCCCAAATTCTTCATGACATACCTCTGAATTAACTTTACCCTTAGCTCAGAAAACTCCCTATATATAAAACCTTGCAACAAGCAACACAATACAATAATAGGATAATGTAGCTAATATTATCCAACCTAGTAAAGATAAATACAATGGTCAAACCTCCATTGTCCTGCAGCCTACTCAAGACTATATACCCTAGCCTTCTGTCTCACATGTCCATCCACTATCTTCTCTAACATGGGAATCCATCCCTCATCCAGTGCTTTCTTCCAGCTGAAAACTCCACCAACAAATACCTATTTGGTTCTTCTCCAAGGACTCACACTCCTCATCCATGCCAAGCTCCCACTGTTTCTGGATTCTACCTGCATTGCTTCTTCACATCTTCCTAGTTCTTGACCATCAGTAAGCAATATAAAGAAGGTGAACAATGAATATGAGGTTTACTTACCCTTTTTGACCTGTATAAGGGTGTTTGAGACTCCTTGACAGCTTGTTGTCCACCCAACATCCATTCCAGTGACCGATCTTGGTCATCTCCCAGTCTGCATCTGATCGATGTCGATTCCCTGCACTGACCCTAACTGCCAATGTCATTTCCTTGGCCGATGCCAGTGTCCCCTCTGCTAATGTCAGTTCTTGCTTGATTGACATCAGACTTCTCCTACTCGACTCTATCGACCCTGCTGGTCTGCACATGACCGATGTCGATATCTACCTGACTGACATCAGTTCCAAGTGACTGACATCGGTGTCTGTGTGTTCCTGTAAGTAATGAAATATTCACCTGCGAGCTCATCTTGGATCAAAACCCTGTCCATACTGCCCTGCTCAGAATCATTCAGCCCCTGTGACTAATCTCTGTCCTTCATCTCCTCCATAAACACCAAGGCTTCTTTGTTCTTATCAAAAGCATCAAATTTCCTTTTCCTGTAATGAACTCTATTTATGCTTTCCAAATCTAAACACATACATTTTGAATCAAGAACGTCCATTCCCTTCTTATTCATGTGACCAAGCCTATTAAGCCACATCTTCAAATCTACAGCTGAAGTAGATAAATAAGAAGTAGAATCAATAATACAAGTAGATAGATAAAGAGTACCTACTTTCTTACCTCTTGCTAAAACAAGTGCACCCTTGGTAACCTTCCAAGAATCTGCTGTGAGGGTTACTGTGCATCCCTCATCACCCAACCTTCCTACAGAAACCAAACTCTACTTCAGAACTGGGACATGCATAACCTCCTTCAACACCCATGTGTTGTCAATCTACAATTTCAGTTGCACTTTCCCTTTGCCAACTATTTGACAAGGCGTACCATCCCCTAAATAAAGCACTCCAAAGTCTCCCTAGACATACTCATGGAACAAATCTCTGTTTGGGGATGCATGAAAAGAAGAACCAAAATCTAAAACCCATGATCCTACCTGACTATCCAAAGAAAGTATGAGAGCGTCTTGTGCCACAATACCTGCATCCTTTGCTTCTTCAATACCTTCATGTTGATTTTCTTTATCCCTCAACCAACACTCTTTCTTTGTGTGTCCTCTCTTTCCACAAAACTAGTAGGTAACACCTCTGGATTTGGATCTCCTTCCCACCTTCGACCTTGATTTCCCTTGCCTGACCTTCTCTCTTTGCCTTCCCCTAATTTTTGCACTTAGAGCATTCCCTGATGATTCACCTGTGCTTCTCCTACGTATTTGTTCATTCAAGATCACACTCACAACATCATCAACTTTTAAGATTTTAGAAGCAGACGCAGAATTACTTACTGCCATAACCAAACTATCCCAACTTTCAGGTAAAGAGCATAAAATCAAGAGAGCCTTTACTTCATCATCAAAAACAATATTGACTAAAGCTAACTAGTTTACCAAACCATGGAAATCACTAAGATGAGTATGTACTGATCCACCTTCCTGCATTTACAAAGTAAATAACTGGTTCATAAGAAATACCTTATTAGAAGTCGAGGGCTTTTCATATAAATTTGCCAAAGATTTTATCAACTCTTCTGTTGTCTTACACTATGATAAGTTGGAAATCACAGACGATGCAAGGCTCAACCTTATGGATCCCAAAGCCTTTCGATCAAGAACACTCCATTCTTCATCCTTCATATCTGTGGGCTTGCATGCAACCCCACCCAATGGTAAGTACAAATCCTTATGATACAGATAATCCTCTATCTGCATCTTTTAATGTTGATAATTCTTACCGTTAAACTTCTCCATTCATAGCTTACTTTCTTCTACCATTGTTGTACTCCCACTCAAATAGAAACCCCTGTGAATGACCTATAATCAAAAAATAACCTGCTCCCTGCAACCGTAGCTCTGATACCAACTGTTAGGACCCCCTCCAAGGAAGCACAATTGATTACTTTTCTTATAAGCAATTAAACATGAAATTATACCAAAATGATTAAGTAACTAGAAACTTCAAACAGCAAAGAATTTGAGAGACAATACACAATCTTGTATTAAATACTCTTAGAAGAAAATACAATAAGGAAGATGCCAATTCTTCCTCCACCTCAAAGGCTTGCCACACCTCAAGACCTTCTTCCCTCTCTCTCTTGTACCACAACCAACTCAACAACCTGAGTTGTTAACCCCTCCTTGAATGCTTCAGCTGATCTCCTTGACCTTACTTGCTTGTAGATCTCCTTGACCTTGCTTCCTTGCTTCAATGCTTTACTTGCCTACTTGATTTAAAATACATGCCTCATGGGTATTTAAATAGAATCCCATGCATACAAAAATAGACTTCTAATTACAATAATTAGACACGCAGCTCGTGACTATAATTATCCCTTAAACATGCAAACACTCGCTTCACTTAACTGACTGTTTGTCAACAGCAGTTCTGGAACTACCACAGGTGACTGACGTCAGTCCCTATCTATCTAGTGCTGACCAATGTCAGCCAACTTCTTGCCGATGCTGGTTGCTTTTTGCACTATATCTGACTGATGTCAGTTATGCTGCCAATGCTGGTACTTCTAGAACTTTAGCAACCTCCTCCATGTTTGCAACAGTTGAAGCTTTTAGCTCCACACCCTAACACATGCTATAACATGAATGGCATCATCGTAATGTTAAATATAACATATGATGACATCATTGTATTCTTTAATAATGAGTAATGTTTAAATAAGTTACCATATGTATAGGTGTATCCCTTCTCTTGTAGATGTTTATTTTTAGTGGAGTGAATTAGCAATGATTTGGTGGCTTTTAGAAGATAAAAGTATGATGGATTGAATTTCTCTTATATAGTTAAGTGAACCCAAGCAATAGTTGAATGTGTAAATAATAATAACCTGAGAGTTCTTGTATAGGAGGACCTATATCAGTGAACATTTAACTTGAGTATATATGAACTCTTATAGAAGCCTCAAAATTGACTAAGCATGATTACTAAATTATAAAACATAGCCAATCTATTTGATATCTAATGGTAGAATAACCTCATGAAAATCTCAATTGGGAATATTGATAACTATAGATTTTAACATGCTTATTAACATATACATGTATATAGGGGTGTATTCTTATGGTTATAATTCCATGGATGGATTATAAACTATACTAAATAATTATGTATAATAAATCTTGATAAATGCATGAATTCAAACCCCTAAACATATAACAAATGCTAGATTGGATTACTCTATGTTTCATGTATGCTGAGACTTGTTTTGATATATCTAGTTATTTTTATAAAAGCTTATGTTTCCATGTATTTGTGACTACTTTATTAGACTAGTTTCAATTCTTAGTATTTATGCTTAAAAATACTAGACTATGGTAATATGATTTATCATAGGATGTATAATGTTTGGAAACTAGTTATGATAGTTATAACCTATAGTTAAATGTGTAATTTTACCTAGATGGTATTAATTATAGTTATTATTTCTAGTATGAACCAGATAATAATGTAAGATTCACTCATATGTTTGATGAAATAAATGTATAATTTGGTTACTCCTATGTTTAACATGTTAAGTGATGTGATTGATAGTAAATGTAAATTATATGAATCTTGTGGTTAAATTATGTTTCTTGCATTATTGATATTGAGTAAGGAGTGAGATGGACTTCACTAGCTTACTAGCATCATAATGTTAGATGAAGGTAATCCGATCAAGCGATGTGTATGAATTTTGATTAATCTATAGATCATTATAATTTATTATTCTTAAAACTTTGTCCAGAGTATGTTTAGTGAAATATTATCACTTCATGAGTATGACTTACATGTTTTGTGTGACATCTTTCAATAGAATGGGTCTTGTATGATTCACTGCATGTTTAGTTTTAGAAATCATACAACACACGAGTACTTGTTTGTTTATCTAGATTCTTGTGACATCACTATATACTATTTTTGAAGGGAGTATTTTAATATTTTTATGATTTCACAATGTGGATCTAATTAAATACTAAAAATAAAGTATAAGTAGGGTTTTTAAGATTATCTAGAGATATGGATGGTTGGCTGCACACCATTAATTAGGCTCGATTGTGAGAAATCCTCTTTGGCTGAGGAGGAATGACCTATAATACACCACACTTAAATAAAAATGGGATTAAAAGAGATATGAATGGGTTTCTTAATTACAAACTAGTCCCAAGAAGTGGTACACTTTCTCAAATGGATGTCAGCCCACATTTAACATTTAAGTTTATAAATAAACATGAAATTAAAAAGATAAAGATTACAAGATATAAATGGTGTAAAAGATAATTTGACAAAGATTAGATAATTATCAATTATTCAAGATAATAGATTGCAAGTTTTGATATGTTTTTAAGACTGAAAATGTTATGAAAATAGATTTCAAGAAGCTTTTAAAAGTTTAGCAGGGATCGATGTTGATCCTGCATGATTGATGTTGATTCAGATGGATTGACATAGATTCTATGTAAAATGCTAAACTTTAAAAATAGAATATAATAAAAACCTATATTATTGATAAAATAATAAAAATTGAATGTAAAATAGACATAGATAGATAAAGAAGATGTAGATTAGAAATGTAAATAAATTGAAATGCAATACTAACATTTGTGGCTGAAAATCAAACTTGACAAGATGAGATAAAGAACCTTAAAAATCCTTTGATAATATCTCCAGAAGATGTTCCAAAAGATAGTAGGGTGTTTGTAAAGTGTGTACACTAGTTGTAATGAAATTTTGATAGATTTTTGAAGTCTAAAAGCATAATCACCATCCCTCTTTGAGCCATGGAGGTTTGTTGTGTATATATGGATTGATGTTGATCTAGGAGAATCAACATCCATCATGAAGGATTAACATCAATCATGGAGGATCGATGTTGATTAGCGTAATTTAGTCAAAATTTGGCTTCGAATACTTTGAATCATGTGCCAAATTTAGTGAACGTAACACTAAGTTATTTACACAAGTTTTTGATGAGAGTAAGTTGTTGAGAGGTTAAATAATTTGTTTTTATTTGTTTTTAGGATTTTATGTATAAGTTATATTTTATAGTTGAAATTTAATTTCAAATATTTAGTTTCTTATACTTTAAGTTATATTTTATGTATATACTTTCAGGATATTTGAGAGTGGTTTCAAACCTGTAGGAGTTAAGATGCAAAATATAGATTTTTGGAGGTTTCTACCACATTTTAGACTTATCTTATTTTAGGAATTTAGGATTTTAGACTCAACTAATTTTAGGGTTTTAGGCTATGGTGCAGATTTTTAGTGTCTACATTTAATTATTAAAGTGATAGCCTAAAAGATGGCAGAATAGGGCAAGTGTACTGAATTCTGGCATCTACAAGGAGGGCCATTCCCTGATGGGATTAGTGAGGGTATCATTTTTCCATGGTTAGTGTGTAAAAGTGCTCAAATGATACTCTCCCTCTCAACACAATAGTACTAATTTTTGAGATGACACTTGAGATTGCCACAAATACTAAAGTTTTAAAAACTATGTTCCAAGGGAGTTGTGTATCTTATATGCACAATGTATTATATGGTACTTATTATTGAAATATTATAATGAAAATTTTTAATTACTTATTATTTTACATTGACATTAGTGGATGTAGACTTGTATTAGACGTGGTTGAGTTTACGTAATTACTTTCTATATTTGCATTATGTTGTGTTCTCATCATATTAGAGATCAATGATTTATGATGTAACAATTATTTATTGTTATCATACTTAAGTATTTAATATGATCTCTAATTATATTTTCATGGTGTAACCTATTTTTGGTATATGTATTTAAATTTTTTTAGATATTACATATTTCTAGGTAGACCCTAATGGGGATGTTACATGTGGTATCAGAGCTACATCTTAAATTTTGGGACCTAATGAATCCACTAATGTTTTCATATCCTTATATTTACAAAAAGAAGGATGATGAAATCTAAATTTTGTTGAGAGGATCTATCAAATGCTAATGACATCAACCCTCCATTTGATCCTAGCCAATTTGTCATTGAGCAGTCAACAAAGATAGACCAAATTTTTGTAGCCATAAATGAGACCAGGGACTAGATTATAGCTCTAGAGTAGTTGGTTCATGTCCACAAAGAGGAAGAATAGTAGGATGTACCTAAAGACATCCTACTAAGCAGGAAAATCCTCAAGATGTTAGATCTCAGGTATCTATAGAGTTAGCTAGAGACATGAAGAATGTGAACCCACCTAAGTTCAATGGGACTATTATGGGTGATGGAGCTAAGGCATGTCTAATTGAGATGGAGAAATATTTCAAAATTTAAAACTACTCTAAGGTCACCAAATCAATATGGGGATCATATCAATTGGTTGGTGAGATAGTTACATGGTGGGCCAACAAAAGGTTTGAAATAAATATTAACTTAACCACCACTCTTTGGGATGAGTTTGTAGCATTATTCAGGTCATGGTGGCTCCCATAGCTTTATTTTGATCAAAACTTCATATATTTCTATAATTTGAAGCAAGATGATTTATCAATGAATGAGTATTGGAAGTAGTTCACCAAATTTCTATAGTATCTATCTCAGTACCAAGGAGATGAGTGGTTCAGGATCAATAATTTTATCATGTGTTTGAGGCCCTATATCAGTGTAGAGGTGGATGTTCATGGACCTCTACCATGGACCATGTTATCAAAAAGGTGGTCAAATAGGAGTAGAAGTACAATTTTATTTTTTATGCTATAAAAGGTTTGTAAATTCTAAGTCAACCTTCAAAAAGAATAATTGGAAATAAATGAGTGGATACTCCAAGAAGAATTTTAAAAATCAAAATGCCAAATTCAACAATGGTTCAAGCAATAAGAAATAGGGCAATGGATCCAAAGGTTGTTTCAAGGGAAACTAATAGAGTGACAGGAAATGACCACCTATAAGTTGTTTCATTTGCAAAGCTGACTAGTATGCTCTTGATTATCCTCAGGAGAAGTCAAAGGACAAAGGTCCTAATCCTCAGTAGGAAAGTTTTTAGTAGTATATTCATGCAATAGTCAAAAATTAGCAAGACAAATTTTAGGCATTACCCATAGAGATATCAGATACTTTGTTTGACCATCCAGTTTCCATTTTGATAGATATAAGAGCCATAAAAAAAATTATAGCTCTTAGGATGCTTAGTAAGTTAACTAGAAGAACTGATGTAATGGAAAATGCATGGTCAATATAGTATGGGAATGACTCCAAAGTCATGGTTGACAAGTGTTTAGTTAAAGCAGAGATTAGGTTGCCTAAATTCATAATAGTATTAGATCTATACGTAGCACCTCTAGGATCATATGATGTGATCTTAGGAGTCAACTAGATAGTAAAACATAAAGCCAAAGTTGACTGATACCTGAATAAGTTTGAGTGTCTTGATGATTTTAGAAATTAGACAAAAATTCAAGGTAAAAAGAGAGATTTGAAGCTTAAGCATATTTTTACAATACAGCTTAAGATGGCTCAAGGAAAAGGGTGACAATAATTTATCAACATAAATTAAATAGAGGAACCTAAGGAACCATCTCTCAAAGATTACCCATTTCTTAGAGATTTTCATGATGTGTTCCCAGAAGAATTATCACGTTTACCTCCTTGACATGAGTTTGATTTTTATATCAACATCATACCTAGCTTGGAACCATAGT
This sequence comes from Torreya grandis, assembly GCA_037957365.1. Lineage (NCBI taxonomy): Eukaryota > Viridiplantae > Streptophyta > Pinopsida > Cupressales > Taxaceae > Torreya > Torreya grandis. The sequence goes on from JARHVA010002329.1 coordinate 463,053, forward strand.
TTAAGGCACCATACATGATGACAACCACTGATTTGGTTGAATTAAAGGTTCAATTTTATAAATTATTGGCTAAAGGGTTGATCAGGCCAAATGTGTCACCATGGGATACACTAGTTGTCTTTGTCAAGAATAAGGATGGTACCCTTCAACTTTGCATTGATTACAAAATATTGAACAAGGAAACCATCAAAAATAGATATCTACTACCTCATATAGATTATCCTTTTAATAAAATATAGGGAGTAATAGTATTTTCTAAGATTGATCTTAGAGTGAGATACCATCAGTTGAGGATTCAAGATGAGGATATTCCAAAAGTAGTTTTCACAACTCAATATGGGCACTATGAGTTTATTATATTACCATTTGGAATAACTAATGTATGACAACATTCATAAATCTCATGAATAGTGTGTTTAGATATTACCTTGATCACTTTCTTCTAGTTTTTCTAGATAACATTATTATCTACTCAAAGATTGAAGAGGAGCACCTTCAGCATTTAGAATTGGTTCTACATGAGTTTTGGAAGTACAAGATGTATGGAAATTTGTTTAAGTGAACATTTTTCTAAGAAATAGTCTAATATTTAGGACACATTATCTCTAAAAATGGTATCTCTATAGATATGGGGAAGATTAGAGCCATTATGGAATGGCTAGCATCAAAAAATGTGCATGAGGTAAGAATCTTCATGGGGTTCACAAGTTACTATAGGAATTTTGTTCCAAAGTTTTCCAAGATAGATAATCCAATTACTTCATTGAAATGGAAGAATCATAGTTTTTTTTTATCAGAGAAGTGTGAAGTAGCTTTCCAAAAGTTGAAAAGAAGGCTTATTTTCACACTAGTATTAAGATTTCCTAACCCCAATGGTCAATTTTTAGTGATCATAGATGCTTAAGGGGATGGACTAGGAGGAGTCCTTATACAAGATGGTGTAATGGTGGCTTATGAATCATGAAACATAAATCCATATGAGGGGAATTATGCCCCTCATGATCTGAAACTTATAGTGATTGTGCATGCTTTGTAAGTGTGGTAGCATTACTTATTGGAGAAACTTTATGAGCTCAAGACTGATAACTTAGGACTTAAGTACATTTTCACCCAACCTAATTTAAATTATCATTAGAGATGTTGGCTTGAGTTCTTAACTGATTATGATTTTGACATCAATTATATCAATGGCAAGGAAAAATATGGTAGCTAATACCCTAAGTCATGAAAAGTAAATAAAAACTATAACTACTATCAAGAGTGCTTTCAAGGATTAAGTGATTGAGTTCTCACTTAGAGACTAATTCTATGATCATGTTTGGAAATCTTTGTCTGAGAATGTTTATAATACTTTATATAAAGGATTCAAATTAGAGAGTGATAGTATTTTACATTAAAATATAAGGATGTATGTGCCATATTGAGAGAATCTACAAAGTACATTCCTAAAATAGTTACACAATTCCCCATTTTTAGGTCATATAAGAGTAACCAAGATCATGTTAGAGCTTATAACACTATATTTTTGGAAGGAAATCAAGAAAGATGTAGTAGATTATGTGTCACATTATCTGGAATGTTAGCAGGTGAAAGCTGAGCATGTGAATCTAGATGGATTGTTATATCTGCATGATGTACAAGGATAGAAGTGTCATGTGATCAATATGGACTTTGTTCAAGGTTTACCAATGTCATATAATAGGCATGATATGATCTTGATGGTTTTTGACAAAATAAATAAGGTGCTCAATATATCCAAGTAATTTAATAGATGATGCACCTACCCTTGTGAAGAGGTTCAAAAAGGAAGTGTATAGGTTACATGGATTTCTATAGAAGATCATCATGAATAGTGATCCAAATATGACTTCAAGTGTTTTGGTAACTCTAAATTCATCTTTGGGTACACAACTTAATTTTAGCACATCAAATCACTTAGAGACTAATGAATAAACTAAAAAGATAATCAGGTGTTAAAGGATCTTCTTTTTATGTATTTCATGGATCAGAACTACAAGTGGGATGATTATCTTCTATTGGTTAAATTTTCATACAACTCATACCAATCAACTTTGAAGATAGTACCTTTTGAGTCACTAAATGGAAGAGGGTTTAGGACACCAATCAATTGGGACAGGGTAGAGGATTGGGTAGACTTTGGACTTGAGATGTTTTTAGAGATGGAAGAGCAAGTTAGATTAATCAATTAGATACTAGCCAAGACAAATGATAAGTAGAAGATTTATGTAGATCTGAAGAGGATATAAAATCACTTTTTAGTGGGTGATAAAGTGTTTTTGTGGGTTAATCCATAGAAAATCTCGATTAAATTCATGAAGTCAGAAAAATTGTCACCAATATATGTGGGACCCTTAGAGGTGTTATAAGTGATCAATCATGTAGCATATAAGCTTGCATTACCACCAGCCTTAGATCTATTACATAATGTCTTCCATATTTCTTATCTTAATAAGTATATAGTTGATCCTATGCATGTGTTGGATTGGAATACTTTGTAGATTCTAGATCTCAGGGTGGTCACAGTAGAACTAATTAGGGTAATTGACACATGAAAACTTCATTTGTGTAATAGAGAGATATCATAGAGCAAGGTCTAGTGGGACCAATACTCTAAAGATAGTGTATCTTGGGAAGACTATGATGAATTCTTAAAGATATTTTCACTTTCATTTTCTTGATTAGATACTATTATACTATGTTATTTTTAGCTAAATAATATTTTTAATTCAGAACTTATGTTTGAATAGGAGTCATCTGAGATGATGACTAGATTTAGGAGGGAAGAATGTTACATCCCAATTCTTTGCTAAGAAAACTATTTGATTATTCATGGATATTTATAGTTGGTGCATTTGATTTGGCTATTTTTTACTAAGCTTTGAAATATATATTGTTATGGGACAGTAGGATACATGTTTGCATTGTTGTGAATCAACTGTAGTGTATGTGTTTATATTACAAACATGTTGATATGTTATTTAAGTTATATTTTATGTTATATATTTATCATTTTGATATGATCTAACTGCATGCTTATTATGAGGTTGGCATAGCATAACTCATCTCTCAAAGCATGCTAGAGGGAGAACATCATCAGAGAGGGTGATGTAGATGGAGATGTCATAGGATGATAGAGAAACCAATGAGAACCATGCACACACCATATTAGTTATCACATGTTAGAATGCATAATGAAATGGGTAACATAGTGTGTTTATTTCTTAATTACATTAGATAGTTGATTTTCATGATTTTCTAAACATAGGTTAAATGATTTATGAAACCCATTTTGCATAATTGACGTGTGTGGTCATTAAATGCTTAGAATAAATGTGATTTCTTAGCTAAATTCAAATCTAGATTATTAGTTGATGAAATCATCATTAAAATTCTATGGCGATAAATGATGATTAATTAAATTAGTAAATTTATGAATTTTTATAATTAATGTTAAAATATATAAAAATTGAAAATTACCATGAAAAAAGAAAAACATAAAAAATAAAAAATAAAAAAATAAATGAAAATACTAAAATTAAGAAATAAATAGAGAAATAAATATATTAAAAAATAACAAAAACAAAAAACTTTCAAAAAGGACTATGCCTATCTTATAATAATAGAAATTAGGAAAGAAAAGGGGAGATAATCATAAGAATTCTAAGAGAGAATTGGAAGTGGAAAAAAGGGCATAGCATAAGAAAGAAGACATAGAAGAAGCATTGGAAAGAGGAAAAGCAAGGCCAAGAACTATATAGGCTGCCAAGTAAGTTGTGTCATTAAATTTATGAATTTATATGTATATTTATGGAATTAGTAATCTGATTTGGGTGTGTGATTGTCATGAAATGAATTTGTAAATCCTAACAGCACTGAGTGAGTAAATCTATGTATTTATTATCTAAACTCACTCATAGTTAAGCATCGGCCAAGTAGAACTACTCACCAATATAGTAAAATAGAAGCCTTTGGCAAATTAAGATGCCAAACTTAAACCTATTAAGGCAATTTGAATAATTAGAAGACAATTTTAACTTAGATCATCCTTTTTAGACAATAGAACCAAATAAATATATAAAGTGTCAATATAATTTTTATTATTAGTGATTATTATTACTTATGACATGGTGTTCTCCGTATTGTATATTATAATGTTGGCATCATTGGTAATTATGTATACTATGTAGCATCACTGTAATATATATACATGTAATTAATTGTTACCAATAATATATATATATATAATGATATTATGTAATTATTTATGGCTTTATAATTATTTTTGGCACTATAATATACTAGAATTTAATTGTGGCTTATATATTTCTATAATTTATTGATAGTGGTAATTATTATAACTGTCAGTATGTGTAAATTATGTGCCATCACTAAAATTAATTTTGAGTCTTTGTTATGAGTCTTTCTACACTTGAATACTCAGTGTATGTATTTCATATAGAGAGTTTTGTTAAATAATTGAACTATTGGCATCACTATGCATTTAATACTTAGCTTATTTTATATATAAATGAGTCACTATAAATCTGATGTTAATTATCATCCTTCATAGTAAAATAATGGCATCATTATAACTTACTACTACATATTTTAGTCATAATATGTGAATGATGGTGTCATTGTATGTTTAGTAGGAAGTTTTGTAATATACATATATGCATCATTGTTTATATAACGATTTATTTCAAAATATTATTACATCCTATTATAAATATAAAGATAAGGGATGTAATGATTATTAAGGCAAATACATGAACTATTATAAGTCATTGTTTATATGAATTTTAGGGATATACTTTTATTACTTAAAAGTCATTGTTTATATGATTTTTCAAGCCTTTAGTAAATTGTTGAACTTCTACATTCTATCCTATGTAAAATAATTTATTATGGTATCATTGCTTGTATAAGGGCATTGGTGAGATTCATAATAATAATTATTGGGTAAAGACATCCTTGTTTCCTAACCTATGCAATGTTTACTAAGCCAATGTGTGTGTGTGTGTGTGTGTGTGTGTGTGTGTGTGTGTGTGTGTGTGTGTGTGTGTGTGTGTGTGTGTGTGTGTGTGTGTGTGTGTGTGTGTGTGTGTGTGTGTGTGTGTGTGTGTGTGTGTGTGTGTGTAAGGGCATTGGCTTAGTGAACATTGCATAGGTTAGGAAACAAGGATGCCTTTACCCAATAATTAATATTATGAATCTCACCAATGCCCTTATATATATTATATAATATATATAAGGGCATTGGTGAGATTCATAATATTAATTATTGGGTAAAGGCATCCTTGTTTCCTAACCTATGCAATGTTTACTAAGCCAATATATATATATATATATATATCCTATGTGTTATTGACTGCATCACTATAATTATTTATTAGCATGTTATAACTTGAATGGTGTCATCTTAATTTTAAATAGAACATATGATGATGTCATTGCATTCTTTATTTATGAGTAGTGTCTAAATAAGTCACCATATGTAGAGGTGTATCCCTTCCCTTGTGGACATATATTTTTATTGGAGAGAATCAGCAATGATTTGGTGGATTTTATAAGATTAAAAGTATGATGGGTCGAATTGTTCTTATATAGCTAAGTGAACCCAAGCAATATCTAAATTTGTAACTAATAATAATTTGAGATTTCTTGTATATGTGGACCTATATCAGTGAACATTTAAATTGAGTATATATGAACTATTATATAAGCCTCAAAATTGACTAAGCATGATTGTTATATTATAAAACATAGTCAATCCATTCGATATCTAACGGTCGAATAACCTCATGAAAATATCAATCAGGAATATTGATAACTATAGATCATAGCGTGATTATTAACATATACATGTATATAGGGATGCATTCTTATGTTTATAGTTCCAAGAATGGATTATTAACTATACTAAATAATTATGTATAGTAAAGATTAATAAATGTGTGCATTCAGACCCTTGAACATATAACAAATGCTAGATTGGATTACTCTAAATATGTTGAGACTTGTTTTTTTATATCTAGTTGTTTTTATAAAAGCTTATGTTTCCATGTATTTGTGACTAATTTATTAGACTAGTTGCAGTTCTTATTTGTTATGCTTAAAAACACTAGATTATGGTAATATGGGTTATCAAGGGTGTAGAATGTTTGAAAACTAGTTTTGATAGTTATAACTTCTAGTTAAATGTGTAGTTTTACCTAGATGGAATTAATTATAGCATTATTTCTAGTATGGGATAGATAATAATGTAAGATTTATTCAGACATTTGATGGAATAAATGTATGCTTTGGTTATTCTTATGTTTAACATGTTATGTGATTGATTGCTAGTAGGACGTAAATTGTATGGATTTTATTGTTAAATTATGTATGACCAATCTTACATTGTTGATGTTGAGTAAGGAGTGAGATAGACTTCATTGATTTCCTAGTATCACAATGTTAGATGAAGGCAATTTGATCAAGTGATTTGTATGAATTTTGATTGATCTATAGATCACTATTATTTATTATTCTTAAAAAATTTGCCAAAGTATGTTTAGTGAGACATTATCATTTCATTAGTATGATTTAAATTTTATGTGATATCTTGTAATAGAATTGGTCTTCTATGATACACTTCATGTTTAGTTTTAGAAATCATACAACACATGGGTACTTTCTTGTCTCTCTGGATTCCTACTCCATCGTTATCTACTCATCCATGAATGGAGGGCCATTTCATGATGTTATTAGTGTGGTGGTTATTGGTTTGTGGTTGGTGTGGAAAAGCACTCAAATGATACTCTCCCTCCCCACAATAGTACTACCTTTTGACATGACACTTGAGATTGCCATAAATACTAGAGTTTTGGGAACTATGGTCCAAGGGAGCCATGTATCTTATATGTACATTGTATTTTATGGTATTTATTTTTGAAATATTATCATGAAGAGTTATAATTACTTATTATTTTACATTGATAGTAGTGGCTATAGACTTATATTAGTCATGGCTGAGTTTATATAGTTAATTTTTACATTCACATTATGTTCTATTCTCATGATATTAGAGATCAGTTATTTATGATGTAATATATATTTACTATTATCAAACTTGAGTATTTTGTATGATGTCTATTTATATTCTCATGGTGTAACCCATTTTTGGTATATGTGTTTAATTTTTAAAAAAATCATGTATTTCTAAGTAGATCCCAGTGGGGATGTTACATTTACTAATTGAAATCAAGGGTGAGATGTAGATTTATTTGCATTTTTTATGGTTACTAATATAAAATGACTTCAATCATATGCACGGATGCTCATACTTTGTCTTTCTATTATTTCGTTAAATGTATAGTTTCAAGAGATTTTTTATGTAGTTTGTGTCCACTATGCAAAATTTTCATCCTTTTTACTTGTAGTATCCAATTTAAAAGTACATACAACCCCAAATTTTCAAATGAATATTTTTTTATCCAATAAAATATTGGTTAAATATATAGGGCTCCATGGTATCACCAAATGTAATAATGAAAAAACTGGAAGAATGTACAGCCATCCATCATGAATAATTGAAAGAAGATTTTTTATTTTTTGGAAAGGGTATCCCAATTCATGAACACATTATTGTATGCAAATTATACTTTTTCATTCTCTCTATATATGAAACATGTTGGCATATATGTGTGGACGTGGGAACTTTTGTGTATTTATATTTTTATTTATATAATTTTTGGGTAACATAGTGTGGGTAGTGTCAACATATAAATGGAACTTATTTTTGGATCATTATTCCTAAAACAAATTAAGATGTCTTCCTTACAAATTTTTTGAAATATTTTCATTGATGTCAAAGGTCTAGCATTATTGGTGATAAAGGCCCCATAGAATTTATTGATGTTTTTAATATTCATCTCTTGGCTAATGCGTGTTGATATTTATTTAATATTAATGAATAAATTTTTGGTTGCATAAAAGTCAAAATAGGGCCCATGGAGAAGTCAAAGAGTCATGGGGTAAAGACAAAAGAGGAATGGGATGCATTTTCCCATGAAGATTCATCTTAAGGAATTTCAAGAGTCACCAAGTGAAGACAAAAGAGGGTATGGCATATTTTTCCATGAAGAGTCATCTTATGGAATTTGAAAGGTCATGAAGATAAAGACAAAAGGGGAAAGGATGAATTTTTTCATAAAGGTTTACCATGTGAATTTTCAAATGAAAGGATATGAAGGGTTATGTAATTTTGGCACCATTTTCCATGAAGATTGAAGGGACATAAAGGGTGAATGATAAAGGTCATTTGGAAAGATATAAATAAAGGATTGAGAAGGCATTTATAATATGTAAGAGAGTTCATGGTTTGTATTTATTTTATATAAAATAAGAGGAGAGAATAGAAAGAAATATTATAGAGTTCTATCATTTGTTGAGTAAGAAACATTGAGAGATAGTTATGTTTTATACACAAGAGGGGTTGGTGTTCCTATGGGTTGGTGCTCATAAATCTTTACAAGGGGTTGGTGCTCCTATGGGTTGGTGATCACAAATAGTTGTTGTGTTGGTGGTCAACAAAGGGGTTGGTGCTTCTATAAGTTGGTGCTTTCAAACTTTGTAATTTTATTTAGTGCTCTTTCATATACTTGAGATTGTTCTCTGTGGTTTTTTCCCATTTTGGGTTTCCACATAAAAAGTTAGTCTCTCTCTCTCTCTCTCTCTCTCTCTCTCTCTCTCTCTCTCTCTCTCTCTCTCTCTCTCTCTCTCTCTCTCTCTCTCTCTCTCTCTCTCTCTCTCTCTCTCTCTCTCGTGTGGTGCATATTGATTTCAGTTTTATTGCATATGTTGAATGAATGGTTAAGTGGAATTTGATTAAGTAAAATATTTATAAGATATATGATATATTGATTCACCCCCCCCACCTCTTAGTATATCTTTTGCTGAACAAAAATGGACCTAGATTACTCTTATTAATGGGATGTCTTTGTTTGTGCAAGTTTATAAACTCAATCAACTTGATACAAAATCAAGACACTATAAAATGAAGGACAATAACATAAAAGACATGCATAAAAACCCATTTATAAGTAAATACAAGAAATTTTATTTATTCAAGATAAATATGAACATACAATTCCCTAATAGTAAAAGTCTCATTATGTTGAATAAATCCACTCATAATATGATTTGAGAACATATTTCCACTCTCTTATTTGTATCTTCTTATGTATCTAATAATAGCATGTCATAACATTTAACATAACATTTGACATTATTTATCACACAAATATAGTGAATCTTCACAAACTAAATAATCCATCAAACATAAAACATTTCTTCTAACATTTTTTCTCTTCTTTCATTCCTTATTTTGTGTTGAATCATCTTTGTCCTGATATTATAAAAAAAGAATACAATTACTTTCATAATATAAAATAAAACCATAGTAATTTTATTCAAGAGCAAGAGGGATTGAAAATCGACGATAAACAAATATACCTTTTCCTTCAACTCTCATCTTTTCCCCTTCACATTCTTATTTTTAGCCAAGGCATTTTATTTTTCCTATCAAGTTTCTAAACTTGTGTGTAAGCATAAGATGTGAATGTATTGGTGAACAAATTAGTATAATGGAAAACACATAATGTATCACTTACCATTGTATACCTTTATTTATTATTCTATATCTACCAAACCTTCAAGGCTCAAATCATCAAAGACATAAATCATGTGGTAGTTGAAATTATACATTGTCTTTATGCTCACTTGAAACATGTTAGTATGTATCTTACTTGGAGATGGTAACATTTTATTATGAAATTAAAATAACATAAAATAATACAATAATCCCATTTCATAACACTATAAAAATTGATTATGAATCATGACAAAATCTTAATAAAGTGGCAAAAAAGGTAATATTTAAATACTTTAACAAAAGTATACATATGTGATAACAGGAAAAGCTTGACACAACTTCAATATTGTCATTATGATGATGACTAATAATCCACTATTGATCTATCAGGAAATCTAAGTGTTTTAAGACTATTTTGAAAAAACATCATGTATCAGTAAGTGAAATCAAAGATATGTCAAATCAACCTCTATATTATCTATGAGTAAAGATTTTATACTCATCAATAGCATACCTATTCTTCAAAGAGTCTATTAACATTCTTAGAATTTAAAATTAACACATCCATATAGTGGGTCCCTACCCATCCCAACCATCAACTAGAGAGTGGAATATTGTATTCAATTTTGAACCCAAAACATAAAATCATATGTCTAAATTAGTTTATGAATGAGATCTAAATAGGGTTTTTAAAGAGACAAAAAAATTAAAAAAAACTCAACTTGGTTTAAATCACATTATCTCATTAATTTAAAAACCCATTCAACCTACCAAACACACAACTATGAGTAAGACCCTAATAAACAATGTAGAAATACAAAATGTTTATAACACATAAATAACACAATCAAAGTAGTCAAAGTATAGACTATAATAACATGGATAATAGTAGACCATTATATAGACTAATGGTCTATTGGCTCCTTTCATTTATGTATAAAGATGGATAATAATAGACCAATACATAAGATATAAATGTTATTATGTAGACTAACAAGATGAAAGTTATTATAAAGACTATAATATAGGGTTTAAGGTTTTAATGAATGTGTGTGTGTGTGTGTGTGTGTGTGTGTGTGTGTGTGTGTGTGTGTGTGTGTGTGTGTGTGTGTGTGTGTGTGTGTTTGTGTGTGTGTGTGTGTGTACCATTATAAATAATGTAAAGGTGGTGATTTTTACCTTCAAGAAAGTGAATAGGCATCCTTTTAGTTTTAATGGAATTTTTGTATAAAGTTATAGTGTGACTGTATATCGAGAGGAAATATTGAAATGATTAAATATGGATGGTGTATTATGAAGGGAGAAGAGGGGTCTCTATCATGATCACTTTCTTATTTTTATTCCACATTAAAATAATGTATTTTCTTGATGAATTACACACTCAGCCTTTGAATATGAATGTAACAACTAATTAGCACATTATGGTTCATGAATCCCCACTAAATTTCATTATGAGCCATACACAAATGGAAATTGTAGATAATACATGCCATTTGAGCATCAAAAATGTGATCAAGACCCTAGAAAACCAACAAAAAAAGATAAAAGATTCATAATACATTCTATTTTTAATGACTAATGCTAGATTGCTTTAGAAATAAATAAGACAAATAAATAAATACTTCTCATAATAATAAATTAACCATTAAAATAACATTTGACTATACAAGTAAATAAATGGGTTGTACATAACTCAAAAATAAAACTACAAGACGAGGTCTAAACATAATAATCAAGCAATAGGTAGAGGTGTCTCAAATTTGGATCTCATTCACATTATAATATAAGCAATGTACTTGTATACCTTATGTTTGAAGATAAATGAAGTGTTCCAATTTCTAACGTATCTCATACTGAGGTAACACCTACAATCATAAAAAATAACATCAATAGTACCTATCCAGTATATCTCAAAATAAATTAAGTACAATAAGTTTGAAATAAAATTTTGAAAGAAGAACCCACCATGCATCAGTAAGTGAAATCATAGATATATCAAATCAACTGATGTATTATCTATGAGTAAAGAGTTTAAATGCATCAATAACATACCTATTATTCAAAGAGTCTATTAGCATTCTTAGAATTTAAAATGAGCCCATCCATATATTGGGTTCATACCTAGCCCAACCATCAGTTACAGAGTGGAAAAGTGCATTTTGTTTCAAACTCAAAAATGAAAGCATATGCCTAAAGTAGTTTTCAAATGAGATCTAAGTAGGGTTTCTAAAGAGACATAATAAAAATTAAAAAACACTCAACTTGATATAAATCATATTATCTCATTAATGCAAAACCCTAGTTAACAAACCAAACACATGACTGTGAGCAATGTTATTTGATGGATTGAAATCATCATTGTATATGCATTAAATTGCCTCCAAAATGGTGAGAATAAAATATATAACTAGAAAAAACACCAACATCATGGAACCCATCCTAAGCTTATAAAGACAATTACTAATAGTACACTAGAAATCAACTACACATTTTCCACCTCATATGGTTTTCCTAATCCCGAGTGAAACTTTTATTTGGTGTTATGCACTAGAATAGCTAGAATTGATTTTGAAATTATTGTCTCATATATTACTATTGATTATCATTCACTCAAAATTTCATATTTGAATGATTGAAATATTTACACAAATTTGATCTAGAATTGATTTTGAAATTATTGTCTCATATATTACTATTGATTATCATTCACTCAAAATTTCATATTTGAATGATTGAAATATTTACAAAAATTTGATCAAATTTGCATAAATATTTCTATTGTTAAATATGAACTTAGTGTGAATGAAAATATACAGTAAGATATGAGTTAAGAATTTCAAAACCAATAAATTTATTGGAGTGAATGTCAAGACCTCTAGATCAAGCAGATGCATAATTTTGAGTCAAAACATAATTCAAAAAAGTGCACAACACAGTTTCAAGTTGAATGAAATCAAAAAAAATGAGAATAATGCAAAATATATAATCCAAGAATAGAAGTGTAACTCTCATACCTAGAGTAATTGGTCAAGGGAGTTATTCCTATAATAACAATCAAAGTGTAATTCCCTATTACACTTAATAAAGTTAACTAATAAAATTAGGGAAACTCAAAATGAGGAAAATAAACTCATAATAACCAAATATAGGAAAATAAAAGGCTTCACTAACACCCTCTCATAAATTTAGCTTAGGTGGGTACAGGAATGGGTCCCGACAACAAGTCCTGATGAGGTACCCATGTACAAAACAACTCTCTTAAAGTGGAGAAAAGGAGAAAACCCATAGGAAAAAACTCATCCCCAAAAAAATAGATAAAAGAAGAAGATAGATTTAAAAATTCCCTTAGAATTTGATGTTGAATTCATCTTCACTCCAAGTATAGCTCACAAGATGACCAATGTCAATAATGAGATCTTTTCCCTGAATATTAGAGGAGCTCTATCCACATCAAACAATGTTTCTTCCTTTTTCCAAAGGAATAACATGAGGTGTGTACTAAAATTATACCCATTACACAAATTAAGATGAAGGTAATAGGAAAAATAACTTTGAGTAGGGTCTAAAATAAAAGTGTTGCATAGGTCTAGCAAGATCATGCATAAAAACTAAATTTAATGACACTAAAGTGAACCTATTATAAGTAGGTGAAGTGAAGAGTGGATCACCCTAGAATAATTAATGATTACTCTAAGTGTTTGATGGATATCTAACCAAGGTGTAGTCCCTATACAAGGAATTATGCTCCTCATGCATAGTAAGAGAGTGAACTTCTCTGTGCAATGAGGGTGTAATAAAAATAGAGGCTATGAAGGACTATAGAATGCCTTTTAGTTATATAATAGACTACCTAATGTCTGATGAGTCATAAATAAATATAATTTCACCCTATAATGTTTGAAGTAGACCAGAGGTAGGTTGCTCAGGAAATAACTCCTCAATATATATATATATGGTGACAAGGAGATAGTAGAAGTGTGTCCCCATCACTACTATAGTTGTTTGTGCCAAAAAATGATTTCTTGATCTCATAAATATGCTCAATATTAGAAGTGACATCAAGTACATGTGAGTTTAATGAATAATGGCATGGAACATTCATAGAAATAATGTTCATGGAAAGTGGAGACCACATCTTAACAACCTTGAGGCTGAAGGAAAGACTACAAATGAATCACATGGATCTATAGATTGAATATCCATAGGAAGAGTAGAGTCATTGATGCTCTCAAAAGTGTTGATAAGTGTTTTAATTTATGTCAAAGTTGATTTATTTTATTTCAAGGTGCATCTGGAAAAGATACATGGTGAGTGGTCTTTAAGGTATGACATTGTATGCTTGATGTGACAAAGAAGCCATGTGACAAGAGAGAGTTTGAATGAAAGAGATAATTTTAAGGTAACCTAATGTCTATTTTATTGGTTGATGTCAAGGTTTAGGTCAAATTGAATTTTTAAATGTTTTCATAAATAAATATGATAGTCAAGTAAGCATTGAAGCATGTTTGATTACTAGTTTCTGAGTACAAGGTGTCTTGAAAAGCCTAGTCTAGATCTTGTGAGAAGGTATGCATAGTAAAGTTTGGTAAATTAAGTAAGCACAAGATTGTGTGAGAAGGTATACATAGTAAAGTTTGGTAAATTAAATAAGCACAAGATTGTGATAGATTTTTTAGAATTATATCCTTATGTAATCAAAGTGTATATACTTTTATGTGTGTTTCAAGGTCAGTTGTCAAGTTTCAAATGCTTAAGAAGCTTAGGCATCGTACTAGTCATGGTATGTAAAGTCCTTGTGAGAAGGTATGAGTATGGTTCCTTGGTAAGATGGATGCATAGAGGCATGAGTAGTTTTATAAGGTTTTTTGAGCATGAATATGAGGTTTTGGATCACTCATGAGAGTCTTAGGGTGAGCCTATAGGGGTAGGACCTTCAGACCTAGTCTGCACCTAGATCACTTCTAGACTCTACCTAGCCTAAAGAGGTATCATGATCTATAATTAAGACATATGAAGGATGTATGATAGTGTTTAATTATGTATGAGGCTGATTTATTTTGTGAGAGTGGTGGAGAGTGCATGTAAATAAGCACTAAGGTTAGTTTTAAGGCTTAATGTGGTTTGTAGGTCAAGGTCTAAGTGAGCAAAGAGAGAGAGTGTGGCCTAATGAGAGGTCATGCTTAGTTTTTAGAGTATTTGAGATTATTTAAGAATTATCAGAGGTGATTAATTTTTTTAAAGTTTTTTCATGTATTTTGAGGTCATGATTTGCAATAAAAGGCATGAAAAGTGGTTTTGAGGTCTCTCGAGTACACATAATGGAGGCATACAAACCCAAGGACTTTTAGGTGTTTATTGGCACATGTAACCTCTGCATGGGAACCTACGATATTTATGAGAGATGGGTAAGGTTCCTAAATAATAACTATAGTTATTGGTCTTGGATTTAAGGGGAAATCCTTTATGAACAATCACTAACATCAAAAACTATGTTAAACCTCTCTAAAACCCTAACAAGAACCAAATGTGAAAGATATTGTTCAAAACAACCTAGAATGATCTAAAATGAATATAAAAGATATTTTAGGTGGTATTAAACTCTATAATGAGCTTATAGGTGTGTATAAGTTGTCAGGCATGTGAATAGACCCTATAAAAAAGTGCACATTTCTCAAAGATTTATTGTAGAAATCAGAGTTAACCAAATCAAACTATGCAAATAGATGAGGATGAATTTTGAGACTCATGTTTCATGTATATTAAGTTTTTTGGATTTTTTATATCCCTAATTTTTTCTAAATTGTTCATCCAAGTTAGATAGTGGGTAACAGGCTTAATGGTGGAAATAGTAAGAAACCCAGGCAATAGTGAGAAGATGATTAGGAATGGGTTATCTATTGACCAAATTTGACAGTGGAGGTCAAATTAGGACCCCTATAGGTAGAAACATTGATTTTTATATGTTTATAAGGGTCTAATATTTTTTCATAGGGTGTGTTATGGTCTATTTGATGTGATTTAGTGTCATTTTAGCCTTGGTCATGGTCTGATTAGTTTATGTCATTTTGAGTCAGTAGGCATTTAGGGGTCATAAATGCAAGTTACACATTTTTAAAGGTGTTTAATTTTATTATATATATATATTTAAAAAATCCAATAATTTAGATTCACAATCAATAATTTTAGTCCCATCTAAAACTTACAGATTATCTAGCTAAAGATCAAGAAATTAAAGGAAAAAGGAGGAGTTTGGCACTTGTACGACCAATGAGGGAATGTTTCATGTGGGATAAGGTCATGTAGTGTATATTTATATTACTTATACTCATATAAGTGATTTAAATTATTTTTAAGTGATAAAAAAGGTCCAAAATTGTTCTGCTCCTTCCTCATCCTTTTAGACACATAGAACCAGTCAGCAGGTTTGTGCTTATTACGACCAGTTGGAGGAATTACAAGTCAAAATCCTTGGATATGTGAAATTAAAATTATATATCTTAATTTTAATAAAAAAATTTCAAATATTTGTCAACTTTTCTTTATGAATCATCTCTAACAAGTTGACTATGTTTTTTTCTCACTATTTCCTACACCTTATAGGTTTTGCTCTAATTTGGACAAGTCCATAAAATCTAGTTTGTGATGTTGATTAAAGATTATTTTTACTATATTATAAAATTATATCCATAATTTTTTTATTTTTTAAATGTTTTTTTATAGTAAAATCATCTCAGGTTTGTAGATCGGTCTCATTTAAAGATAATAGGCAAGTTTCCACCATTTTCAAGATCTTCATGCTTTGGTATTGATTATAAGAGATGAGGTAGGTTAATTATAATTTTTAAAATTATATATTTGTCACCTAACATTTAAAACTCATTCTCCAAATCAATATTCCATGGAGTTATAGTCATAAGTGAGATGCAGTCAGTTTGTTCCATGACTGTCATGCATAGTCAACTAAGTAGATTGTGTTAGGATATTTATCACATTCATGGATTCATATATAGTTTTAAGAGGTAAATAATCTAATTTAAACATGAATAATAAATTTATCCCCTCCATATGGTGTAATAAATAATTTACTATTATAGTCATGTGTAACATATATACATAATCATTTATGGACACACACCTATAGGTGCTCTCAAGAGTTATATTCACATTGAAAAGAGTATTTTTGGATTTTTTTTGAGTTTAAATAAGATGAAGTAATATATTTTAGACCTTAAAATGGTGTTAAGTTCATGATACATTCTCATAGTCCATACATCCTTCCTGATGCTCTTGTCTACTATTGCATTCACCTTCGGGTGTCCTACAAGAAGATGACATATTGGAAATAACATACTTGAGTGGTATCTAACTCCTAAAGTTTTAAAATATTCATTTTAATAAATTATAAGGGATTAAGAGTGATAAAATTACCACATATCATGTATTATTAGAAAAATATTTACATTATCTACCTGTGCATTAGAATGTCCACCTACAGTTGGTATCACAGAGAACTATGGGGTCATATTGAAGTGTTGAAACAAGAGTTGGAACTCTTATTTGGATCCTAATATTATAAATATATCATAAAATACTTATGAGTGTTGCTAATTTGGTAGTAAAACTATGAGAAACCTTCCAAAGGCAATGACTATAGATTTAAGGATCAAATCCCTAAAACATCAAAATAGAGCACTTCACCATTTGGTTGATAGCATACAACAAGGTTACCAGTGAATTTTATGCATCATGATGAATATGCATTATATCCCCCACATATGAAAATAATTATGTAAAATTTTTAAGGTAGATGACTTAAGGAGGATGGTTATTGAAAGGCCTAAAGTTGCACTTTTATGCATTGAACTCAGATAGTATCATCTATGAGATTTGAGTTATAAAAAGACCTATTCACCTAGGGGTGTATTATTATACCATTACACCATGTTTTAATGGTTTTATATGGTGAATATATCATTAATTACCTAAATTTAATTTAAAGAGTTGGAGTTATGTGTTTTAGGCCCTATATACACCTACAGGTGTCTCTCGCTTGGATGATTGATGTATAATGGACTGTGAAGTCCTATAATTGCATAATAAGATATTTAAAATATAAACCTATTAATATCAAGATACATATCAGCTTAAATCTGATTCCTAAAGCCTCAAATGGTTCTCACAAGTTATATGATATAAGTTTCAAGGAGAAAGTACACCTACAAGACCCTACACAACCAATTATAGTTGAATGTGAGAGTCAGAGAGAAAAAGGATTAGGTTATTGATGTGGGTATATCCAAAGATTGAAAAAAATGGATCAAAAAAAATAAAAAATGATCCTAAGGGACTATAAGTAGGTTTTTATACATTGTCCTCAAGCTTAAACATATAAGACTATCTATAGGTACGCTCTAAAACAAGAGTGAAAATCTAAGTGACAACATCATCATGATAGATTAATGAAACCAAGTGCATGGAGATATTTTATTTTATTTTAATTTCCTATTAATTCTTGGTATAAATATTTAAATTTAGATACAGTGGTGAAAATGATGAAGCCAAAATGGCTTATCTAGCTCAGTGAGGTCTGTGTACAGTGAGGTCATAATATTGGTCTATACGACCAATATTTGTCCTTTGACCATATGATATTTATATATAATAATGGTATAATTATCTCATAGGATAATATACTTTCATAATAAGTTTTTAAAATTGGTCATATAGGTGTTGAAGATCAATATCATAATGAATGTGCTTTAAGGTAAACTGGCAGTTCTGGGTAAGCAAGTTGCAGTGATGAGTTTGAGGCTCTATGCCCTAAGTTGACATATATAATTCACATGGATATTTTTTTGAGACTTATATGTCATATAAATTATTTTTATAATTTTTTATATTAAATCAAAGTGGTTGAAATATTGAAGCCAAAATGGCTTGACTAGTTTTGGTTTGAGTGTGTGTATTGAGGTCAAATGATTGGTCTACAATACTAATATTTAATATTAAACATTGTGAATTTTTTATTTTATATTGTTTGATATATTTAAAAGGATATTTTTAAAATATAATTTTTATTTCAAGTGTTTAAGATCAAGTTGTTCATGACTAGGTTTTGGAGTGTTCTAGCATTTCTGAGTGGGTTATTTACAAAGAAGTGTTTGAGTCATTTTACCCTAAGTTGTGAATCATAAATAACATGGTGATGATTTTAAGTTAATTTAATTACTATTCATGTGATTTATTTTCATTATTATGTGACTAAATTATGCACATGCTTCAATTTTGTTTGGCAGACTTTTTGTAGGTTCACAATCATAATTGTGAATAGTACTACAAGGTGTGCTTCAAGTGGTGGTTAGAGATAAAAAGTGTCATGGAAATAATATAAGATTATTATGGGTATATTTTATTTTAATATTAATTTTTCCTTCTATTTATGTATTTTTAAAGTGTTCCAATGAGTTTAAATGGTAATGTGCACTAATGAAGGCCTAATTGAATTAGGTCTCCTTAATGCCTAAAGGAGGTTTTGGTCTTTTAAGTTGAGGGAAACATATTTTAATGATTTATTAATATATTAAATGTTTAATAAGACCTATTTTAAGTATAATCCAATTATTCAAGTTTATATATCTGACCAAGAGGTATATGATCAAGAGACTTGTATGAATACAAGGCAATTTTAGGCTCATTTGTGTATGTAGGTAGTATGTGAATGAGATAGCATATTTTTTATTATAATTAGGTATTTTAGACAATAATATGCGTATATAGGATATTTAATTAATTTTATAAAGTGTTTCTACATATGAATATCAAATTCATATGGCCTAATCAGTCTTGAAGAGACCCAATTGAGTGAAGAGGCCTAGAAGGTACTTTGAGAGGGATAAGAGTGTGAGGAGTTAAAGAGGTGGTCATAATTAGTTGGTTGAGAAACAAGGGTTTATTAATGTGATAAAATAAATTATGCGGTTGAGTTAGTGCTGATTCATCTAGGGGTTTGGTGTCTCCTTGTAATTTGTTGCTTGTTAAATACTAGCTAGGTTGGTGCTTAGCTAGTTGGGGTGGGTGTTCCATGTGGAGTTGGTGATTAACTAAATTATAATATTTTGAATTATAATTTTTTAGTCCATTTTCAAGGATAATTAGGTTTTCTTCCCCTTGAGGTTTTCCCACATATATGATGTGTTGTCTTGTGTAATCTTTTTTCATGCTTGTATAGTTGATTGCTTATAAATTGCTTGATTAATATGTTGATGTGATGGTTCATGTATGTTAAGGAGGAAGTAAAAGAAAGTTTTTTAATACACTAATTTACCCCCCCCCCCACTCTCAATTATTTTCCTTCCAAAAATAATGTGTAATATCACTAAAAATAGTAGAGACATCTAAAGTAATAAATTATAATGGCTCTAAATGAGAAACATCATGCACAAGAATGAAATTATAATATATAATGGGATATCTAAGGTCTATAATAATCACATCCTATAGCGGTGTCTTGATAGAAAGAATATAATTATCTATCATAGATGTGTTATCATATAAAATATAATAAGGAAGAGAGAGTACAATGGTCTCCAAAGATACTATAAGAAATGAAGGAAGAGGTGTGATGTAAATCTTAGTAGGATCTCTAAAAAGAGACTATAGGATGCTCCAAAAAGTGCAGGTAGATGTTTTATACTCTACATGAAAATGAAGATCCATGTAAAAATGTAACATTAGAGAACCAATAACCTTTTCACAATTGTTATCCCACTTATTTAATTGAATAGGATTAGTGGGAGCAAGAATCTATCCATATAGGAATGGAATATGATTCTTGCATGTGAGAAAGTGTTTCATGTAAGAACACCAAGAAATATAGTTGGTCTTTCTAAGAAGAACCATTGTTTTAAAATAAACTCTCCTCATCATCTATTATATCTTAAGCGGAGTAGACATGATTGAGAGAAGACACCAAAAAAGTGCACAACTACATATTTTAAACTGCAATGACCCCCTAGTTATTGCATGCTTGTGAATGAGACATTAGACACAGTTGAGAATACATTTGAGAGATAAAATAGTGTAGGTTTCAATATAAATGGTTCATGGTCATAATATTTATGTTGGTCATATCCAAAACTACATCCATATGTGATCAATCAGTGCATGAGATACAATGCATAAAGTAATAGATCCCATAGTATGTGTTTTAACCTTTTAGGACTTAGTGAATGTAAATACTATGTTTGTTAAATAACTGAGTAAACTAAATTAGGGAAATAATATGTAATAAATAAAACCACTAATTTTTTATAGAATTGACTAGCTTTGACTCTTATAAAAATAATAATAAATAATGCAAGTAAAAACATACTTAGAAAAAAATGAGACAGATGATTTGGGTGATAGAAACTGAGGTAGAAGATATTTTGAGTGTCTTAAACTAGATCTCAATGTCATAACCCCTCCTAGATAGTACTAACACATTTTTATAGTAATTTCATTATTATAAATGTGGTATTAGTGTCCTAATATTGGTGGTAGTGTCCTTTGTGCAGGATTATCCCAGGCTTTTAAGTGTACCTATGTTTAGATCTTTGAGGTATAATCCAACATGCACAAGCTCTAAAACCCTATATTTTACTTGTAATGACTAGTTTTATGAGTAAACCCTAATCCTTAATGTATCTAGAGAATTTTATTGATATGAGTTAAAATGTGTTTTTTTTATTAGGGTAGGCTAGACCTCCAAAACAACCCAATATGAAGAGAGATGCCTACATACCAATACTCTAAGGAGTGATCAATCCTGATGTAGTTATCCCCACCTAAGTGTTAGTACAAGTGTAAGTAATGCTAGTATGATAGTGGCCTTAAGTGCCTTAAATGTGCTTGAGACTAGAAGTCTAGGTAATTTGAGCTTAGAGTTGTTGTAGATGGTAGTATGCAAAAGTATGGCAGAATAGGGATTAATAACCTTAATTATGCACAACTTATTATGAGTTTGAATGTATATTTTGAATCTAATTTCCATATAGTGTTTATAGGATAAAATTATGTATTTATACTATTTTGAGTCTTGTACGAGTGATAAAAGATGTCTAGGTTGACCCTAGGAAGTTCTAGTTTAGAAAAGATATTTGTTTAGGAAAATAAAAAGGTAAAGTCTATTAATGCCATTTTAGGAACATTAAAACCATGTGGCACTAGTGTACTTATTATGGCACTAGTGTCTAGCTAGCAGAACACAAGGAATAAAGGGCCAGGATCAGGAAATGGGGGTCTAATATTTCTTTAGGGATGACTAAGGATGCCTATGGCCCACATGAAGGCTAGATAAGTGTGATAATAGGCTCTAGGATAGGTATAGGGATAAACTAGGGATAGTCGATCTCAAGTAGCACTCTCAGCACTCAAATAACACTTTTAGGTGATTACATTTGTGCCCCACCCCCTTATTCTAAAAATGTAGCAAAGTGAAATAACTAGGATAAAGGAAAAAGAAGCATACCTAGACTTACCTAAGAGGTGAAGTTTGTGAATTTGGGTCTAAGTATGTGAATTTAGGTCTAAGTATGTGATGCATGCTCTAATGCATGTCATTAAATTGAAATGTGCATAAATCAATCCTTACTTAAGAGATATCAAAAAATAAATACTAAACTAAGTAATTAAGTAATACTGAGTAAAGAGATAAGAAAGGGGAAATGAATGAATACACCTCACTAGGTATGTGAACCAATGTATAAACCTAGTGAAAACTTGTGTGTATGTGTGTATATAGTGATAAATTAGTGAATATATTGGATTTAGGTGATCATTTTCTTCATCCTCATGTGTGGGTGGCTTAAGAACTCAATAAATTTTGACTCCATCATTTCCCACCCCTACTTGGTGGATCATCACCTATGAATAGCTTAGATTGGACTGATGGTGTGTACAACCCTCTCATGTAGGTGGTTCAATAATTTAATTAGGATATGAATCCATCATTCCCCACCCATGTTTAGTAGATCTATTTGAAACTAAACTATGTGAAGTAACTATAAATTTCTAACTAGATATATCTAACTCGGTATGTCAGCACTATGACTACTCAAGTACATTAAGTGGATCTAGATAACTTGGGAATGCCAACCACTACAAATAGAGTAATGTAGGAAATTGGTGTGCAACATACAATATGATGTTGGGTGTATACAACATACATAATGACATGTAATTTTTCATTTTATATAATGTGGCATGCACATGCCCCCAAGTCTGATATTTGAGCATGTGGATTCTAGACTGAGTTGTAATAAATTATATCTAGGTATCTAAACTGAATATGGGAATGGTCATGCCATGCATGATTCCCCCAATCTGAGGAAACTAATATGAATATGATTTGAACTAGTATGAATCTAATCAAAATTGAGTAAAACTAATAAATCTTTAACTAAATATATACAAACATATATTGTACCTAATGTACTTTTATGGATAATATATATTTTTATGAAACTAAGGCTATTTTATAGTAGTTACATGTCTTGGACATTAGCACCATTTTTTTTAATGTGGCATTAGTGTCCCAATTTGGACACTAATGTCCTTTTGGTCTAGTTTTTGTGTAACTATGCTTCTTTTTGGGCCACTATTTTCCCATTGTGTTTACCTGAGTCTAATTTTTGTAACTAAACTTATGTGTTGAAAATGTACTATGAGTAAAATATAGGAGCTTAATATCTATGAAAAAAACCTATGAATGCCCCCTCTTTTAAGGGGAGTTGTGGAACTTGTGTAATAACTATCCTTAAAATAAATTTAAAAACTCTATAAAATGTGGGTTATCCAAATCATATATGATATTTTCATAATAATCCAATATAATGTGCATACATAACATTAGAATGTAAGATAATATAAGCATAAGTATGTAATGTAATATGTATTCTATGTCTATCATTCACAAGGGTGTCAGGATATATATAACAATGTCTGTAGTAGTAAATTTGAGTAATAACTGGGTAATTACCTAGGGAATAGGGCATGATGTCCATCATGACACCCAAGTATGAAGGGTAGATGCATGAGGTCCCTCATGACATCAAAAACTAGTGTATGTAAAAATAAAAGGAAAGTGTCATGGCCATGACACATACAAGAAAACATATATACAAAACACATGAGGCACGTAAAGTAGGCCAAGGGGCCAAAACATAAGGGACATGGGCATATGTCACTAAATATTTTTAAAAAAAAATACATACAAAGACATGTTCAAATGTCCACATACGCAATAAATAAGCAATTTGGCTTAGAGACACATAGAAGGACATGTTCAAATGGCTACATACATAATTAGGAAGGCACAAACAAGGATATGGGTACATTTCCAAAGCATACATACTATGAAAAGAAGTGTCTTAAAGCTAAATAACAATGGCATATTCAAATTCCCTAAAATATAAGAAGCATATAAATATAATCAAGTCTAAAATAGGTAAGCTAAAATGAAAATATGCATACATATGTAATATAGATCTGTATAAGATCTAGGATGTACATATGTTGAGTCTAGCATAGTGATAGGCAAAAAAAATTCTAAATGCAAGTAGCATGATCAATATAGATATATAATAGTCTTAAATCTAGTATTTAGATTATATAAAGATAGAATTTGGTAATGGAAACTATGAATTCCCCTAAGTGGGTGAATGTGTCAAGTGAAGACCATGTATTGGTGTATATGTCCCTCAGTGGGTAGATAATAGCAAGTCTAGATTAGTTTAGTAGACCTAAGTCCTATAAATAATTTTCAAGCACTCAAGAATAACAAGTGAAGCATGTATGTATGATAAAAATGAGTATAATAAGTGTATGCACTTAAATTTGCTTGCCCTAATTATTCATACTAATATTGCTAATTTATCCTATAACCTATCATAACCAATTAATCAGATCCCATTTCCTATTAAATATTCTCTACATCATATAAACCTTTCTACAACCTCATGACAAATTAATCATCTCATTATCCTACTAACATCCCACTTTACTACTAATCCTACCTCATTAACTAGCCACTAGCCCACTTACCAGTTAAATATTCATATTTATTCCAACTACCACCCTAGCCTTTCCTACATACCTATAAAACTTAAACCCCATTAAATCCCTAATATATTTTAATCTAATATAGAATTATATAGATCTAAAGAGCTCTCCCTAAAATTATATAACTCTCTAAACTAGAGAATTCTAAAGAAATTAAAAATTCCTCTAAAACCTCCTCCATCAACCTATAAATAGTCGTGCTTGGAGCATGGCTAGACTAATTAGAAAGCTCATAAGCCTTCCTTTCATCTATATACCAGCCATATAAAACACTCACACTCTCTTTCAATCCACTCAAGCATCCAAATAATCCATTAAATCCATGCTAAAGCCATTATCAAGCAATTCAATATATAAGATAAAAGCATTGAATAATCAGTTGGAAAATTTTGGAGGGAAGCTACTAGGAGCAAGGTGATGGAAGGATTTATTCTTAAATTTTTTATTGTTTATATATTTATCTCTATTTTATTTTATTATTTTTTTGGTTTTAAATTTCTATTTATATTAGTTTAGATTCATAGCTCAAAAATACAATCATACATTGGCAATCACAGTGGGAACCCTCCTTTAAATTGGCCATTATGATTGTTAGATGTGTTAGACTAGATTGAAATATTGGTTGGATAAAGAGTGGGCTCCATATTTTTTCAAATTTTCATTTCCCAGGTGAAGTATGGTTTTGCTCTACAAATTGTGTTATTGCATAGGTGATATTGATGACTACAACTATGATTTTGCTAAGACATATGGGTTAATCATTGCCTTTTGTTTTTTCTAGAAAGTTTTTAACTATTTGCATTACTACTTATTAAAAGAGGTGAATTTGATTTACATCTATGGTTATGAATATCTAGATGTGGTTTTGACGTGATATAGTGTTAAAATCAAACATTACATATATTAACATCTTTATGATTCATGTAGGTTTATACTAACTTGATTTATCTTGGAGGGCTAAAATCAAAATATGTCATCCTTAACATTAGTAGTTATTTTATATTAATCAAAATTGCATTTTTTTAGTTGTGGTATTGATCATTAGTTATGGTTTTGCCTCTGTTAGAGGTGGTTTTGATTTTGACATAAAATCATTAAATTAAACTGTTAACTTTTGCTTTGTAATAACTTTATTGTCTTTATCTGATTGTCATTTGCTCATAGAGAAGGGGAGGTGATGTACAAATTAACATCAAACATATAAATACCACTTTGAACTATTTTGTGTAGTACCACATATATATAGAAGTAATATTGATTACTAATTATAGTTTTGTAGGTTACAGAGTCAGTTTTTCAAGCTTCTAGTAGATATTAGTTCCTATTACTCATGTTATACATATTTAGCTTTTTGTATAAAATTTTATCCTACTAAACAGTCTGCATATTTTTTATTGATTATAAAAAATTTAATCCTTACAATACTGCAAGTTTCAAAAGGAGATATTGACTCCTAGAGACGTATTTGAACATGAACAGTTGATTTGGACATTGGAGATTTAAATAACATATTTACCTAGTTAGCACCAAAATATAACCTTGTTATGAATATCTTTAGCATTATAATCATTTTGAAAATATCTTCAGTATCTTGATCATTCTATGAATATTTTTAGTTTTTTTTAAAAGTTATTTTCTATAAAATCATAGTTCAAAAAGAGTGATATTGATACTTAGAGGCAGTTTTCCACACATACAATCAATTTTGATAAAGTAAGTCAAATAATATATTTATCTATTCAAACATCAAATATAGTTTTTTTTTGGTCATTTTATGCATTTTGTAAATATTTTTAATCACTTTGTACATATTTTCATTTATGTTATTAAAATCTATTGTGTTTTCCCAAGTGGTAAAATTACATCTTGCAACTTGAAGTATTGTTTTAGAGTTACGATATTGCTCTGACCACTAGTGGTTTTGCCTATCCATACAGTGATGATTAACTAAAAATCAACAAAATCACATATTGTTAAGTTGTGGCATTTCCTACCAATTGTGGTATTATGTATTTTGTAATTGGTTTTAAATTAATTGACTATGTAAGTATGGTTTTATAAGTCTAAAAGGCAGTTTTAACTATTTTCAAACTACTAATCATTTTCTATGTTAAACACCTTAGCAGGAGGCCCTAGATCATTTTTCTAACGTATTTTCTTTCAAGATCAGGGCGTAGTCTAGAATTTAAATCTTGGATTTGTATATATGTATGTTTGCTTACTTGATTATTTAATTTTCTCACATAGTTAATTAGTCAATTAAATAAACTTTTGTTTACCTATTTGTCTACCCATTTTTACTTTCTATGAGTGCAACGTGATGTGTAATTCATCCTAAAACACTTTATTATTCATTAGGGGTTGGTGACATGGATTTAATAATCATGCATTCAACCAAACTCTATATTTTGGCAATCTATGAATATCAGGGACAATTATCATTGGGCTAAGACGCTGACCCCATACATGTCATCCATAAAGGGTAAAAAATAATTATTTTAACTATGTATTACATATAACCCTACACAAATTTGGGCCCCATGTACCTTATATATCTTAGGGATGACCGTAGACACCTTTATGTAAACCTAGTTTAAGACTTATTGGTCATAATAGACAACTTGTTTCCAGATTCAAGATCAAATCCTAAGTGACCATCAAGTACATAAGGGTTTGAGAGGGTTTGATAGATTCCATTATGGGTTACTATCCTAAAAACTTACTTACAAATCCATTAGATAGTGTAGTCATTGGGTTATACACCTTTTTTGTTGACTAATAATAGGCCTTCTAATTTGGCATGTTTGTGTGTGTGTTTTTATAAGACCCATACTATTTGTGAGTGGATTCATCCCATCCCTTTATCACAAAAACACCTAGAAATTTTTTAGAGCATATCCCATCTTAGGAATAAATAAAATCATCTTCATACCATCATCCACACTCTTGAATATTATATCTCTTCTTGGAACTAAACTATAGTGGTCACCTATCACTCATAATCCTAGTCATCACTTTATCCATCTTATCCTTGATTAAACATTATCAAAGTATACAAACTTTTTAGGTCTTATCTATAACCCCATTGCCTATTCATACTTAACACCCATCCAATTGTCATCTTGCTAGTGTGAAAAGGCATTTTTTCATCTCATCACTTAGTCTCTTTACTAGATTAAACCTTTAGGGTTTTTACCTTGGTAATATTTGATCACCTTAGTCTTCAATATCTAAATATAAATATAAATCATATCCATATCATATCTTTTGACCACTCTAATCCAGGATTTAAAACAAATCTAATGTTCAAAGTCATTTTCCTTCTTGTCCTACACCAAAACAACACTTGCATCACCCAACACTATCCACCATGCCTATCATAACTCATGCCCAAATCCTAAGAATGGGACAAGGATCAAACCAAGAGAATGATGTATTTAGTACTCTAGGTAAGCAAAGTTAAGATAATGAATAAACACAAAGTGATAGACACATTCTTCGAGAAGAGGAATGATTCACAAAGATTTATTTAATAGTGATTAGTTTAGAGCATAGTTTAATTAATATATATATGAGAACCATGACCAAATCCTTTCTCAAGTCATTGGAATGGGGGGAAACTACCCCCTAAATTTAATCCCAATCTCTTACAAAACCTCATTTGTCCATCATCTAGGCCCAATAGTCCACCTTATCCAAATAATAATAATCAAGAATAGGGGGACCTGACCTTATAGACCATAAACAAGAATTGGAAGAATAAGAATAACCCCCATATAATAATTGCATTAAGGCTAAAAGGAATAGATCTGCTTTGAAGGAGCACCTAGATCAATTGACCTAATAAATTAACTCCCTCACATCTTAGTTTTGTGTTAAAAATCAAAGGCCTTCATCACCAAGATGAACTACCAAAAACTCTAATCCTAAATCATCAAGGCTAAGAACATGCCAAGAACAAACTTATAATCCCTTAATGGATCCCTTAGTTTCTCATGAATGGAAGGTGATGAAAGAAACTCTTCAACATATTTACCCTCTTACTCAAGTGATGAGATATAATTATGAATATTTCTATACATCCCCATTAGATATGAACATTTTACAAATACCCTTACCGACAGACTTTGAGATTCCAAAGTTTGACAAATATAAGGGGAGAGGGGACCCATGTGATCATGTTTAGGATTTCTATGTGGCATGTCATGAGGTTGTGTATGATTATGCTTATATACTTATACTCTTCCCCAAAAGTCTCATAGGACCTGTATTTTAATGGTTCATGCATCTACCAAAGGGGTCCATTGTTAGTTTTGGAGAGCTAAAAGAGAAATTCATAAGTCACATTTCCTTTAATATTGAACATGATATTTCCATAGTTTATATCAATAACACTAAACATAGAAATGGGGAGAGCCTATCATTATTTATACAATGGTGGAGAAGCCTTGCTAACCGATTCCATTACATAGTCCTTGAAAAAGTGTTATCCAAAATATTTATTGATAATCTCAATGTTGAATTGAAATATCAATTAAAACTATAGTGTGCCAAATCTTTTGATGAAATCATAGAGAAGGGTATTTAAATTAAAAAGGAACTCCTTGAAAATGGGACAATCAAATTATATACTCAAAATGAACAAGGTCAGAATCAAGATAGCACTTTTTTGGGTAAACCCAAAGTCTTAAACAAAAATAAAAATGTAGTAAGGGATGGTGTCATAGATTCAAAACATGTAAAAATAGTGCCAAAAGCTCCCGCTACTACTAAAAATAAAAATGTCTCCAGTATAACTATACCAAGGGGAAAACCAAAGCCTAGAATAGGAAAGAGGCATATAACTAGTCTTGGTGTGCCCATAGAAATGGTCTTGGAATAATTGCTTATGGCTAATATGATCACTCTCCTAGAAATTTGACCATTGGATGATAGTAAACCATGCCTTGATTGGTATCAAGAAGATGAATTTTGTCAATACCATTGAGTCAAAGGGCATGGCACCGAGAAATGTATGCAATTAAGGCACTTCATCCAAGAATTAATAAAAAAAAGGGATAAATAGAAGTTGAATGGGAGAGTCCAACAAGTTAATCCAAGAATCAATAACTAGGTATATATCAGGATTGATTGCCTAAGCATGATCAGAGGTAAAATAATTACCAAAGGATCAGGTTCAAACTTCCACTTCTAATAGAAATGAATATGACTCCATCCCATACCACTACATTAATACCATAAAAATTTGAGGCCCTAAAGAACTTGCACATCTACCATCCACCATAATTAAAATCAATAGGGAAAAATTTAATTATGTACTCACTACACAATGTGGGAAAATCATAGTTCCTAGAGAACCTTCAAAGGACCTCTCCACCTCCTCATCTCATAAAGTCACTATCCCTAAAAAAGTTTCAAGTTCTTCTAATAAAACATATGATATCATTTAGCATCTTGAGAATACCCCTGCCCAAATCTCTCTTATGGATCTTCTCAAGACATCATCTATGTATCAAGAGATACTAAATCAAGTCTTGAATGAACTAAAATTCCCCAAGTATATTGACACAAGTCAATTTTAGGCCTTGGTGGGTTATTTATCCCCTTCCCAATAAATCACCTTCAGTACCTAGATATGCCACCCATAGGCTCTCACCATAATTATCCATTATTCATTGAAGTGTCCATTGCTAATAAAAAAATACCATGGGTATATAGAGATGGAGGATCAGCCCTAAATTTGTAATCTTAACTTTCTTAAAAAGTTTGGATATTTTGAATCTTCATTAGGACCCACTTTGATAATAATCAAGGCATACAATGATAATGAAAGGTTGTCTATTAGAATAATATTTCTTCCTATAGTTGTGGGAACCATAGTCCACCAAACCTTAATTGACATAGTGGATGTTGATCTCCTATATAACCTAATTTTGGGACACTCATGGATCTATGAGATGATATTAGTACCCTCTAATCTCCACCAAAGTCTAAAATTCCCATCTTTAGGAATGGAGGTCACAATCCCAAGATGAATCAGACACTTTCATAGATGCTAAATAGATTAATCTAATCCTATTTATTATTTCCCTAGCACCCGTAATTTCTCTTATAATCCTAAATCTATGAAATATGTCTAGCCTAATGATCTATCTCTTGCTTCATATGAATCCCTAGATATTACTCATCTTAAAATCATTTCCAAGGGCTATGGGGAGTATGAATACAAAACTCTCTATGTTGGAAACCTACCACTATCCCCACGTAGTTATGGGTCCTTAGATATGAGGCAAGATAAACCCATTACCTATCAGTTTAGGTTCATGGATTTTATAAGTGCAGGTATGTTATCAAATGAATATTTTAAAGAACTTGATGATTCTTGGCTCATTCCTAAAGATAAGGCCCTAAAATTTCACAATCAAAAATACACCCAACTTTAAAAAATGATTGAGAACATTAACTATAAGGGAAAAGTACTTAGTAGAGAGGAACAAGGTAGGATGGAACCTATTGGGGTTCAAAAACATCCAAAACATCTTAGCCTAGGGTACAAACCACTTGGCATTGACCTAAGAACTATCATCATGGATACTTCTTCAATTCTTGAAGAGTCTACTTATGAAAAATAATTCAAGATGTGTTCTATCTATAGTCTCTATGAAGACTTAACTACCAAAAACATATTCTCTGACACTATCATTTCCACCATCAACATTTCCCTCTACTACCCCATACTCATAGACTGGGATTAAAATAATGAGTCATCCTTTGATGTATTCCAAAATGATGAGGCCATCTTTGAATATCTGGGAGCTCAAGATTTTATGCCATCAAGAGACCATAATAAATGATTCTCTATTAATCGAAATGAATCTACATATTTTGGAGAGCAACAAGAGTCACTGAATCAAATAAAAGAAGAAGAATATGACAAAAATGATCCCTCTCAAAATATGGAAGAAATCTAGTAAAATCCCAACAAACAAGAGTCTTATCCAGAATTAAATGAATAAATTCTAGATGAATTTTCTTTAGGAGAATAATCTCCACATCCCCCAACTTATGTTAAAGATCAGTCACATTCTCTCATTGAGGAGGTCATAGAAGTAAATATTGGAATGGATGAAAGTCCTAAAATTGTCAAACTAGGGGCAATTCTCACATATGAGGGGAAAACACCTCATTGAGCTTCTCAAGGAATATATAGATATATTTGTATGGAGTTATTCTAACATGCCTAGGTTAGATCCTACCCTTGTGTTACATCACTTAGTGGTCCATCTGAATGCTAAACCAATTAAGAAGAAACTCCACAAAATGCACCCCAAGGTAGCACTATTGGTCAAAGAAGATCTACAAAAATTCTTAGAAGTTAGGTTCACTAAACCAATTAATTACTCTAAGTGGATCTCAAATATCATCCATGTTGCCAAACCATAAGAAGGAATAATAAATTGTACCAACTTCTAAGACATAAATAAGGCATGTCCCAAAGGCAACTTTCTTCTACCCAATATTGACATGATTGTGAACTCTATTGTTGGGTTGAGATGCTTTCCCTCATGGACAATTTTTCTAGATATAATCAAATCAAAATTGCTCTTAAAGATCAACATAAAACTATATTTATCACTCCATATGGGACCTTCTACTATTAATTAATGCCATTTGGTCTAAAAAATATGGGAGCCACTTATCAAAGGGCCATTTGGTCTAAAAAAATATAGATAAGAGAGGCTACAAGAGTTCAAGTAATTAGATGAAAACTATTTAAATGCCCTTGATCACCTTAGGGCTTATCAAAATAAACTTAAGGTCCAATAATGTAAAAAGATCTAATCTAGATAATTTGACATTGGTGACCTAGTCCTAAAATAAAATTAGAAAAACACTAATGAAAAGCATGAAAAGAAAGGAAAATTTGAGTCAAATTGGCTTGGGCCCTATGTTATTATTGTAAATTTTGGACCAAAAGCCTAAAAATCAGCCACTTTAGATGGTGATGAGCTTTATTATCCCATAAACATTATGCACTTAAAGTGGTTTTATACTTAGAGGGATCCAAATATCCTCATAGGACCCCACTCTTGGGGCACATCCATCTTCACCACTTTGCTTCTCCCATCTTTCCATCCCATCCACTCATTTCCCATATGACCCTAATCCTGACAATGGGTATACAATATATGTTTTTGGGAAATTAGTAGATATGAGTGTTAGACATGGGGAATATCATTGATGAAAGTGAAAAAGGCTATCTATTGAGGAGTTATCTAGAACATCCAATCCACTTTCAAAACTGCTAATTCCATTTTGGCATCCTAATCCAAATCCCAATTACATCCTCCTAGATGACTCTTCTTCTTATCATCCTCAATTGCACCCAATTTTGTCCATCCCCATTCACTCCCTATGAAAAAATCCATATGTACCCACTAACCTCATGACTAAATAATGGTCATCCAATATTTATCCTCTAGAATATATGGTATGTTTTTGTACATAACCAATTCTTTAAAGTTCACTCTAGATCCCAGGATTATCATTACATTTAGGAAGATCTTTGTCTTTATTATCACAAAGATTATTAGGAACTATTTACCATTGTGAATATCCATTTATCCATGACTTTAAATTCATTTCTCTTAGTCTAAGATTTTATTAGGTCATCTTATACATACTCAACATTATTATCTTTTATTTAAATTTCTTAGTTTCCCATTAGGTTATGTTTTGACAAATAAAAATCATGTTTAAACTCTTTATTACTGCATTATAGGGTTTTAGGCCATCCTATAAATAATATCATCATTATCATTTTTATCTACAATATGTAGTTGACCTTGTAATCATATAAATCATTTTTTATTAACCCATTTAGTTAATAGTCAAATATTGAGTCTTATGGTCTACATATAAATATTTTCATTTGATTGTCTTGTTAATATGATTGTGTCATCAAAATATTTTATTGCATTGTCATAGTCCTATTTATAATTATTTTGATTGTACTTTTAAGTGTTAGATTTTGTAAATATTTTGTCTTATCCTTTTTATAATGGGAATGAGAATAGCATTAAGTGATTACCTAATATAGAAATTGGGAATGTCATTAATAGATTTCCCGCTCCAAGTCCTCGAGTACTTTGAATCAATGTGACCTTCATTATATTAATGTTGTAGGTACACCTATCCTCATAGTGTAATAGTAAATTTGGATTTCCTACATTTCCAATGCCTTGAATACCCCACAACTTATATCCACCCCCTAATCATTCCACTATCTTTTTTGACCATCTTAGCCTAACTAAAACCCCCCACCTCCCTGGTACAAGAGGATTTTACCCAGTATTATTTTATGAGACATATGAATAAAATCAAAGGGCTACTTATCTATCTCCTATCACATGTTACTAATAAAAATAATACATCATTTATGTCTAAACCATGACATACACATCACATAATAAATAAGATCATCCACATCATCATCAATTAAGAACATCATGATAACATCATAGCATCAATAATAATCAATAAACCATATAATCTAGATCCATGCATCGACATCACATAATCCAAATCCATAATAAATACATTCATCACTGATCATCACATGTAATCACAAATATCCAATGTATAATCTAGTCAATATATCATCAATCACATGAGCACAATATAATCACAATGTCATATAAATAGTCCCATAATCACATATAATGTCCATAAGAGTCTACTCAAAATATATATGTATAATGAGGGCCCCATGGGTATCCATGTGCTAAAATAATACATGTCCAAAATATACATCATGTCTCACAAAAAATCTAGATCAAAGTTGTCCTAGAGGCCTCCTAGTTGGTTGATGCACTAACTAAAAGGAAGTAATGGCCTTGTAAGATGGGGCACATTAGTCACTGGTACCATACCCTCATATAAATATTTTTAGTACTATGCCTCATGTGTCAAATAGGATATTTGTCTAGTAACATCCCCCAAACCTTGCCTCTATATTAAGACATCATCCTCCTCCCTGGCCCCCTTATCCACTTGAAATTCAACCTCTCTCTAGCCTAACCTCACCTAGATCTAACTAATTTTCCCCTATAAATTCAATACCTATGCATCTTGGGTCTAGATCTACCTATGTAAAGTAGCAATATGATTGTCTTGATCCTAGTTCTAGCTAAGTAGTCCCTAAAAATATGTAACCTATCCAAATATCCCTATAAGCTTCCTTAATATAGATCCCATCTAACCATCCTCCTGTATGATCTACCATTATAATTCCACTACCTATAACTAATATATATCTCACTTAGTGATAATCCATACCACCTCTGTAGCCTTAGCCTAAACCTCTTGTCTCAATCTATCTAGTAGTGCATGATCATTCACACTGCTAGGTGGCCTAGATGGCCCTGCAACATTTATATTTCCCCCCTCATTGCTTGGTCTGTATCCTAGTCTCCTCCCACACCATGATCTCCACCATCAATAACCATAAATGCTAGACCATCCCCATCTAGCCCATCGTGACCATCTTATCCATACTACCCTACCTGAGCCTGGGGCTATGGTCTCTAAACCCTTCCCATCCTCAAATGGGCCTTGCCTATAACAACCTTTGTATCACTCCTCTCCTCTTCACTCTTGATGGTTATCTCAGTAATCTTTGGGACCATCTCTGTGACCACGATCTTGTATATGTTGTTGTGACTCCAAGATCCACCATGGGTGTCTAATAATCTCACATAACTATGGAAATGCTAACATAATCCATCCTTGCTAATACCCAATCCATTTTTTTCCTCTACTAGGGCCTCTCCATATCACTACATGAAAATATGTGTTACTCTCTTGGGACATCCTATTTCCATCCAAATTATCTCTAAACTCAGTCTGGACTATATCTCTTGATAATATAGTCTCGATGCCTTTGTAGGTAACATTATTTTAGCATAAATCTTGTCACATATGCATCTTCATCCCATCCCCATTAGATCTATCTATACGGAATCTAGGTTATCTGATCAGCCCTCAAACTATTGAAATCATGTCTGTAGAATTACATATCACCCACATGATCCCTCTAAACTCCCAAAATGATGTACCAACCAAAAACTACAGGTTGATTAGGATCTTTGCCTCCATGATTCCCCAATGGTCTCTATATTTTTATGTACTCCCAACTCAAAATCTAAAGTAATAATGATGTACCAAATCTAGTTTCCCCTCTATACACACCCATGTGCAAGTCCCTATAAAAATGGCTTAGCATTATGGTACCTTAAGAAAATATGTAGTAGTCCTAAACCATGTTATTAACAACATCTCTCAGCCTAAGGTCAAACCACTATCCACTCTTGTCTAGCAATAATATGATAGTGACAAGAGACACAACAACTAGAGTAAGTTTATCAATCAACCCATATCTAAATTCCCTCTCAATATCTATCTGCACATCCCATACTTTGATATACATATGCCCACATAGTCTTTGCATAGTCACACTATGTGACCACGATCACCAGTAGATTTGATTACCTCTCATCGATAGTCGATAAATATGTAGCACATCGTCCAAGGTCATGGTCATCTCCCTAGTCATAAAATGAAATGTACTAGTCTTAGAGTACCATTGTTCCATTAAGGTTGTGATCAATGCTTTGTCTATTTGAATCACTATCATCATTTTAATATAAGAAAGGATAATCATCTATAATACCCCATAATATATGGGAGTTAGTCAATTCATCTCATTAAGAACTAAAGGGTGACATAATTGGGACACTAACATTCCTAAATCCTCCTACACCAATGAGCATCCCATCAATCCAAAATCACTATTAATCTATTAATCCTCACCTATCTCACTACCCCTATTGACCTAACCCATCACAACTATCCTATCTATCCTATCACTCCTACCTTTCCTCTCTAACTCATCCATCATACATATCCTATCTAACCAATCAAATATAACCTCCCTATCTAACCCACCTATCTAATTTACCCATCTACCCTTCCTAACTACCCATCTACCTATCTATATAACCTAATCACCCACCCCCTTATCCATTGAATACTTTCATACATCCTATTCCCCCCATCCCCTTTCTATTCTTTTAACTATCCCTCAAGCTTACATTCTTTAAAATCACATCTCCCTTTTATCCCTAATCCTTAGTTTTGTCAAAATTGTATATCACAAGTTGTGGTTTTTCAAAACTACAAGTCATTACTTATGGTTTTTCAAGACCACATTCCACTCATGTAGTATTGAAATCATTCATATTACTTTCTATTGTATTCCAAAATTACAACTCACCACATGCATTTTTTCAAGACTATAGCTTGCAAGTGCAATACCATACTTTGAGATTTCAAACTGCAACTAGGGGTAGTGCCTCCAGAGGTAGTTTTACATTATCTAGTCATAATTATATTAAATACATGTAATAAATGCATTAAAGATTAAAAAAATAAGGTTAGGGCACTCACCAGTGGTCTCATGTTGGATGCCCTCTTGAACTCCTACACCCTCTTTCCATGGTCAGATGCTCATGGGACATGATCCATGGTTTTCTCTCCAAAGCTCAAATCATAAATAACCAAAAGTGAAAATGGCTCTTTTTAACCTACCCTTTTCTATTTTACCCCACCTCCATAACCTTATTCTTTTACCCCTTCACCCTGAATAACCCCTGCTAATTATACCTTCCTATCTAATTAACTAATTTTAACCTCATACAACTTTATGTATCCCATTATCACATTTAATCACATTCTGGTCATTATTTTCTATCCCCAACTCATTTTTAAATAACTCTTTAGGGCATGGCCTTCCATTCCCACACTCATTGTCTAACATATCGAGTCAGAACTACATCGACTTGAGGTTTCTTCAGACTATGTAAGTAGCACTTGGCCACTTTTTAAGTGCCTAGGGATAGCTCCACCACTACTAACAACCAAATCCATTCTCATCCCCTTTATGTCACCTAAATATATTAAATTGTATTGAGATACATTTATTATATCACAACCATTTATCATCCCCAATTACTTGATGAATATCATTTATCAACCTATAGTTATCCCTTACATGAATCCTTGCTAGGGAATTATCACTATCTCATGGCCTATTTAATTTATCCTTTTCCCAAAAATATGTCAATAACTCAAGAATTTTCATCTTATCACATCAATCCACTCACCTCCTACTTTGGCATTGGTATTTTACTTAGGACTCATAATACAAGGCTAATCATGGTTGCTTAGGTACATTCCCCCTTAGGACTTATCTTATATTGACAACATTCCACCCTTGTATTCTACTTAGGGCATCCTATCATATCTCAACCAACACTCAGGGCATCCTAAACCCTCATTGTCTTAGTCTTATACCTACCCTAAGAATCTATTTTCAAGTGGCCACCTGGCTCGTTCTTCCTTGCCTATCCCCTTGAGGGGGCATTATGCAACCCTATTTTACTAACTTATCCATGAAATGGTTTTTATTTAAAATACCATTACTCCTCACTTTTCTCACTCACAATTCCCTTTCAAAGAGGGGCAAAATCTATGCACTTAAATTCACTCGACCTAATTATTCATACTAATCTTGCTAATTTATCCTATAACCATAATCCTAACCCATTAATCCAATCCCATTTCCTATTAAATATTTTGTACACCCTAAAAACCTTTCTACACCCCCATAACAAATTAATTGTCTCATTTTCCTACTAACATCCCACTTAACTACTAATAATACCTCATTAACTAGCCACTAGCCCACTTACTAATTAAAAATTCATATTTATTCCAACTACCACCCTAGCCAACCTACCCCCCTAGCCTTTCCTACATCCTTATAAGCCTTAAGCCCAATTAAATCCATATTATCCCTTAATTTAATTTAGAAATATCTAGATCTAGAGAACTCTCCCTAAAATTCTAGAACTCTCTAAACTAAAGAATTCTACAAGAATTAAAAATTCCTCTAAAACCTCCTCCATCAACCTATAATAGCCATGCTTGGAGCATGTCTAGACTAATTATAAATCTCATAATCCTTCCTTTCATCCATATACCAGCCATCTAAAATAATCACACTATCTTGCAATCCACTCAAGCATCCAAAGAAACCATTAAATCTATGTTGAAGCCATTATCAAGCAATCCAATATCCATGTTAAAAGCATTGAAGAATGAGTTGAAAAATCTTATAGGGAAGCTACTAAGATGAAGGTGGTGGTAAGGATTTATTCTTAAATTATTGATTGTTCTTATATTTCTCTCTCTTTGATGTTATTGTACTTTTTGATTAAAATTCTTATTTATAGTAGTTTAGATTCATATCTCAAAAATATAATCATACACTATGATATCTAGCATATATAGTGTCTAAAAGATATAATAAGTGTAAACATAGCAATGCATACAATCTTTAATTTTGTGTTTTCTAAGAAATTATTTGAATGTTTCTATGTATTTTGACATATGATATTGTTTTTTTATTTTCTGGATAGAAGTTATGTACAAGTAACATGAAAATGAACTATGTACAAAGAGAAAGAGAGAAGGAAAGTATGTACAAAAAGGGAGGAAAAATACTAATAGATGAGTCTTATGGGAGACTCACTATTATTATTGCCTATATAAAATAAGGTAATTATGATCATGTGTGATATGTGAAAGGGAAACTGTGGTTGCATAATCTATTACATTAAATGATCTATATTTAGATCTACATATGAAGTAATGCTATGAATTTATGGCACTGACTATGGTTCCCTATGAACTATAGGATTCTTAGGGACCCATCTAGTAGGAGAAGATATAGGTGGCATGGGTGTTATGTTATGAGAACCTTGAGAACCCAATAAGACTGGTCTTAGTAAAAAGTGAGGAGAGGTAGGCCCTCTAGAATATGCAACATATCTATAATGTAGTGGTCTCTCTAATAATGATCTACATGGGAGATTATGTATATGTGAAAACATTGTAGGAGTATACCTCACTTGCACTAGTGGATCTACTAAAATTTATGGTGTACTAATAGGAACTATGTCAAGAGTTGTAACTGATAACTATGTTATAACTGGTAACTATGTTATAACTAGTAACTATGATGTAATTGCTTGTGGAATAGGTAGAGGATACTCATATAGAATACCCTCAACTATGACCACCTAATTTTCATGTATATATTTTAGGCATATGTGTACTATATATGGGATGGCTAATAGCTATTATATCCATGGCTTACCCAATAGCATATGAAATATGCCTGCACTAGGTAGTATTAAGAATATAGTGGACACATGTGCTAGTCCAACATATAGTGGAAGTAAAATCTCCCTGATGGAGCTCTAAACATGACCACTAAAACCATTTATGATTGTGTCTATAGGGAATATAACATAATCTTAATACCCCAAATGTTGTATAAATGTGATAGTGCACATGTTAATGCTTGACTCATTGTCAACCATAACACTCTGGATAGGATGAATATGTAATCTCATATAAAGAGTGCATAAATATGTATCATCATTAATAATCTCATTCTCTAATAAAGTGATGATTGGTCTAGCTATAACTATAGTGTGATACACATCAATGATATTATGTAGTGGGTGTGCCTCCTCTGTAATCATGTGATATGAAGATTATGTTGGATGTGCTTGATATGTGTAGTGAACCCCTGAAGGATTCCCTGCCTCATTTGTTATGTGATTTGAAAATAGGTCTGAGAATATTTTGAATTCCTTATCTTCTATTTGTTTTACTTTTGGTGCCTTTTTGGGTGTGCCCACATCAATGATGTTAGCCTCAATCAAATATTGTATCTTATGTTTTAGGCTAATGTATCTATTTGGTGTATGGCTTAGTTCCTTGTGATACTCATAGAATGAATTAGAATCATAATTATTTGGAAGAAGTTGTGTTATATCAACCTATTTGATGGTTTGAGGGATAGATATGACATTTCATTCCAATATTTCCTATAGAACTTATGTCGGTGATTTTTGAAGGTTGGTGAAACTTTGTGTAGAGGAGTTAATAAAAACAAGTGAGGAGATGGATCTAAAGTTGTGTTAACTATGGTCTTTGGATAACTCTTGTTTTCAATGTCCCTTATCTTTTATGGAGGCTTATTATAGCTCTTAGAAATTGATTTTGATCCACTAGTATATTTTAGGTTGTCCATTGATAAAATCTTGAATTCTCTTTATTTTACTATGTGGCACAAATCTTTGAATGTTGAAAACTTCTTAAACAAGAGAACTTCATGTAATACTAGTAGAAGACTCTATTTCAAGATGTATTAAAGCTCTTTATCTGACATGGGGATAGTTAATTTAGCTAATAAAGTCTTGTATCATAAGATATATTCTACAAAAGGGTCATTTGAATTTTGTTTCAACTATGCAATTTGAGCATATGAGATTTTTTCACTGATGTTTATGGAAAAGTGTGCTAAAAATATGTCTTCCAAAGGATTGAATGCTATGATAGATTAGTTTGATAGCTCATAAAACCATTATAACGCATAATCCTTTAAACTATGTGGAAACAAATTTGTGATAAGCCAATCATTAGACATGTAAACCAAACATTCTATGTGAAAAGCTCATATATGATGCTTTGGGTCACTCTTACCATCATAAAATATAAGCTTAGGTTCCATGAATCCAGATGACAAGGGAGTTGTCTCTATGTTATGTGTCAAAGGTGTATGTAAGAGAATATTAGAATCCAAGACTGGTGATGGCCTAGTGGCTCCATTTTCAAGATGTAACACATTATCTTGTGTAGTATAAACCTTGTGCATAAGGGATTATACATTTGGAGTGGAGGAATTAACCATAAGAGGTGTATTTTTCATTTAAGGTTGTTGAGTTATAATTAGTTGTTATGCTAGTTGAGTTAGCCCCACTATAGGTGTAACAATGTCATTAGTTGGGGGTGTTAAATATTGAACATTGTTTGATTACTTATTAATTTCCATTATGTATTGTAAAATTTATGCATGATCAAGGGGTTGTTTCCAAAGTCTATCTCTGAATATCTATAGGATCTCATCCTTATTGACAATTAGATTTTCATTATTAAGTGGAGGGAGAGTGTCCTGATTTCCAACTTATGTATGATATTGATCTTGTTTATATTATTCATCTTTGGATGCATTATATTTGAAATCCACATAATCAAGGTGTGAAGGATCAACAATGGGAGTTAAAATGGGTCCATTATACATGGTATAATCTCAAATAATAGGAATTAAAATATGCTTGATAGGATTACCACCTAGCCTAGCACTTATTTGTAATAGAAGAGAGAGATTTTTTAAATGGTAATATTAAATAAATTTAAATAGAGCTGCTAATATATAATATATATAATCTTAAAAACTTAAAGCAACAAATGAAAATAGGAAAAAGAAGGATACAAACCCTAGGATCATCTAGGGTTAGGGTTTGAGTAGTATTCAAAGTTAGGTTCACCAAATATTTTAACATTTTATGACTTAGTGAATGTAAATATTATGTTTGTTAAATACATAAGTAGACTAAACTAGGTAATTAATATGCATAAATAAATTCACTAATTTATTATAGAATTGACTAGTTTTGAATTTTCTAAAAATAGTGATAAATAGTGCAAGTAAAAACCTAGCTAAAAAACATTTTAGATGTATGATCTAGGTGTTGAAAACTAAGGTGGAAGCTATTTTGAGTGTCATAAAATAGATCTCAATGTCAAAAACCCTCCTAAATAATAACACCATATTTGAATAATAGCATCATTATTAGAAATGTGGTGGTAGTGTCTTGATATTAATGGTAGTGTCCTTTATGCAAGATTATCCCAAGCTTTTGAATGCACATATGTATGGATCTCTGAGATCTGTTTATGTGTGCACAAGTTTTGAAACCATGTGTAATGACTAGTTTAGTGAGTAAACCCTAGTCTTCCATGTAGCTAGTGCATCTAATTGATATGAGGTAAAATGTGTGTTTGTTAGTAGGGTAGCATGGACATCCTCAACACCCTATTGTGAAGAGAGTTGCCTACACATCAATACTCTGAGGAGGGATCAAGTCTAATGTAGTTATCTCTACTTAAGTGCTAGTGTAAGTGTAAGTTATTTTAGTATGATAGTGGCCTTAAGTGCTTTGAATGTGCTTGAGACTGAAAATCTAGGTAATCTAAACTTAGGGTTGTTGTAGATGGTAGTATGCAAAAGTAGAGTATAATAAGGATTGATATCCTTAATTGTGCACAACTTATTCTATATTTGAATGTGTATTTTACATATGATTTCCAATTACTGGTTAGAGGGATAAAATTCATGTATTTATATTATTATGATGTTTGTGTGGGTGATAAAAGATGTCTAGGCTGACCCTAGGAAGTTCTAATTTTGAAAATATATTCATTTAGAAAAATAAAGGGGTAAAATAAATTAACGCCATTTTGGGAACACT
The DNA here is from genome assembly GCA_037957365.1 of Torreya grandis. Classification (NCBI taxonomy): domain Eukaryota; kingdom Viridiplantae; phylum Streptophyta; class Pinopsida; order Cupressales; family Taxaceae; genus Torreya; species Torreya grandis. The sequence goes on from JARHVA010002329.1 coordinate 506,316, forward strand.
AGTGGCACTATTGTCCTTATCATGGCACTAGTTTCTGGGTGGCAAAACACTAGGCATGAAGGGACAATATAAGAAAATGAGTGTCTAGGATTGCTTTAGGGCTAACTAGGGATGCTTGTGGCCTACACAAAGGCTAGGTAAGTGTGATAATAGATCCATAATAGGTCTAGGGATAAGCTAGGGATATGTGGTCTCAATTAGCACTCAAGTACCACTTTTGGGTGATTATAATAGGTAACCCCCAAAATATGGCACTTTATAACTTTAGTGTTTTTATAATAAAAATAAAATCAATCGATCAAAAATATAAAATAAGGAAATTTTGAAAAAAATGACACTCAATTCTGAGTTACTTATCAAAACTTATGACAGATTACATTTTCCATCATTAATGGCCTATTTAATGAATTTGCAATAAAATTGTAAATGCACAAGTGGAAAGGGAGTGAACATAGCCTTCCATCTAATCAATGGAACAAAATTGAATGTTGGACCTACTCAAGTAATCTAAAAACAAAATGGACCCACTAACACACCCCTACGTATACTTTTAAAATAAAAAATGTATTTTAAGGGAAAATGTTAAAAATAAATATATTTTAATTAAATTAAAACATTCTTTTATAAAAAATGAAGGATTTGCATAGAAAGTAAGATTGAATTAGATTTTATGGATAAAGTTCTTTTGACTATCATGCAAAATATAAAACCTTCAGACTGGGTGTCTCCATGCAAGAAGAAAGCATGGAACTCTCATGCAAGGTGCATGTAGTAAAAAATATCAACATAATAGCTAAAAAAGGATCACATGCATCCTTTGGATAGGTCATAAATACCATGTAATATGATAATATTTAAAGTACCATGCATCCATAGGAGACACCTCCACATAGCCATAATGACAAACAACCTAAAAATCCTTTCTAAACAACTAGTAAGAGGTCTAAGATGGCCAAATACAGTCCAAGATAGTTAGAATATAGTTGTACACTACCAAAAACATCCTCTAATTAGCATTTATCTTATGCTATGTAGGCTAGTATAGGAACACACATCAATCATTCTAGACATATAGATAAAACCCAATTGAGTGTTGAACAAGGGTAATCCCAACATCTATTGTTTTTATATAGAAGCAATCTTGGACAGACCATGTGAAGGCCTAGTGATGTACAACAAATTATGCCTCACTTTGAATCAAACCCTTTGTGTTGGATTCAATTTATCACATTGGAATGCTTTATTGATTACCATTCTCTAAATGGACCTTGTAAACATGTCCAAATCCTCCTTCCATGGTCTAGTTTGTGGTTGGTGGAAGGGTTTGGAGAGGTGAGAGGAGGATAATGACACCATAAGGTTGTAAGGACATAGCTCAAATGGTGTAGGGGTATTTTCAAAGTGACATACATGATATTTCTTTCCATGCCTTTAGGTTTTGTCAAAAACCATGTGATAAATGATGTTTTTAGCCTTTCAACTATCTCTTGATGAGCATTCTACATGAACTTTTTAAGCAGTTAGTTGAGGCCCTTGAGAGTTCTAGCAGATTCAATTAGATCTATTAACTAGGTTGTATAGATGTAAAACTAAAATCCTTGATTTTTATGTATTCACATGGTTTGGAAAAATTATTTGAAGCCAAGGAGACTATGTTTCCAACCTGGTAAATGATTTTGCCTTAGTGTGAAACTTTACACAAAAGGGATCTAAACCAATTGAACTAGGTAGCTAGACAATAAGTGCTTCTATAGCACAAAAAATTATAGAAATGGAATAAAAACCAACCCTTTTTTTGCAAAATAAACTCATGATTTCAAAATATAAACTAATAGTGAATAAGTAAACCAAACATTCATATACTAGAATGACACTCTAATAATATGTCAAAGTGGATACCAGGACCTCTAGATCAAGCAAATACACAAGTTTGAGTGAAAACACAAGTTAAGCAAGTGCACAACACAACTACAAATTGAATAAAATCAAAAATCATGAGAATAATGAAAAAGAGATTTTGATAAAATATACAACACTCCATAAATAGCTCACTAATGCAAGATGTATAAATAGGGAGGCAAATGTGTAACCTCCATGAGTCAAGAATAGAAGAGTAACTCCCATACCCATAATAGTTGGTCAAGGGAGTTACTCGTATAATAGTGGTCAAATTATAACTCCCAAGTAAACCTAAGAAAGCTAACCTATAAGAGTAGGAAAAATCTAAGGAAAATAAACCCATAATAAATAAATATGGAAAAATAAAATCTTACACTAACAAAATTAACCATTGATAACACAATTGACAATATAAGTAGAAAAATGGATGACACAAAACTCATAAATCAACCTATATGATGGGGCCTAAACATAAGAATTAATCAAATGTATAGGTTTCTCAAATTTGGATCTCATTCATACTATACTATAAGCATATACTTGCATACTTTATGTTCGAATCCAAATAGAGTGTTCCACTTTCCAACTGAGCTCATACTAACACCTGTAGTCATACAAACTAACATCAAGAGTATCTATCTAATATATATCAAAATAAATATAATAAACTAAGTCTAAAATAACATTATGTAAATTAAATATTTTTTAGTTATCCCAAGTTCTTAATACATCGAAATAATACTTGAATAATAATGGAAAATATAATATCAGTTATGAGTGTTCTTGACAATTTTAAATCATTGTATCCAAGCAAGAATAAAATATCCCATATGTTAAATAATGGGCCAATTAAATGGATGGAGGCAAGGGAACCTTGAATTATCAAGCACGTACATGGAGGTCATACTAATATTTGACCTCTATGTACCTGCTAGATACTCCATCTACCCTGAAGTACCCAACAAGCATGTGGAATTCATGATGAACATTAACCTCTACATGCTTATTGGATAATTTTCCTACCCTCATAGTATCCATTAGGAACAGAAAGGTCACATTGATAAATAAATTCTATGTGCATGTTGGATACTTCATTTACCCCTTCCCCCTCCATCCATTCCATTGGCTCATTAACCCTCTAATGTTGGACCACATTTCTTACATCTTAGATTTTGAGCATTACCATCTAGTCTATTTATGGTTAGTTCACCACTTACATTACCCCATTATCCCTTTTCCAATATCCCCACTTATTACATCCTTGATTCTAAGTTCATGATACATGTTGACCCCTGACTAGTCACATTTAGTTCTTCATCACGTTTCCCTAAGTACATTGGGATTAATAATAGTTATTTACTTTAACCATTCTTTTTTTCATTAACCACAAGTTATTTCCTTAACCATGATTTTCATGTTGAGTGTACTTACTGATTATGCTCAAAATTTAGGATGTAAGATTTGGGGTCCATCATCAGAGGGATAACAAGCCAATAGAATAGACAAAGGGAAGGACCCTCAAAGTATCTAGTAGGCACTTAGAGTCACACTAATAATTGATATCCATGTGCTTTTTGGATACTCTATCTACCCTTAGAGTATCTATTATGCACATGGAGGTCACATTGACCATTTATCTCCATGTGCCTAGTGGATACTCTGTCTACCCTCAGAATATCTAGTAGGCACATGGAGGTCATGTTGATAGATGACCTTTATGTGTATGTTGGATTCTCCATCTACCCTTAGAGTATCCATCAGGCATGTGGAGGTCACACTAATAATTTACCTGTAGGTGACTCTATATACTCCATATACCCTCCCCTCCATCCATTATGTTGGCCCATTAGCCATTCGATGATTAGCCCCATTTATTACATCTTTGACTCTCAGCATAACTAGTTGGTATGTTTAGCATGAGCTCAAATCCAAGTATGTAATAAGTGGGTCCCATCGAGAGATAGATAATAAGCTAATACAAGTGATATACTGACAATAAATATAATATTAAATTATTTTTTAATCTCGTGCCCCTTCATATAAGATAAGGTTTTCATATAGCTAATGGGATAATTAAATGGATGAAGCACTGGTAGATAAAGTGATCAGAGGAAACATGGAGGTCAACTACCCATATGATAGTTCATGCTAAATGCACATCTATTTATGCTCATAATGGAGGATCTAATAATTTATCCAACCAGATAATTTATGAGCATTGAATGTAATCAGATAAAAAGTTTAACAAGGATGACCATGCTTGTAGTTGATCTCTACATACCTGTTAGTTACTCTGTCTACTAGCACTTCATCTACCTAATTTATTTATAATATAAATAGTAACAAATGAATCCTTATATGGCATACTTTATTTAGAACATAAGGTTGGATTTTATTTACATGATAAGGAGTTTTTGCTAAGCATAACTTATGAGTACATTTGGTATGGACCACCATGTTGGATGTTGAACATTAGTTAGCCCAAAAAACTAAAATTTAAAAGTTATCCAAGTTACTTTCATGCCATTTAGAATGTTCCATTTTGATGTATATAGAATATCATGCCCCATTACCCTTTCATAGTAAAAAATTGGGAACATGGTATTGAACTAATTATACCTTATCCTAGGTGTGGTCAATTTCAATCTCATTGAATTAGTTCAATGCCTTATTCCCTATAGGACAATACATTAAATGATTTGATGAGATAACTTATCCCTCCATATGGTATTGAAAGGAGCATTTTAACTATTTGGTGCATTAACATTTTTGGATAATGTGACGTGGAGGTGGGGGGAACCAAATAAACCAACATCTAACACTCAGAGATAGGATAACATTCATTAACAATATGGTAAGGTAAATAATAATGATTAAGTCAAACAACAATGGTTAAACCAAACGATGGGCATGGTCTTGAAAAAAACTAATTGTAATATTTTCTATTGATAACTCAATCATGTTAATAATAAAATGATCATGGAAACACATTAAATATATTGTTGATTACTTGAAACTAATGGTATACTTGTTTGGGAGTGATTTTATGATCTTACCCTATTTTGTGCATAAACATGTATATTATATTTTGTGATTGATCTCATGTTGAGGGTGGTTATAACTATTCCCTTAAATGGTGATATGAATGGATGTTTCTTATGTTTGATTTTTTGTTGATAATGGAAAGAGTGACATAGGTGGTGGATAACTTAGTACTATTTTTCTCTCAATGTTATGTTTTCCTTAACTTAGTACTCAGTATAAGTGTTTCTTTTGGTCTTGAAAAACACTTACTGTGTTCATTTTTGTTGATAACTCAATCAAGTTCATAATATAAGAATCATTGAAATCCATTTACTATATTTTTGACTATTTGAAGCAATTAATAATAGGTGAAAGAGAGTTAGATTTTTGTGAATAATGTTTAACTAAATATATTCCTTTTTTTTCATATGATTATGGACAACATATATTTCTTGCATATAGTTGTTTGATATGAACCATCAATATGTATAATAGTCTATTATTAGCCATCTTATTACAATATTTATAATGTCTTACATCTTGTTTGTATGTGTAATATCCTTTACATTCTATATAATGGTCTACTATTGTCCATCTTATTATAGTGTATATAATGCCCTACATCTTGCTTGTATGTGTATGCAAATGAAAATGCAATTAACATATAAATTGATATTAGTTTAGAGAAGATAAATCATACTTACTCTTTTAATTATTGATACATTAGATATTTCAGGTCATGACTAAGATGGATCCACTCGACCTAGCCAAGGAATCTCTTACCATAACAATATCACTAGGAAGGGTTCTAAAGCCTTCAGTCAAGAAAAACTATTTAATAAACCTAAGTCTATGTTTTCATATTCAAAAATGTATATGAAAAATAAATTAAAGTATAATATAATGTTCACCAAAGCTTGTAACATAAAATAGGGTTAATAAACATAAAATTAAACATTCATAAGAGAATCCTAATTAAGTTATATATAGATAACACTCTAATGCATGAAGATAGCAATATATTCAAAAACCATTACTTATGCTACATCTATCTACTAAAAGAGAGGATCAAAGTTAGATATATCTTGAAAATAAACCCATCAAAACTCAATGTCTCCCTTGGCTAAAGGTGTTTTATAAGAGGTTGTTATGGTTGTAAGGATCACTAAGAAAGGATAAAACATCCAAAACCTTTTCACAAGACAAGATTCTTCTCCAAGTATAAACCCTAAGCTAAGACCCCTAAAGTAGAATGACAAAAGAGAAGATTGTAAATAAGTGAAAATGAATAATTAACTCTTGTTGTCTCTCTAAGAATGGTGAAATGAATGTGTTTATATAACTGGATCTAACCCTAGTCCTTTCTAATAGTTTAATTTATAGGGTTAACCCAATCAACTCTATATCATTATTGACAAAATCAAATTATCTCTTGGTCTATGTCAACCCCTGCCTAAATGAGTTTTGTCAATTAAATTATAGGGTCGATGGGGTTGACATTGTATCGTAAATTGTTAAAAAGGGTTTTAGACCAGGGAAGGGCTAATGAAAATGGAAAATGACTAAGAAAGGGTACAAAATATGAGGTAAAGCTTAGAGAAATATTTTGAGGAAATGATTATGTAGGTAATAAGTCATAGTAAAGAAACAACAATATTGCAAAGCACTAATGGTCTGCCCACCCCTTTCCTAGTGCACCCCTTAAGACATGCACTTAGAGAGATTGAGACTCAATGGTTCTTACAAGAGAAAAAGCATCAGTAATTGATAAATATTAAAAATATTATGTGTATACATAATTAATCTATAGTCACTCAAACATATTATTTTTTTCTAAGAATAGATAAAACTAAAATAAATTGATGTTAGTATGTTTTAAGATGTGAAGAAGAGAAAATATAGAAGAAGTGGGAAAATAGATTTAGAATCACACTTTCTTGTCAAAGGGGAAATGAAATAGGTGGAGAGAATGAAGAAAAAAACAATGTATAGAAAATCTTTATTGAAGTTAATACACTCAAATTAGGGTTGTCAAAATAAGAGGACTTTCGACATTAAGAACTCTGATGAACTTATCTTAGCCACATAAATCTTAGGTCAACAAATAAAGTATGTAGATCATCCCATGAAAGTTATATGCAATAAAATTAAAATATACCTATATTATCACATGTTCCCCATTCCTTGGGACCCATTATAGAGCCATCAGTCTATTGTGAAGATTATGTACTTGCATTAAAAAGTAGGTATCACCATAGAGTTCATTGAATTCTCCTATTCCAATCTACTGGCCTACCACACCCCAACACACCTTCGCTCTATCATGAGGCCAACTATGGAGTTTAAACTTTGATTAGATATAGGATATGTGTTTGCAATCATGTTTTTTCATATGATTTTAAATTTTGACTTGGTATGCTACCTTTTGTATCATTGTCTTTTGTTTCAAATGATTTGGCTTTCAACTTTTTAATGAATTTTTCTATTCCTCCATACAGATTCATAAAACCAAACATGGGTGCTAAAAATGACTATCATTTTAAGACTTTAGACTTGGTTACTAAGAAAGATAACTTAGAGAGCATGGTGTCTAAGAGTCTTGTTAATTCAATTAAACTATAAGTGTTATCTTGACTTCGACCTTGGTTTATCCAGAGTGGAATGAAAAGATAAGAAATCAAGATGAATGAAACATACAACAATTTGAATTGATTTAAATCACAAAAAATGTGACAAAGGGTGAAAAATGGATACAATGACAATGACGTGTGATTCCTTATCATAATAATGAAGGAAATGTAAGAAATCATGCTAACACCTTATTAGTGTGCAAATTTTATCTTTTAAAGAAGCAAAAAATTAAAGCTAAGAATAAAAAATCAAATACTTGTAACCATTACCAACAAATTATAGAAAAGGAACACTGAATTTTAAAGATGATGATTTTATGAGGAAGGCTAGGTCTTATCCATGCTCTTATATTGCAACTCATAAGAGAAAAATCCAAGAGGATGCACAAAATATGAAAAAAATGATAAAGATAAAGATGATATTTGTGAGGAAGGCCAGGTCATATCCATGATCTTACACTGAAACTAACAAAATAAAAATCCAAGGGGTGTAAAAAGCATTGAAAAATAAGTAAACAAATGGTAACTAAAGGAAGTCATGAGAAACATCGGGTCCTATCTACGGTTTTACAATTCAACTCATGAAAATAGAGAAAAACCAAAGGATTAAAAAGGATGAACTAAGGTTTGTGAAAAGAGAGGTTGATATAAAGGGTGAGCTCTATGTAGATATCTACAAAAAGTGTTAGAAGGATAGGATATAAAAAGCATGAAAAGAAGGTAAATATCTAAGCAAACATCTATATCAAGGATGAACATGTGAAATACAATCCTATGTATCTCAAAAGGTTTTTTGAAATTGAATTTGTTTGGTATGATGCAATGTATAATAAGAGTGGTCATCACAAGATGTCCCCAAGACTAAATTAACATGTGGGTGGGCATCGCAAGATGCCCCAAAAACTAAAAATAGGAAGACAAGATAAGAAAAGATAAGAAGAAAAGAGAACCCCATATAGTGTTTAAATGGATTTAAGTTATCCAAAAAGATTTTGATAAGGGATTTCATGATGCCTGATGAAAAAAAACTGAGATTAGAAAAGAAAAATAAAAATTAGGGATAGGGTCAGCTAGACAAGGAATAGAGTCAGCTAGACAAGGAATAGAGTCGACCAGACAAGTAACATAGTTAGCCAACATGTATATAATTGACTAGGTCAATAGAGTACTACTTAGATAGATACTAAAGATAATTCATAGTCATATGGGTCGACAGTGTACTATTGGATAGGGGATAAAATAGAGAGATAAGAATACACATTCATGTAAGTTGACTATGTATTACAGATATAAAGGTGAAAATAAGTCTGTAAAACACTGTATCGACCAAGACAAAAGTGTTTTAAAATAAGAAAGATTTGTAAGATAATTTGAAGCAATAATGAAAGTAAGCACATAAGTAATTGGATCAATGTGACTGATCCAATTGGAACACACAGCACAAACATTGCCCCAATATTGGCCAATGCAAGTTTTATAATATGACACACAATGATCAAAGAGCAAGAAGAAATTGAAAAGTAAATTCTAACTAGTTGGTCACCCTAATTGTTATTAAGTTATAATAAAGTGTAATTGTAGTGTGATAGAGAAGATGGTTGAAAGAAGGAACTAGAAAGAAATCTAAGGATGGTTTCCAGATATTTACGCTGAAAGAGATCTATATTGACGATTATATTGGCTTGGTATTGGGGCCTACTGTTGGGAGAGGGGTGGAGGTAAATCCAAGAGCAAACACACCTGTTCTAATTTCACCCGTTAGGATCTTGCTCCTCAAAAAGAGCACAGTATGATTACCAAATATAAGCAATTGAATATGCGGAAATAGCCAAAAACACAAGTAACTAGAATTCACCAATAGCACAGAATATGAGAGACAATACACTATCTTGTATTAACACTATACAGAAAAGAATACATCAAAGAGCCGCCACACTCTTTCACCTTACAGAGATTCGCCACACCTCAAGTGTACAGTAATTCTTCTCACACACACTCTCTTACACAAAAAATGGTCCCAACAACCAACTCACACACAGAATTGGTGTTCACCTCACCAACCAGTCAGTAATAACCCTGCCGGTACACCAAGCACTCTATAGCACTTCAAGCTGATCTCTCATGAACCTGCAATCTGCAATTCAAAGACCAAACTTACATGTAGATCCCCAATGAGCTTGCAACAACCTGCAACTCACAGATCTTACAACTAGAAGGAACTCTTCCTTTCTATCTCATGCCTTAAACAATACATGCCAATGGGTCTATAAATAGATCCCTAACTCAAACAATAACTTAGACTCTTAATTTAGACAATTATCCTCACAGCCCAAGACTCTGGCTGGTCTCAACATGCAAACTCATCATTCACTTAACTAACTGTCTGTGAAACGAACACTTCGGGAACACACAGGCGATCGACGTCGGTCCCTGCTTGTCTGGTTCTGCCGACGTCGGCCGACTTCCTGCCGTCGTCGGTGGCCTTCTGCACTGATCTCTGCCGACGTCGGTCTTGCTACCGACGCCAGTTCCTGTAGAACTCAGCAACCATCTGTTCCTCAGTTTGCAAAGGTTGAAGCTTTTAGCTCCACAACCTAACAATCTCCCACTTGGAGATAAATAGCTGCAACCTGTACCTGTACCTATACCTGTACACCGTCTAGTTTGTTTCCTTGGCTTTGTATCCCTCCTCAAGATCACTCTTGAAGACCAACCACCACAAAATCCATGGTGCAAAACCTGTCATCCAAATTACCTGCCACATCCGCATCTACAACCATGTAGAAAAAAGAACTTGACCCTGCATAGCATGTGCACCTGCTGCTGGTCCCACTGAACTGCCCTTCAGTATTACTCTCCCGGATTGACTCCAAACTTGTGACAACTCCCACTGCTTGGGAAAACTCAAGTTTAGTACATACCATGCACTCAACCTCATTATGTGAATCAAGACACCTGTTCTATGAACTGTCTAACCATCGGCGTGCTAACCGGCTTCACACAATCATCCTGAAACAAAGTCAACAAGACCTCCATGTCTCTAGATCACACTCATGCCAAAGAATCTTGCTGCTCCCAGATTCTCCATGACAAACCCCTGAACTAGCTTTACCTTTAGTTCAGCAATACCTGTATATGTAACCCTGCAACAAGCACATCATACAAAAAATAGGATAATGTAGCTAATATTATCCAACCTGGTAAAGAGAAACACAATGATCAAACCTCCATTGCCCTGCAGCTAATACAAGATCATATACCCTGATCTTCCATCTCACGTATCCATTTCTGCTCTTCTTCATCCTCAACATCCATTCGTCTCTCAGTGCTTACTTCTAGCTGGCAACTCTACCCAAAACCCCTGTTTGGTTTTCCTCTAAGGAATCACATCCTCATCCATGCCAAGCTCCCACTGTTTCCTGGATCTACCTGTTCTGCTTCTTCAACAACTTCCTGGTCCTATGCCATAAGTGAGCAACAAGTAGTGTAAAGAAGGGAAATGACGAATTTAAGAACTTACTTACACCTTCAGTCCTCCATATGGGCGCTTGAGACTCCATGACAACTAGCTGTCCACCCAAAATTCGTCTCAATAACCGATGCCGATCACATCTCAGTCTACAGCCAATCGATGTCAATTTTTTGCGACTGCCTCCCTGCCGACGTCGGTTTCCCCTGGCTGACGCCGGTCTCTTTTCTGCCCTGAGTCACCGACGTCGGGCTGCACATAGCCGATGTCGGTCCCTGTCTGGACACCAACGCCAGTTTTCCTGCCGACGTCGGTCTCTGTGTTTTTCTTGTGAGACCTGACTTTTTCCCGCGAGTTCTTTTTGGATCAAACCCTTGTCCAAATCACCCTTGCTCTGCTCAGAATTCCTCTGCACCTTATGCTGAACTCTGTCCGTCACTTTCTCCTTGAAAACCAAGGATTTCCCGTTCTTGTCACTAACATCGGATTCCTCAAGAAACCTCACCTTCTTCTTCTGCATACAAAAACCATGATCCATGCCTTCCAAATCTGAAAGCATACTCTTTGACTCAAGAACCAGCATCTCCTTCTTATCTATGTGACCAAGCCTATCAAGCCACATCTCTGAATCTACAGCTGAAGTAGATAACCCAGAAAGAGAATCAGTAAAACAAGTAGATAGATAAAGCGTACCTACTTTCTTACCTCTAGCTACAACAAGTGTACCCTTGGTAACCTTCCAAGAGTCCGCTGTGAGAGTTACTGTGCAACCCTCTTCACCCAAACTTCTGACAAAAATCAGATTCCGCTTCAGAACTGGGACATGCATGACCTCTTTTAACACCCATGTGTCACCTGTCTGCAATTTCAGCTTCACTTTACCTTTGCCAACAATCTGACAAGGCTTACCATCCCCTACACAAATTTCTCCAAAGTCTCCCTGGACATACTCATGAAAAAATTCCCTATGTGGGGATGCATGAAAAGAGGCACCAGAATCTAATACCCAAGATTCTACTTTATCCAAAGAACATACCAGAGCATCCTGTGCAACGTAACCCGCAACATCTGCTTCTTCTACATGTCCTTCATGCTGATCTTCACCCGATCTGCAATCTCTCTTTAAGTGCCCTTGCTTTCCACATTTCCAGCAGGTTATTCTACCATACTTGGACTTGGATCTTTTGCCTATCTTCGACCTTGATCTCCCACGCTCTGTCTTCTCTCTTGGCCTTCCTCTTCCTTCAACACTCAAAGCATCTCCAGATGATTCACCTGTGCTTTTCCTGCGTATCTCTTCATTCAAGATCACACTCACAACATCATCCACTTTTAAGACTTTTGAAGGAGACACAGTATTAGAAACTGCCATTACCAAACCTTCCCAACTTTCAGGTAATGAACACAAGATTAAGAGAGCTCTAAGTTCATCATCAAATACAATATTAACTGAACTTAACTGGTTTACCAAACCATGGAAATCACTAAGATGGCTATGAACAGATCCACCTTCCAACATTTGCAAATTAAATAAACGCTTCATAAGAAATACCTTATTAGAAGCCGAGGGTTTTTCATACAAATTTGCCAAAGATTTCATCAACTCCACCATTTTTTTACACTGTGATAAGCTGGAAATCACAGATGAATCAAGACTCAATCTAACAGATCCCAGAGCCTTCCGATCAAGAACCTCCCATTCTTCATCTTTCATATCCAAGGGTTTGCTAGCAACCCCACCCAACGGTAAGTACAAATCTTTCTGATACAGATAGTCCTCAATCTGCATCCTCTATAATTGGTAGTTCTTGCCATTAAACTTTTCCATTCGTAGTTGACTGTTTTCTACCATTGCTCAACTCCCACTCAAACAGAAACCCTGTGAGTAACCTGTAATCAAAACACACTACCCAGATCTACACCAATCTGTTAGTATCCCAACCAAAAGCTCTGATACCACTTGTTGGGAGAGGGGTGGAGGTAAATCCAAGAACAAACACACATGTTCTAATTCCACCCATTAGGATCTTGCTCCTCAGAAAGAGCACAGTATGATTACCAAATATAAGCAATTGAATATGCAGAAATAACCAGAAACACAAGTAACTAGAATTCACCAATAGCACAGAATATGAGAGACAATACACTATCTTGTATTAACACTATACAGAAAAGAATACATCAAAGAGCTGCCACACTCTTTTACCTTACAGAGATTCGCCACACCTCAAGTGTACAGTAATTCTTCTCACACACACTCTCCTACACAAAAAATGGTCCCAACAACCAACTCACACATAGAATTGGTGTTCACCTCACCAACCAGTCAGTAATAACCCTGCCGGTACACCAAGCACTCTATAGCACTTCAAGCTGATCTCTCATGAACCTGCAACCTGCAATTCAAAGACCAAACTTACATGTAGATCCCCAATGAGCTTGCAACAACCTGCAACTCACAGATCTTACAACTAGAAGGAACTCTTCCTTTCTATCTCATGCCTTAAACAATACATGCCAATGGGTCTATAAATAGATCCCTAACTCAAACAATAACTTAGACTCTTAATTTAGACAATTATCCTCGCAGCCCAAGACTCTGGCTGGTCTCAACATGCAAACTCATCGTTCACTTAACTAACTATCCGTGAAACGAACACTTCGGGAACACACAGGCAACCGACGTCGGTCCCTGCTTGTCTGGTTCTGCCGACGTCGGCCGACTTTCTGCCGTCGCCGGTGGCCTTCTGCACTGATCTCTGCCGACGTCGGTCTTGCTGCCGACGCCGGTTCCTGTAGAACTCAGCAACCATCTGTTCCTCAGTTTGCAAAGGTTGAAGCTTTTAGCTCCACAACCTAACACCTACCCCCTCACTTCATAATCCTGCAATGATAAGGGTATTAGGTGTTTCGTCAATATATACCATCAACCACGTATTTATACTTAGCTAGAAAATTAAGTCAACTTTTCCTTTAGTGATGAAATTTAAGTAGATAGGACTTGGAAAAATAAATATTTAATGCATTTTGAATCTAAAGTGGTTTAGTAGTGTGTGTAAAAAAATAAAATAGTGTAACTAAAATGATAATTTGAAAAACCATCTATTTAAGCTATATGAGTTACTCTAAGCAGGCAAACAACTACAAAAGAAAGGTAAATTAATTACTAGTTAATAGATGTTAATTACTTGATTGATAATAGTATAGAGTTAGTTTATACAATACTATATGTAAACAACATATAATAGAGTCGACTGGATCATTGAGTTTCTGTATAAGCAAGGTCTTTATTGAACAGGTTGACTACATTTCTTAGATAGAAGACAGACTATAGAACTAAGTCGACCTAGTTTGTTGTAGCATTGTAGTTTTATAGACTGCAAACTTGTAAAAGATAGTATTGAAATGACAGAGATAAAATAAAGGAAACTTGGTGGGCTTGAAGATGTTTTAGCTTGAAACTTTTATGCTGAGATGTTTAAGTGATACTTTCAAAATTCTACCAACTAGATTGACTGATTCAACCAAGTTTGCAAAACCTTGTGTGCTAAAAAAAAGATAATGAATAGAGTCAACTTTGTTGACTGTATTTATTGACCTATATGTTGATAGAATAAAATATTAGATAGTGTTCACCTTTTCAACTATATATGTTAATATGGAATTGAAGAAGAGTAATATGTTGAACTTCTTGATCCAGTAACCTATAATTGGTAAAGACTTGTACAGACACAACATAGTCATTTTGAAGAGATTGTGTGTTAAACTTGCACACAAAAAGTTAGAACTATATCGACTAGTTTGATATAGTATTACAAATACAAAAAAATATAAATGACACTAAAAATGATGACGTGCATTAAAACTTTAAATGGTTAGATTCACATCGAGTTCATCATAATGTATGCAAAGAGAAATGCAACTGATCTATAAATCAATCCTAACTCAAAGAAGATAAATTCTACTTACACTTCTAATTGTTGATACATTAGATATTTGGGGTCATGACCAAGATGGATCTGCTAGACCTAGCCAAGGGATCTCTTACCTCAATAATATCACTAGATAGGGTTCTAAAACCTCTAGTCAAGCAAAACTATGCAAACCTAACTAGGTCTTATGTTTTCATATTCACAAATGTATTTGACAAGTAAAGTCTAATCTAGTGCTCACAAATTTTTATGGAACAAAATGGGGTTAGTAAACATAAAAATAATCATGCATAAGAGAATTATAATTAAGCTATGTGTAGGTAACACCCTAATGCATGGAGAGAACAATATATTTAAAAACTATTACTTATGATATTTTTATATACTAAAATAGAGGAGCAAAGTTAGAGATACTTACCTTGAAGATGAATCCATCGAGACTTAATCTCTCCCTTGATCAAAGGTGATTTGTAAGAGGTTGTTGTGATTTATAAGGATCATTAAGAAAGGTCAAAGCATCCAAGACTTTTCCACAAGACAAGATTCTTCTCTAAGTAGAAACCCTAAGCTAAGACTCCTCATGTAGAATTATGGAAGAGCAAATTGTAAAGAAGTGAAAATGAATAATTAACTTTTGTTGTCTCTTTAAGAATGATAAAATTAATGTGTTTATATAGCTCGATCTAACCCTGGTCATTTTTGAAAGTTTAGTCAACAAGGTCAGTCCAATCAACTCTATATCGTTATTAACAAAAATAAATTAGTCTTGGTCTTGGTCGGTCAAGAGATGACCTAGACTCTAAATGAGCTTTGTCAATTAGAGTTCAGGGTCGATGGGGCCGACATTGTATCATAAACCGTCAAAAAGAGTTTTAGGCTAGAAAGGGCTAATAAAAGCAAAAAATGACTAGAGGATACAAAATAAGAGGCAAAACTTAGGGAAATATTTTTAAGAGATAGTAGTGTAGGTAACAAGTGATAGTAAAGGGACAAAAATCTTGCGAATCACTAATGGTCTTCTCACCTCTTTTTCGGTGTACCCATTAAGACATGGAATTAGAGATATTGAGACTCAATAGGTTCCTACAATGGAGAAAACATTTGTAATTGATCAAAAATAAAAATATTATGTGTATACAATATGTATAATACCCTTTACATTTTTTCTAATGATTTATTATTTTCCATCTTGCTACATAAAGGAAAGGAACCAATGAACCAGTTGTTGTTTGACTTAATGTGTTGTTAATAGACATTAACCTAGCTATATAATGTGAATGTATCGACTAGTTAAAGTATTTTTGTGATATTTAATATTGATAATGAACAAAAATAGACCATTATACATACTAATGGTTCATTGGTTCCTTTGCTTTATGTAGTAAGAATGATTGTTTTAGTGTTTATGTGAATGGTATCCCAAATACTTAAGATAGTACTTAGTAATGATAATGAACAACAATAGACCATTATATAGAATGACGGTTCATTGGTTCATTTCCTTTATGTATCAAGATGAACAATAATGTGAATAGAGTAGGGGTTAAAATTATAAACATTCAAATTTCTTTATAGTATAAAGCTAGAATACAAATGTATAGAGTTCAAATTCTTTTATATATAATATATCTGATAATGATATACATAATGTAAAGGGTATTATAAAGACAAAACAATAGTGAAAATTCATGGTATTATACATATTATGATAAAGGGTATTTTATATATATATATATATATATATATATATATATATATATATATATATATATACTCTTTTTTGAAAAGAATGTCAATACTTGATCTATGTATATCATTACAAAGAGTGTAAAGACTATGACTTTTTCCTTACTATGTATAATATTTTTATATTCTAATTTGAATATACCATTACCTTTCTCATGACTATATATACTATTAGTTTATCAATTTATATAGGTATTAGTGCACATGTGTATACTTTTTTTGACATTTTAATTTGAATGCTTGGCATTTTGACCCCTATTCTACTCACTAACAATGTATGTATAATCGGAATATGAAACTTGTTTGTATACTTCAATGCAACTTTTATTGAAACATTCCATTAATTTTATAATTGATGAACTAGTATAATGCCCTATGTACTAATGTCCTATTGTAATACTTACTAGTGCTCTATTGATTTTATATTTGACTATACTAGTATCATGCGCTATTATAATTTTCTATGTACTAGTGCCCTATTCTATGAGACAGAGTATAGGAGTGTGAGTTATGTTTCAAGTAGTAATTAACATTGAATGAATTATGTATTCAAAGAATTATATGCAACATATCTTAATTACACAAGATATTGAATAAATTATGCATTGAATGAATAATTATGCCTTAACTAATCACTAATTCTTTCAACCAGTCAAAAATATAGTAAACGTAAAACAAATTATACCCTAACTAAGCATTAATTCTTTCAATCATCAACAATATAATCAACATAATACTCCTAAGTTCTTTAATGATAATTATGCTAATGTGAAAGATGGGCATGTATAATTGTTTCTTTTGGGCTTGTAAAACACTTATTGTGTTCATTTTCTTTGATAATTCAATCAAATTAATACTAGAAATATCATAGAAAACTATTGATTGTATTGTTAACTGCTTGAACCCCTTATGATATGTCTATTTGGCAATGATTGTAGGATCTTTCTAATATTTAATTTCTTGTTGCTAATAGATAGGATGAACATAGGTGGTGGATAACATAGTATTATGTTTCTCTCAATGTTATGTTTACCTTAACTTAGTACCCAATATAAGTGTTTTTTGTAGGCTTGCAAAACACTTATTGTGTTTGGCTTTGTTCATAACTCTATCAAGTTGATAATAGAGGGATCATGGAAACCCATTGACTATTATTTAGTCATGGCAATGAAAAGGGTGAGGAAAATTGAGCTCGCCAAGGAGCATAAGAATTGAAAATAATGAAAATTGAAGTTTATTTTTCTTTGATTATTAACATTCTTCACAATTGCGTCAATGGGGCCCAATAAAACCTTAACAATCATAGTTAAGGCAAAAACCCATAGTTAATGCAAACAAAAACAACTAAATAAAATGACAATGATTAAGCCCAATGCATTAGGTAAAGTGACAGAGAAATGGAGGTGATCATCTAGGGGTCAATTTTCAATGTGGCAGTCCACACCAAAATTATCCATTGTCTATATTATTGACTACTTGAAGCAATTAATGTTTTGGGAGTAGAGTTAGAGTTTTGTGTGAATAGTGTTTAGCTAAAATATAAAGGTATAGATTTTAAATTACTTTAAATAGAATATCCAACAATGATTATGCATTTAATACATATGTATTCCCTAAATTATCTATAACATATCATAATGACATAAACTAATCAATAAACTATGCATTGAATGAATAATTATACCCTAACTAATTGATTCCTTCAATGCAGACAATGATTATGCATTGAATGAATGATTATGTTCTAAGTAATCATTAATTCCTTCAAGCAATCAACAATACAGTCAAGATAAAACACTTACAGACCGATATTATGCTCAAGGGTTGGATATTCAACAATGTATACAATGATTATGCATTGAATGAATGATTATGTCCTAAGTAATCATTAATTATTTCAAAAAATGAACAATACAGTCAACATAAAACTATAGCAAACTGATATTATTCTTAAGTGATGCATATTCAATAATGCAAACAATGATTATGCATTAAATGAATGATTATGCTCTAAGTAATCATTAATTCCTTCAAGTAGACAATAATATTGTCAATGCAACAATAAACAAGTTGTAACGGAATGACATGAGTATGTGAATATAAAATACACTTTGTCATGAATTCTCCACTAACTCACCAAAGTAGTGTTGTTTGCAAGTGAAAATATTGGAATCCAAGATATGAAAAAAGAAACTAAGAATTATCAATAGTAAGATTGATTATTTTAGAAAATCTAGAAGTTATTAGCTCTAGAGAGAAAAAAAAATTATACAAAGTCTAAATGATTATTCGTACTAGTCTTTTCCAATCTCGTGTGGGTTGAGGTTTATGATTTTTTGGGGTACGAATCTCACACATGGTAAGAAGAAGCAATGATGTATACATAGTGATCCGATTGACAAACAAATTTTAAATTTAAAAAAATTTTTTTTTTAGATATGCATAGCTATAATCATGTAGGCTACCCTTGACGATCCATTAATTATGTCATCTCATCATGAACCATGCTTCTCCCTGAATTAAAAAATTGATAGACGGTTCTTTGTTCAAATGTTACTGTGGTTTTTAGGTCAATGAACTTGTAAATATAATTCCTCATCAAAACATCAAATGAATGTAAATGTATAGAGTTCAAATTTGTTATATGTAACATATCCAACAATAGACTATTCACACAAACTAGTCAATAAACTATATATTGAATGAGTGATTATTTCCTAAGTAATTATTCATTCATTCAATGTAGACAATGGTTATGTGTTGAATGAATGATTATGCTCTAAGTAATCATTTATTCCTTCAATATAGACAATGATTATGCATTGAATGAATAATTATGCCATAAATAATCTTTAATTCCTTAAAGCAGACAACAATACCTTCAACATAAGATAAACACAAACTGATATTATACTCAAAGGATGGATATTCAACAATGTAGACAATGATTATGTATTGAATGAATGATTATGCCCTAAATAATCATTAATTCTTTCATGTAGACAACAATACGGTTAACATAAAATAAACTTGAACTGATATTATGCTTAAGGATTGAATATTCAATAATGCAAACAATGATTATGCATTGAATTAATGATTATGTCCTAAGTAATCATTAATTCCTTCAAGTAGTAAGTAATACAGTCAATATAAAACCATCCCAAATTGATATTATGCTCAAGGGTTAGATATTTAACAATACGGACAATAATTATTTGTTGAATAAATTATTATGCCTAAAGTAATTATTAATTCATTCCATCATTGAGTAATACAGTCAACACAAAACTATTCTAAACTAATATTATGCTCAAAGAATGGATATTCAACAATGTAGACAATGATTATGTATTGAATGAATAAGTATGCCATAAGTAATCATTAATTTCTTAAAGTAGACAATGATATTGTCAATGCAACAATAAACAAGTTATAACGGAATGACATAAGTACATGAATATACAATAAACTGATTTTGTCATGAATTCTCTACTAACTCACCAAAGTAGTGTTGTTTGCAAGTGAAAATATTGGAATCCAAGATATGAACAAGGAAACTAATAATTTAGCAATAGTAAGATTGATTACCTTAGAAAAGCTAGAAGTTATTAGTTTTAGAGAGAACAAATTTTTATACAAAGTCTAAATGATTGCTTGTACTAGTTTTTTCCAATCTCATGTGTGCGTTGAGGCTTACGATTTTTTGGGGTACTAATCCCACATGTGGTAAGAGACAACAATGATGTATACATGATGCCTTGATTGAAAAATAAAATTTAAATTTTAAAAATAAAAGCTTGCAGATATGCATAGCTATAATCGTGTAGGTTGCCCTTTGTGATCCATTAATTCTATCATCTCATCATTAACCATGCTTCTCCCTGAATTAAAAAAAAATGATAGACGGTTCTTTGTTCAAATGTTAGTATGGTTTTTAGGTCAATTCCTCATCAAAAAATTAAATGAATACAAAGGTATAAAGTTCAAATTCCTTTGTATGTAGTATATCCAACAATGGACTCTTCATGCAAACTAGTCAATAAACTACACATTGAATGAATGATTATGCCCTTTAACTAATCATTATTTTATCAATGCAGACAATGATTATATGTTGAATGAATGATCATAACTTAAGTAATCATTCATTCCTTCAATGTAGATAATGATTATGCATTGAATGGATGATTATGCCTTAAGTAATAATTCATTCTTTCAATGCAGGGAACAATACAACATAAAACAAACTCAAATTGATATTATGCTCAAGGGTTGGATATTCAACAATGAAGACAATGATTATGCATTAATGAATGATTATACCCTAAGTAATCATTAATTCCTTCAAGCATGCAACAATATAATCAACATAAAAATAAACCCAAATTGATATTATGCAGATAATGTAGACAATGATTATACGTTGAATGAATGATTATGCCCTAAGTAATAATTCATTCCTTCAATGCAAACAATGATTATTTGTTGAATCAA
The DNA here is from genome assembly GCA_037957365.1 of Torreya grandis. NCBI lineage: Eukaryota > Viridiplantae > Streptophyta > Pinopsida > Cupressales > Taxaceae > Torreya > Torreya grandis. The sequence continues at coordinate 527,513 of JARHVA010002329.1, forward strand.
TGATTATTTGTTGAATAAATGATTATGCCCTAACTAATCATTAATTTCTTCAACCCTGCAACAATACAATTAATATAAAACAAACCCAAATGTATTACACAAACTAAACCGATGTGCCCTTCTCATAAATATTGCACATCTTAGAAGGGCACAATCTTAAAACCCTACAACCTAAGGGTCCAAGAACTTCCCTGGGGGGCACTACTTTTTCTACCATTCACAATGCCATTTGCTCGTCTGTGGTTGAAAATACCATATCATCTAGAGGATATGCAAAGTTTTAATGGTGTGTAGACGAGCTCAAAGGTGGGCTTTGAACAAAGAATAGAAAGGTCCACAACTATTTATCTAGTTGTGGTGACGAAGAGGACAAGGATAATTGAACTCGCAAAGAGGAAGTTGGGAAGAGGATGTTCTGGAGAGCTCATGAAGCGACGCAAATTTTGAAAATAATGAAAACTGAAATTCATTTTTGCTTGATTATTAACATTCCTCGTGACCGCATTTGTGTGGCCTTAACAATCTTGATTAAGTCAAAAACTACGATTAATACAAATAACAACCATTTAAAGAAACAACATCGGTTAAGCGCAATGCACTAAGGGCACCTTAATGGAGAGTTGGATGGTACCAACTGGGGGTCAACGTTCAGCATGGCAGTCCACGCCGAATGCACCAGCTAGTTATGCTCAGCACTTGCGCATTGTGCACTTTTTCATCAAAATAATAATTAATGAATATGTGCTAGTGATATTATATTTTTATTTGATTAATCTGAATACGCCTTTTCCCTTAGACTCCACGAGAGTCTCATTGCTATCGCTTGGTTGAGTTCAGCGAGTTTTTTAATATTGAGGGCCACTTGGGATTTAGTAAGGAAGACTTTATCCCATGATACTTGTGGGTATTTGTATTTATTTGAAGATCCTCTCTCTAAGAAAATTCTTTGAATCTTAAAGATCTCTCAAGCTATATTTTGAGAAAGACTCAGAAAGTTGAAGAGATATATTTGAATTGCTTGTAAGACTGTATTAAGCAATTGGATTCTTCTTGCAAATGGGAGCCATCTATGTGTCCTTTCTTATTCAATTTTTGTATAGTTCCTTACCACAAAGTATCATACAATACCTGATTTGATAAGAAATGCCAAATATTACATAGGCAGCTTTCCTGTTAAAGAATCCTTAGAATAGCTTGCTTTCTTAGTCTTAGAACATTGACAAATATTGCTTGAGACGACGACTTCTTTTTTGATTATATTTCTGAAGGCATTACATGGAATTACTGAATTACATAGAATGTCGGCATCTCTGCCCATATTTCAGAAATAAACATATTGAGGATTTACAATGCTGATTAAGCATACATCTAAATCAGTGAGCTCCTTTGGCTAAGTTGCCACAAGTAAGGGGTTTCCATGCCGTCAAAATCACCCAGGGCACGATCCTGGCCTTAACCGTTTGACTCTCCATGTCGGATACCTAGATGGATTTATACCTTGGTGGATGGATATAAACAATCATCATCCTCACCAGTTGGACTACAACCCTTTCGATTTTAATAAGTTGCCCATAAATAATTTGGTAACTGGTCAAAAAATGGTTTGTTTGCCTTATCTGTTTGAGGATGATGGTAGAGAAGATTAAATTATCATCTGCAAAATGAAAATTTGTAAATGTTTTTTCCCTCTAGCAACAGCTAGTTTGCCATTACAGGTCTTGGAGAAGGTTGGTGTATGGCTCTGCATAGGATAAATATTTAAGGACTGAGAGGGTCTCCTTGCCTACGACCTCTCGACAAGGTGAAAGGAATTCCCAGTTTCCTGTTCAGAGATTAGAGAAAATATGAGTGACAATGCAACCGTTTATCTATTCCACCAATGTGGGGCTGAATCCAAACGCCAGTAGCAAATCTTCAATTAATTTCCAATGGCATCTATCCAAACCTTTTGAAATATCAAGTTTGATAGAATCCCTGATCTTTTCTGAGTTTGCATTGAATCATAATAAAGAAAATTAGATCAAGCCTCACTTGTATCTATCAATAATAATATGAGTGTACATTCTTAAGAATAAAATTGAAATCTGTAAAAACAAAAATCTGAAAAAGTTACACTATGAATAGTGCATCCAATGTCTAGTTTATGATCATGATGCTTTGGCCGGATTATATTACCTGTTCTAATTCTTGTTCTGTAAAAAGTATAAATAATTAATGAGTACAAAAAAAATTCTTTAGAAGAACCATAAGGCCTTGCTCACATTGATCAAATCTCAAGCAGTATTTTATATAGTTAAAATCAATAATCAACACAAGACAACTCTGCAAAACTTATGATAAGCTTCCTCTCTCAATACACCAATTTTGAGGAATTTCACATAACTCTCCCATACACCATGGTGGGAGAAAAGTGCTCTCAGACTTTATTTTCAACATCCAAAAATATTCAAAAATATTCAGATCCTCACCCAAATATGCCAAGAATAATCAGTAATTAGCTCAATACTAAACTCTCACGGCAGATGCTGTACAGCCAAAGCTCTCCTCAGAGAGACTCGATGCATGCTGCTTGTGTTGGTCTAGAATATCACTATTAGTATTACTTTTCCCATTCATAATAGTATTAGTAGCATCAGCTCGGCTTTCTACAACTAAATCACATTCAAAAATGTCACCATTGAACTCTGGAATTGAATCTCCAAGTATCTCTCCCTTGTACTCTGCTGCTGAATCATACAAAAACAAGTCATCTTGCTCTGAACGACCTTGGGATCCAGGAGGTTGGACATCGGAGATCTCAGAAACAGGGCTTGAGGTTCCATTGTCTAGTCCATTTGTTGTTTCAGTTTGAAAGTTGGCAGTGTAATTATCTGCATAGAGCAGTCTCTGGATTGTTCTTATTGCCTGAGAGAGAATGAAATTATAAAGAACATTATATTTATATAAATGGTCAAAGCAGGTCAATAGGATTCAAAAGTACAAGTTACAAAAGCAAGTAGGAGTGTTAAGAAGAACTCCAAGAGCTGAACAAATAGGCATTCAGGTAGAAACAGGGGTTCATTTATTTTGAACCTAAAGGCTCTATTGTAACTAATATTGTCTGAAATACCGGAATTTGTAGGAGTTCAGGGCTCTGGCATATATTCTCAATGTCCCCGAGTTTTCTAAAGTAAAAGTCTCTTTCCTTCTCCAAATTGTCAACTGCAACCTTTAGTTCTGCCACCTGCAATCTCATAGTTTTTCAGTGTCACTTATAATGAATTAGTAATTTCATAAATAAAATAGATAAAATGGCATGAAAACAGAGTATAGAGATTGATGCATTATATACTTGTTCAAATAAGGCCCTGATCTGTGATGCAGCTTGTGAATATGGCGGTAGGGTAATTCGTGGGGTACTTTTACCTGCTGCAACAAACATTGGGAAAATAAGGTTTGCCAAGTACAAGAAAGTATGCCTTATAATGACATCTTGATGGAAGGCCATTTTTCATTGTTTGAAACTTTTTTAATGAGAATGATTTGTATGTCAGTATTATTAACATCATTCCTAGGGTTAGAGATGGCAAGGATCTTACAATATCCATTCAGACCTCCATTAGAATCTGCCCGACGAGAACTTAGGGAGTTTACATGTGTCTTCATCAGACCTGGCGTTTGAGAATTATAAGCCAAAACTGTTTTCCTATTCATTTCCTTACCTCCCTTGCATATTTCCCTCCTCTCTGCAGCATTATAAGGACTCCTGGATGGAAAGGTATCAGTTATGAATCTACTGATATGCTTGTTCTAGGACTAAAATTCTCTGTTTAACTCCAGAGACTCTAGAAACAACATAGTAAAGATGCATATCTTAAATTTGGCTTCAAAATCACTTTGTTTCTATAATGTAAAGTCAGTTACACATATCTTGATCAATATAATAATCAGGAAAATTTTGAGAATGATAGAAGTCAAGCTTAATTATATTGCCATCATATAGGCATGGGGAACGACTGTCCGAATCCTATATATAATGGCCAATTTTGGATTCATGTGACCCAACTCACTTCATGTCTAACCAACATATCAGTGTTGGAATGTATATGCTCAAAATTTGCCATGCCAAATACCACCCCAGAACCAAAAATATTAAATTATGATGTCAAAGATCAGTTTAAACTATCAATTCAAAAAAACAATGAATAAAGAAGAAACTTCTACAGCAGAGTCAAAAACTACATACAACATGATGAACCCCCTATAAGATCATACCTTAAGGTAAAGTTTCCGGCAGTCGCGGAATCACAGTATCGTTTCAGCCATTGCATAAATTCAAGATTGTCAAGTGGCCTTCCTTTGATGAGCTTGTTTACATCAATATGCTGTAACATAGAGGAAGGATTTGATGTTCTAACATGGAAAAATAAAATTGAATTGTATGCCATGAACCATGATATACTTGACAGTTGACAGCCATATCATAAATTAACAACCTAACAAGCTTATAATTTTGAGATGTTTGATGCCATGACAATTTCTAGTAGGCATTCTATGGCTTTTGCAAGTTCACATACAACTTTTTCTAAACTTACCTTGGCTATCTTAAGCTTGTTGAAGACTTCTTGGAGGACCTTATAATTTTGGATCATCTCATACTCAGATTTAGCATCAAAGTTAACCTACAACACACACAATGCGGATTATGCCTGAAAACATAACTTCAGGATCTGTTCACTACTATCAATGCTAAAAAAATATCAAATACATGATGCCGCTGCAACATAAAACATGAATTGCTCAAAACAGAAGCAGGACTGAACAAGATCGTATGAATTAATTTGCCAAAAGTGTGCTCTTCATAAAAAATCTTTTGCAAGTAAAAACAAAATTTATAGGCACTAAAGGAATGAGGATTTCAATGAAGATTATCTAAAAATTGTGTGACTATACATAACAATACATAAAACTTTAATTTGAACACTAATTAATGTATATACATCTATAAAGCGAGAGATGGGTAAGGTTAAGAAGTTATAATTCAGAATTTGAAAGGATTACCAATGGCTATATGTAGAATTCTATCAGCCCTGATAAAAATAGATCAAAATATGGTTTGTTTTGTTTTGGATCAATAGGCATATCTACATTCATGAGATGGGAGGGTTAGGCTGAAGGGGTGGAAGAGGGTTTTTGCTCATATCATTTTTTTTTCCGGTAAAACGAGGGTTTTGCTCCTATCATGGTGTTTTATTGTTTGTTATTTCTTCATTGTTAGGTACCTGTCAAAAGGCCAAAAGTTCTCCGAAGGGATTGGACGATCTGGAAACAGCTTGAAGGGACCAAAGAGAGGCCAAATAGCCCAACAATGGCCATCACAGTGGGTGTAATAATATTGGGCTAAGGCTATCACTGTGGTGTGATAACTTTGAACACAATTCCTGTATTAAACAAAGGCTTATATGGGTCAATGCTAGTAATTGAAGTCTTCAAGGATCAATACTATAAACTATAAAGCATACCAAAATAGCACCTAAGGTCTCAAACAATCAAGAATATCGTATAAGAATAAAATAACTTGTAGATGACCTTGTGCATTGGTACAACTCCAGAGTTGCAGGCATCCATAAGTTGGCAGTAAATTGCTCCAGAGGCGCCCTGCAATGAAAGAAACACATTGCAAGTCTCCACATAAGCAGGTTGCCAATAAACAAAAACTTATTTTGGCAAAGTCCACGCACACTGTAGGGCATAATTTTTGCCAAGGCTGAAATAACCCATTAAATTTTCCAATTCAAAACCCAAAGAAACAGTTAAAAATCTATAGGATAGAGGTTTTTTTTTCAGGTATAATCTTTTCATTTCAAAAAGCTTAGTGAATGTTCTGTGATTTTGTTAATTGATGAATCAAAATTTTCATATTTTTATTAAAAAAATGAATATCTCCCTACGTCTTCCACTTTGGTGATGCAGAGTTGCAGAGTGTGATTAATCCAGCTCAAAATCTCGTTGCGTCCAACGAAGTAAGCCCCTTCCATGGTTCCAATGTTGGCAAAGGCCATTTCAACCCCTCCCAAGACAAGAAACTTTTTTATCCCCTTCCTAATTCACTCCCAATCCACCCTCACCAAAAAATTCCAGAAGTAAATCCCCTACCCCTACAATAAACACACCAGGCCTCCAATGGCAGTAGGATCAATTAAACAATAGTTACTGCATTGAAATAGCCCAAGTATAAATGCTATAACATATCAATCGAGGAAAACTGAATGTCAATTCACAAATCGCTCTCTGCCCAACCCAACCACTGAAAAGGGCAGCTCAAGGCAGGCTTCAATACTACAACAGACATAGTCCAACCTTCAACTTATTAAATAATTTAACACCGGAGAGACATAATGGACCTTTCAAATAAGAACATTAGTAAGCCACCAACATAGATGCATCCCAAATTTTGTATTCACACATACTCAACCACAAGGATAGTTGGGGAAAGCTGGTTGCAAGCCACCAACATAGATGCATCTAGACTCTTTAATTCACAGACAAAATGCAATGACAATGATATGAAGGAGAGGCCGGGCAAGAGGTTATTTCATATAGAAACACAACAATATATAAAACATTAACAAGGATAGGAGGGCAAGGCCGAGTAAGAAGATATAAAACATTAACAAGGATAGGAGGGGAAGGCCGAGTAAGAAGATATAAAACATTAACAAGGACAGGAGGGGGAGGCTGGGCAAAAACCACGAGAGTAGAAGGGAAAGTCGAGTAAGAGGTTAGAAGGTGCCAATATAATTGTATCTAACAACATAAGTGATCATGAGGATAAGAGGGGAAGGCCAAGCGAAAAGTTACAATTCACCAACATGAATGTATGGAACTTTTTTTCAGTTATATAAACAACCACAAGGATAAGAAGAGAGAGACAAAACAGCCAATAAAAAACTTATGGTTCTTGATTAGATTTTAATTGGGCCCTCACATTCTTTTTTAAACATTATCATTATTAAAAATAAATTTAAAAAAAAAAAAATCTAAATCTGATATGTGTGCCCTGTGGAATCTCTGTTTTGGGTATCCATTTGTGGGAATTTGTTTTGAATTTCAGTTGGGTGGCAGTTGTTTTTCACCGGGGCCAGAAATGTGCCACGTAGAATTTTGGCAAGGTGGCTATTGGTTGGTAGAGGAGTGCATTTCCCGCCAAATTTAAGGGAGACATTTTTTTCTAACGAAAATGTTAGCTATAGTTCAAATTTCCCTTTCACCATGAGGGGGTGGCTATTTGTTGGGTGTTATAAGGAATTTAATTAGTTGACTATAAATTAAATTATGGAGGTTAGTTAAGGTGGGAGGTGAGTTTCTATCCAATATGGCTTGTACTTAAAATGTCCACTTATTGAAAATTATTTATATACTTTTTTAATATATACTCTAAATATCATAGATGAGGATAAATAGGTAGCTTTTAAAAACAATGTGTTTGCATTTTATATATTAATAAGAGGGGAAAAAAAAAAAAGTAAGTTTTTATGTAACCTTTTTTAATATTTATTAAATCTAAGGTTCATTTTAATTTATTTTATGTATATTATGTGGATCAGTTCACAAATCAAGATAAATTATATATCTTAATATAATGTACAAAGATTTTTTTATTTTGATTTTTGGCAACATGATTTTAGTGATATTTTGGTGATGACTACTTGACTATTTTGATCACATGTATATTGTGTTTAAAATCTATTTTTGATTGCAAATGTCAAATCATACTATGCATTTTAAAGAGTAATCGATATTTGTTTGTTATATATAAGATGTTGTGGATGCGTGAAAATATTAAAAGGATTTCAATATACAATGAACCCATAAAACACTAGAGGCCACTTTGAAAACAAAAAGGAGCATTATGTTACTATGTGAGCCCATGGCCTATAGAGAGTTGCCATGTGTCTTATATGTGTTAATTTTTTTTATTAAACTGGTTTGTGTTTGTCAATGTGTTTTTTAATTGCAGCCTCTTTATTCATATACAGGGTTCTATTGTGGGCCACTTGAAAACAACAAGACTCTACGTGACTCCATTAGTTTGCGTGTTATAAACGTTCGTACCCATTCTTTTTTTTTTTTGGATATTTTATCAAAACTAGACTATGTTTTTTAAAAATATCTAATTGTGGCTTATTATTGCTTATGTGTGGGAAAAAAGGTAAAAATGGACTTGTTAAAATTATAAGTTGGATTTTTATAACTAACATATTCACGCACCACTTAAATTCATTCACTGGCTCCATTAAGTTTGTGACTATGTAATGAATAAGAGGCAGTCATTGGGTCACTTTGATTGGAGGCATTAAAGTGAAAAGCAATAAACAATCACATCTCAAGTGAAGATGCATTGCACAAGAAGCTTCCATGTGGCCACAAAAAATATGACAATGGAAAGGTGTATACGCTAAAAATATATATATCAAAATTAATTAATCCACAGATATGTGGATTGCGTAGAGCGATTTGAAGAGACAAAACAACACTATAAGCTCTATGACTAAAAACAAACCAAAGGCGACCATGTGTTATAATGCGATTGGACATAAAAAAAACATTAGTTATTAATGTAGTCCCAAGGATATTTTCATAGTGACAAAGTATTTAAATGTGTAGTGAATTGTGATCTATAGGGCGGGGAATATTAAATTTTGATGTGTTAAATAGAAGTAAAAAGTTAGCAGATTCACAAACATCATTGATTGTTTTGGGATTTCATGAACTTTGTGAATCCTTAAATTTTGTGACTTTAGTGATCAGAGCATAACACACAATAACTTAGTCTTTGAAATAAAGGGATGCCTCCATGTATATGTTAGTATATTTAGAGAAAAAGTGTTTTGAAACGTGTTTAGAGCTACATCAAAAAAATAGTTTTGATTTACAATTTTGGTGAATTTTAATATACAATATATATTACAAAGTCAATGTTAAAACATAAGAATGTGAAAAAATATTTATTTGCACATTTTTAATGCAAACTTAGTTTGAGTTTTTTATTTAATTAATTCATTGCAAAATAATGCTTGCAAAACATCAAGTTTTATATTGGTCACATTTGCATAACCTAAATTCTACTTCACAATTTTTTATCTATGCCATGTACACATTTTTGTGAGAAATAGACCTGACCATATTTTAAAATGAAATTCATATGCTAACGCATCTACAAAATCCTTCTTTTAGTTTTAGCTTTAAGTTGTGTTTTGAGAACTCAGTGACTCCATAGGTCCATATGATTACTACATGTATTATTTTATGTTTTAAAGACTAAAATCCTAGATATTTACTCCTGACATGTAGCATATGAATATAAATATAAGATCTGGAATAAAAAATGCATGCACTATAATATGAAGTAAAGGTGTGTGAAGGATATGCATGAGCATGTGGTAGTTGACTTAGATGCTAATGGAGGGTGTGAAAATGTATATATTTTGACGAGTGTCACTAGTTAAGAATGGAATCTATGAACATGTAATAAGAAGATGATATTTTTGAAGGGCTTTAGTCTATAGTATTGTGTAAGGAAGGTGTTTCAAGTGGCTTTAGCCCATAGTCTTGTATGCTAAATATAGTTAAAATTGAACAAATGAAAAGTATAAGTTGTGTTTTAGGTGTCTTTGGCCCATAGTAATGTATAAGAAATAAATTTAAGTCTAAATATGGGTTCAAACATAAGAATCCCACATCAACAATAGGTGTGTGAAGTAGTAAATTATTGGAATGAAATGTGCACAAATAGGAAAATGTTGAACCTCCAAAGCATTGAAAACATACTAAAAATCATGTGATGTACACACAAAAGAGTTAACCACAAGAGTAAGATAAGTAGATATATGTATTGATAATGTTACAAAATTGATTTACATATAGATGTACACTATGACTCAATATTACGGGGATGCCACAAAAAAATGAAAAGATAGAACCATCATATTTTGGGTGCCTCTTATCTCATTACGAGAACAATATTGAAAGCATCATCCATAAAAATCACTTCCTTCATGACCACATATTTAACCGTGTCTAGTGTTCAATGCAATCAGTTGTTGAGAAAACATTAAGAAGAAAAAATCTCACTTCCCATATAAAATTTTGTGTCGTGCCATGCTCTTTCACTAATTGATCAATAATTTTAGTGTAACCTGCCAAAATATATTCTATATGTTGGTGACCAAGAGGTTAGCTTTCATTTTTTCTATCTAAATGTGCTTGTTAATAATCCCTTTTGGTAATTTCCACTTCCCCAAGCCATAAGAGGCTTGTACATGGGGCATTATAAAGCACCTTTTCAATGGAAACATGAGTTTAGAGGAATTATTGGAAACCATCAATTAAATAACACAAATAGAAATGAACCAAAATTTCCAACAAAATAAATGGACTAAATTCATAAGAAATAATAGTGCATCCATTAAGAAAATTGAACCCAATTTATTGAACAGTAGGAATGGCCATTTGGATGACATCAGTAGAAGAGATAATTAAAAGGTATTTAATCTAATAGAGGATTGAATGACATTTCGCATGAGCGAAGAGCCATGCATTTACAAAATAAATGAAGTAGTTGATAATAAAAAGAGATTGAATGACATTTAGAGTGAATTAATGATGGTCAATGATGGTCAATGTTGATGTCACTTTTGTACTTTTGCACACAGTGCAATTGCACCAATGCACTTTTGCATCACTTAAGTGATGAATTTTTATAAAATCACTTTTTCACCTTCAAAAATGCAAAAAATTTGGTTACACACTATAACCACCTCCCTGTGATATAAATATGAATGTAAGGCTCATTGTAAAGGAACTTTTGGTAGTGAAACTCTGCAAAAATTTTTGAAGGATGAGATTGTATTTTTAACTTGATAAAGATTAAAAACAAGGAGATTTTGTGTTCATGAGTTATAAATTTGTGTATGATTCATCTATCTCTATATCTTTAGTTTCAAACTATTTTCATAATCATTACCAATTTTTTTAAAAATGGGAATTTCACATTAAGTATTTCTTTTAGAATATTTTTGTGTTGTTTCTATGAATGTGAAATATCAATGGGGTTTAAGCAATTTTTTAATTGACTTTTATGAGTGAATATAGGATGGTTGTCTTTGGTCTTCTATTAGTATTATAAAATTATCTATGTATGTTTTGCACTCATAAGGGTGTAATTATGTCTTTATTACCCATTAAATGAGAGAGGTTTCCATGCATGTGGTGTTTCCCCCTTTTTGGACTATTCTGGTAAGTTTCTATATTTATCTATCCAAAGTTGTCTTTCATTTTTTCTTAGGGTTATCATGGTAGTTTCTATATTTAAATAACTATAATAACCATGTTCTCTCTTATTCCTTTCCTTTCTCTATTCTTCCCTTCTTTCCCCTCATTTCCTTTCTATCTCTTTTATGTACTTTTAGGTTAAAATTATGAAACCCCCAACATAAAACATTTTTGCTATAAATAGTTGTGAATAACATTTCTCCTACTTTTCCCTTTTTGGTTTTCAATATAGGTAGCTCTGCCTACTAATAGGAGAGATAATTTGTCTTGCATTATTGACTAACTTAAGAATTTAGTTCCCACAATGCTAACTCAAAGTTGGCAATTTGTCCCCCTAACAAATTTTTGAGCCAGCATTTTTTTATGACTCCACTGGGGATTGAAGTGTTTTATGCACATAATTTTTAGAAATTTCAAGGAACCTCCCTTATAATGGAGGTTTGAGACTTCGTTGAGAAAAAGTACCTAGTCCCTACACCATCTTGATTACAAAAATGGCATTGGTTCACCCAAACTATAATGATCCCCATGTACTATGTGGAAAACATTTTGGTCCATTAGCTTTGGCCCAATACAATGAGTTCCCATCAAGCTCAAGGAAGATATTCCCAAAAATTCTGTGGAGAAAATAGTAAAGGCATAGATAAACATATCTAGGCCTTCAAAATATCCTATATCATTTTAGGAGTTATGTATGAGGATGTTATTGTGAGACTTTTTATTGAAAATTTCATTAGACCTATTAGCAAGTGGTTCTGGCAATTAAATTATGGATGTGTTACACATTTTAACTCTTTAAAGAACAAGTTCTTGAATAGATTCAAGTCAACTATGGATGTATGTGCACTTTTCTTAGACTTCTTCCGAATTAAAAATCAAGATAATGGGTAGATGAGAGAGTATGTAGCATTTAACAAATTATTAAGACTATTCCCTCATGAAAACTAGCCAAATCTCGACAATAAACTCTACATTTTCATTGGTTCTCTTCACCCAGAGATCAAGTTTGTCTTGATGAGGAACAAGGTAAATGACTTGATGATTACACAATAAGATTCTATCAATATTGAAGATGATTTGATCATGTCTGGAGTGTTGATGAAAGAGGTTTCAAAAGGTGATACACCTATTGCAAATGCTAATAAAGAAATAATGAAACCCAATACAATCAAGAGTTTGTAATATTCATAAAAGAGAGTTTGAAGGTAAGTTCCTGATCAAACATGTCAAAACTCTAATAGAGAAAAAGAGAAAATGAAACCTATCACATATGATTGCTTTAGGTTCATAATTATGGATGAATATGAACATTTAAAATAACTAATGATTGATCGGAGAATAGATGAATAATTTGACCTCTCACTTGGTGAAAAGGAGAAAAAAATTCCTACTTCACCAGATGGCTTAAACCCCATGGCCCTAGGAGAAAACGGGTTATCTAAATAATAATAGATAAAACCAAAAATAGAAAGGAGTAATAATACAAAGTGTTGTGTTATGCTTTATAAAAGAGAAGATATTGTGGAACCAATTTTTAGAAAAGTAGATAATCCTTTCTCTATCAAAATGAAAGACTTAATAGCCAAAAATGAAGATTCCTTAGGTATTTCATTTTCAAGTTCTACCATAGAAGAATTCTATATAGGATCTAAATCCAAAGCAATTAAGCCTATGAAAATTTAAAATCGTAATCTTGTGAAGGTTGAGGTTAAGGAAGACATCAGTGCAGAATAAAATGAATAGTGACCAATAATCATTACAAGCAAAATGGAAACTATCAAGTCATAGGAAATCGATAATGATGATGATTTGTCTAGTGATGAATTTATTTCTACCATGGGAAGAGATTCATAGAATAATATTAATGCTTCATTTATTCTACAAGATGATAATATTGTGGTTCCATCTCAAAAATAGATATGTGACACACTTTTCTTCAATTCAAATATTGTATCTGTCACAAATGTATTTTAAATCATCCAAGAAGACATTGAAAAAGTTTAGTATTTCTCAAAAGTGCTAATAGAATATCAAAGAATTCATAATTATTTCATTTCAAAATAGGAAAACATTGTTGATTTGCTTATTCATGATCATCCTTATATGAATGATAACTGTAAGTTCATCTTCCCACCTACTTGGTCATTACTGTTAAATGTGTTCAGAGTTTATAAGTCAATCCATTGTTTTGAAATGGTGGGTACCTCTCCTAGCTGGTGGATGGATTTTTATAATCTTCTCATTTTCCTTTGCTCCTTGTAAATAGTTTTGCTTTCCCAATTTTGGCTTGTTTTCTTTTCCCATTTCATTTTGGTATGCAAGTTATTTTTTAATAAATGCAATAGTCTATCTGTTTCCCCTCCTCTATGTTTTAGTATTTATACCTACACGTATTTGTAGTAGTGATCTCTACATGGTAAATATCATGGGAAATCATGTTATTTTCTAAGATGATAGAATGGATAAGTTTTTCATGAATCTTTTCAATAAACAAGTGGTCAATATGTAAGTTTTCAAGTGATCAGAGGATCTGGCCTGATAACATGTGTTCATTTATCATACAATTGAGATGGGTAAATAGGATGTCAGTTGGTCAGAGTAGGACATGCAATCTTTCAACCAATTAGATGATATAGCTCAATAGCGCATGCTCATTTCTTATACAATTGAGATGGGTGAATTGGCTATCAATTGGTAAGATCTGTATATACAAGTGTTTGTTGTATAATAGGATACTTCATACAACTTAAAAAGTTTTTCCAAATTATAAAAAGGATGATTTTTTTTTTCAAATTGACATGGGAACCAAAAATATTTTCACAAAATTCACCAAAGCTAAATAAGATTTTGCAAATTACACGGAGACCAAAAAAGTTTTTGTAATTTACACAATTTGTGAAAAAGGAAGTGTGTTCACATAACTCACAAAAATTGAAATGATTTTTTCAAAATATAGGGAGTGCAAGTGATGTTTTTCATAGAGGGTTCAAACAAGCTTTTAAAACACTTTGGGAGAAAAAAGGAAAAATCCATAAATTTTAATTTTTGAAAATTTCAAAAATTTTAGCATTTTTTGATGAAATTCAAAAAATTTAGCCATTTTTTAAAAAATGAAAATTTCACCATTTTCAAAAACTATGACAACAGGCACCTGCAAAATAAAAAATCTTAGAAAGATAGATAAGTGCAACAAGTTCAGTAGATAATCATAGATTTTTCTACTCATAAGCACACAATGCCATACATATGGCAAAGAGCCTCAAATAAGAGACATAAATATGTCACAATAAATTAAGCCAAGGGGCCATAGACAAGGGACATCAATATGTCATAATGAACAAATCCAATGGCTAGATAAAATAGACAAATAGTGAAAATACTATCACATAAGAGTAATAACATTAATGAAGCATAGAATAAGTAAAAAATAGTCTAAACCATTTATATATGTCAATATCATAGCATAAAAAATTAGCATATCCATGTAACACTATGTAAGATATGATTAAATAATAATACATGTGTAAGAAATATTAATTTCTTAACATGGTAAAAGGTCCTAGAAAGATATAATTTGTAATAGTGTGACCCCTGGAATAAGATTCCCAAAACATTGGCATGGTCACTGGTTAAATGAGAGTCCAACATCTATGTGTCTATGTATGATGTGTATGTCTTGCATCACACTCATAAACTATGAAATACATGTATGTATGAAAAATAAATATACCATATACCAAACATGTGATAAATAACATATGTGAATATTATAATTTAGCAAAAATGTCAAGCTTAGGTCCTAGTTTTTTATTTTTTAAATATTTAGATGTTTTTACTTTTAAATTATTTGATTTTTTAGTATTTTTAAAATTTATCATAATTTTTTTAAATTGCTACAAAATAATCTCATAAATGGGATAGTCATGTGGAGTGCCTGTATCATGTGGCATAAGGGTCATCTATCATGAGTGAAAAGTTCTAGATGTAGGTATATCAAAATATAAAAAAGAACATGTGTTGTCATGTAGCTATCATCATCACTCATAGGTTCAGATGTATGATGAGTAACTTTAGAAGGCTAAGGATTTTATGGGGTTTATTTTATAGTAGGAGAATGTATCACTACTTGTGTTTGTTGTATAATAGGATAATGTATTGCTACTTATGTTTGTGTGGAACCTTTTAACCTATCTTTGGTGCTATCTTAGTACACGATATAGTAAATAATGGCCTCTAAGAGACCTAAATGATTCACTGATGCGATACCTGCTCTAAAATTGGATTCCTAAGAGAATCAACTACTCTCATTTTAACTAAGTGTATAGATAAAACATGTATATGTGCAATAAATAACTCCACACAATGATATTAAGTAGGTATAAAAACCAACTACAATGGTGGTGGGGGTGGAAGAGGAGATAATAAAAGCTAAATATGGTACTCATATCAAATGCTTAAAATTATAACTACCTTATGAAAATTTTACATGTTTTACCAATATGTTTTACATTGTTGTCATCTAGTGGTAATGAGAAGCAACTCTAATTAGATGTTGCCCCAATATGAGTTGAGGAAGGCTTAAGATTGTCTATTATTAATTTTATCCTTATTTGTGTAGAAATATTTGATCCATTTGATTAAATATTTGATCTAAATTACATATATCAAATTAGAACAATATCAAATGATTATAATCATAAATTGAGTCAAAACATGAAGCTATGTTCATCCATTTTATCCACCATACAATATCTAGGATAAAGACGTGACCACCCAAATAAACATGCGAATAATTTTTGAAATCGAAGAGTTTTGAATACACATATATAGATAAAAAACCCATCAATTAATTTTAAAATAGGTTCACCCTTCATCGTTTGGATTAAATTTACTAAAAAAATAAATTACAAATTTCATAAAATTTGTACAATATTTTGAAGAACAAAAATAGTTTTTTCATCCACTTAAAAAATTGAAAAAATATTGAAGCATTAAAAAAATAAAGTTGTTTTGATCCAAATATAAGCCAATCAAGGAATAAACCTAATAGAGTAAGACCTAATAGGTGAATAATAATGAAAACCTATCATAAAATGTAGAAATAATTAGATTTACAAATATGAGACTAGAAAAAATAAAAAATTTAGGTTTGAAAATGAAACCCAAAGGTAGAGATCTGAAAACCCTAGAGATAAAAACAAAACCCTAAGGGAAGCCTATCTTTTGAAAATGTTCAACCAATTTTTGGGTTTACCAATATGTTTTACGCTAATTTGGATTGTACAACCCTAATTAATATACAATCTTACACGTAATTTAGATTGTAAATTATGAAAGTGTTGACCAACTTTGACCTCAAGTCAAATTTGGGTCACCCCCTATAGTTCGAAATTTCATAGAGGTGTCTAATGTTTTTCATGGTATTGTCATGGTCCCAAGTGGTCTTAGATAATTCCATATGGTCATATTTGCCCCTATCTAGCATTGTCCAAATTTCGGTCCTAGGTTCACTTGCTTAGTCATATGGTCAATTATAAGGTCTTTTATAGTCAAACTTGGTCAAAGGTATAGTATGGTATAAATTCATTTAAAATTTTTATTGGGACATAATTTATATCATGTTATCATGTTCTAACCTTTATTTGGCTTCTATATGAAAAAAACACTTTTTATCCACCTTTTCACCCTTGAAGAAGAGTTGGACGTGCCACCTCAAGGAGAGAATGTTTCAAGAAGATTAAAAAATCCTATAGTATTAGAAAATAGTTAGATAAGTATCAAGAATAGTCAAAGTCTATGAAAATTTGTAGTTTAATGCCTAATCTTGGAAAAAGGACACTTTTCAAGCACTTGTATGGCCTTCCAAGATCATTTTTTAGTTGAAAATGGTTCGAAAGTGAAATTTGGGATCCATCAAAACATTTTATATCTCTAGAAAAAGTTTAAACTCTAAATGACACTCCAAACACTTTTTCTCCTCCATTTCTACCTTCACAAGCTCAAGAAGGCAAATTATCATTCAATGGTATGGCCAAGAGAGAGATTTAGGAGCTAAAACTTTAGCCATTGTTATGGGTCTAAGTAAGTTAAAATAAGTGGAATTATTTTGCATATTAGTGGCCTCTTATTTATGAACAATCGTTAAGAGTGATAGCAGGTCACTATGGCCTATTCATCCGAGAGGGATCTATTCTTTCACCTATTTATCTAGATTAGAAATCAATGGAGAGTAATGATTTGGAGGGTGGTTTGTATATGTCTTGGATTTCCCTTTCATATTGGTTTC
Organism: Torreya grandis; assembly: GCA_037957365.1. Lineage (NCBI taxonomy): Eukaryota > Viridiplantae > Streptophyta > Pinopsida > Cupressales > Taxaceae > Torreya > Torreya grandis. The sequence goes on from JARHVA010002329.1 coordinate 545,112, forward strand.
ATCAGTTGAATCATCTCCATGAATTAATTTTACTTAGATGAATAATGTCCTAGTGTATAGGCTATTTTAGTGAATTATAATACAAGTCTCTATTTTATCTTCATGGTGGTGATTCTCAGAGGTTTATAGTGCTTAATTATTTATTTAAAATCCATTAGTTTTATGGATTCATGTTCTAATTATCTGAAATCTATTTTGGTCCATATTCAAGTATGATGCTCTTTATGAACATTATTAGTGTTTAAACAAGTATAATAGAGTTTGATTGTCAATTTTGGATCATGAAATAGTGATACATCATGGTGCATAGTTATGATATCATATTGTGATATTAGAAGCATGAGATAATTAATAAAAGAGCCCATAATACACCTTCCAATGAGAAGTTACAACTGTCTCTTTCAACTATGAAAGGAGATTGATACATATACTTACACCTTCATGTATCCATTGGTATTTATTTTTACACCACCAAGTTACTTCCAATTGATTAAAGGCTCCAATTTCTTACACATAGGGCTTATGCATAAGACGATTATGTATGCTGTCCATACAAGACTATAGGGTGAGTTTGAGATGATAAGAAGCCTATTCATGAAGACTTATGGACCACTGAGAAGTGTTTATAAGGTATGAAGTGGTGGATAATGTCAAAAATTCAAAGATCTTAAGATAATGGCTTTGTGTAGCCCTAGGACAGTTAATTAGAGACCTATAAGAGTCAAGCCTGTAGGTCCTATTTTGGACCTTGATCAATATTAAACCAACACAAAAGTGGTCTAAAATAGGAAAATCGCCTATAATACAAGTAATTTCAAGAGAAAAGACTTGAATAAGCCATTAGGTCTCTTACAATTGAGGATGATAGTGAGATTAAGTTGACAAGCTTCTTTTCAAGTACATACAATACTCTGTATGGAGCAACGACAAGTGGTGTTAAGTGCTAACAGAGGTATTTGAGAGAACCCTAAGCCTAATTGAATATTGAAACTAGGTTTATGAAATCTAATAAGATGAGTGATGAATTGGGTGAAATCCAAAAACCATGAACACTCTATGAATAGTCAAAATTACCCTATAGCCACATATAGGCATACATGGATAGGTTAGTTCATGAACCTAGAAAATTAAGTCAAAGTATATATGAGAAAGGATATAAGTCTAAATGGAACCTTGGATGGTTTAAAATACTTTAAGTGGGTTAGTAATGTGAATATAAATCTCTTTAACCCAATAATGCATTCAAGTGTCCTGCATAGTCACATATAGGCCTTTAGTACTGACCATTCCACTTTTAGGCCTAAAAAGGAAGTAGAGATATGTTTGAATGTCCTTGAACACATTTGAAGACCTCAAGAATGTTCAAAATCATGGGACAGGTAAGTGAGGAAGAGGAGATAATTGAAAACTCCTAAGCACATAGTCAAACCCTAAAGAACACCTATAGGTTACCTTCTAAGACACATATGGGTCAGTGTTAAGTCTAATTAATGAATGGATAGAGGTGTGTTTAGAATGTGTTTGAAACCTAATTAAGGAATATAAAATTATATTTTAAGATAAATATCAATTCTATTGGTGTGAAGGTGAGGTTTTAAAATTGAGTATACAGTCCTATCTTCAAGGATAGCTACAAGCCATATACATGACTGGACATACCTTAAGCCTAAAGTTAGCAGTAAAACATGGAGTAAGAGACTCTAAGGTCCAATTTAAGGTAGAAAAAAAAATTCAAATTATATTTTAAAACTAAGATGGAACTAGATAAGATTGAACAAACTAGTCTCCAAACCCACATACACAGTCAAGATACACATATAGGTCTACTTGTTATTTTAGGTCAGTTTTGCTTGAATTAAAGAAGGACTATGAGAAAGTTTGAGAGAGTTAATTTGGAATGATATATAGTGTTGTAAACACCTAAATATGACTACTCAAGTCAAATAACAAGATGAGAAGGTTAAATGCTCAATCTAAGCTTCAAAACAGTACACAAAGTCATAACAGACCCAACTAGTCATGAGGTAATTTGATGTTTGAGACCTCCATAGGCACAATCATGATCTAAAAATTGGTAAAAATTGTGGTCATGGGTTGAAAAATATTTTCATTTAAATTTAAAGTTTATAAAAATAGTGGAATTACTCATTGTTTTATCTGATACCCTGTCCACTCCTTAGGTAAGGGTAGCCATGAGACCTAGAGGTCCACTTGATCTAAAAGGGCATAAATCAGGTTTCCATACCTCATGGGGGGATATTGAGGTAGTTAAAAATTTTATCATATTTCCCCATAAATTATTAGGTGGAAACACAATTCAAGTTTCCATCCAAGTGCCTTTGAGGGATAGAAAGAAAGAGATAGGCCTTAAACCCCAACACCCTAACCAGTGTACCTTGAGCCTACATAGGAGTAATTAAAAATTAAAGAGAATTTATAATGATGGAAATGGATTTTTTTAATTATTTTGATAATATAATATTAGTGGGAAGGATTTTTGAGACTCAAAACCCAGTCTGAACCTATCTCACGCTAAAAAAACACTAAACAAGCCACCCGAAGAGCAACTTCAGATGATCACACCATTACTCAAAATTATCATGGGAGAATAAGAATTTTGGAATATTTGAATGGGTCTAATAATAAGTTTTTAAAATTTTAAGGAGGTCATTTAGTGACCTATTATTTATGAACAATCGTTAAGACCCCAAATAGGTCTAAAACCTCTCTTAAACCCTGATTGTGACTAGTCATGGGAAAAAGAGCTCAAAAGCACATATAATGACATATTTTGATCCTAAAAAATATTATATGTTTTTGAGATATATAATTATGTTACCCTAATTCAATTTTATTTTGATGTCTCTTGTACACATTGGTACAAATACCTAGTTTTACATGTTTTTGGTGTTTTTCATGTGTTCTAAGAAGGGGAGAGCTTCCAAATCATGGTACGAGGTAATTTTGTAATTTTTTATATCAATTAAATTTAAAAAAAAATCACATTATGTTATAGAGGAGACCAAACTAGGCCCAGTTTTTAAGGCAATCTCAAACAGGCTCAAAATGAGACTAGGTGGTAAGGCCATTTCTTGGTTTACATACTTCCACAGGTTCTCAAGACCTAAAAATTGATGTGGAGGTTGGTGATGAAATATTTAAACTAAATAAAATTATTTTGGTGAATTAAAATGTGTGGTATAATTTTTAAGCAAGAAAAGATGTTCCAAAGTAAGGAGGCCTAATTTAAGAGAGAGAAAGGCAGAAAAGATAGACTTACACTCAGTTTTTAAAGATGAAATTTTACATGGATATATAAGGACATATAGGGCCATATATTATTACCTTATTTTTTCAATATAATATATATAAATGCATAAATAAGGAGGTTTATAAGTAAAAAGGGCTACAAGGAAACTAAGCCTAGTGAAGGCTTAAGGAGAAAAATGAGTTCTTGGGAGTTGGTCCAAGAACCAAAATTGTTTGTTTTAGATATAATAACATATGTTAAGATCATTAATATATTTTGGATGAGTTTAATAATATTCACTTGAGTTTTGGTCCACCTGGACCAAACTCTGTGTGGGAAATGAAGAGTTACAAGACTCCTATACACATAAATGATGGAATGGTAGGTCATAGGAGTTTATTAAATAATGTAATATATTAAATATTTTTTAAGATATTTTAAGGAAAATTCATGGTTTTAAGTTTTGTTTTTCACTCCTTTCATGCAAATAAGGGTAGTTTCCAAGAGCTAGTCAAGGTGTTAAGCCAATTTGTAATCCCCACACCACTTGGAAGGTTGGCGCTATTTTAAGAGTGAGACACATGGCCTTGGAGGTCTGTTGGAATGTATCATAACTCATTTTATAGTTGTAACTCTCATTTACACTTGTCACTCCTTCTCTACTACACCCCTTTGTCTCTTTCTTTATCATTCTCTATAAGAGCAACCACTTTTGGCTAAGTTTGTAAGATGCACACATGGTATGGTGAAGCCCTGCTAGTTTGAATGCTATATTTGAATTTGAATAAAGATTTAAAATATGGTTTTGATTTCATAACTTATTTTCTAATTATGTGAAGTAGTGCATAGTTTAATGACAAGTGATAATCATCTATACTTGTGTTAACTTTACTCTTTCATGTTTTGTGCAAGTATTATGCTCTATAACAAGTCACATGAAGTGTAGTTAGTGTCCTTGTTTGTATCTAAGTTTAAGGAATAGAATTAGTGTCTAAAATCAGGCCTATTTTTCATTCACCTTGAGAAGTGCAATGTATATCACCTTCACATTTGAAACACTTATGTTAGAGTAATCTAGGATGTTGAAGTTGGTCTTGTGAGTCATATTTCATAGTGAAAGTATGTGGTAGTATTTTGGAGATTAATTTGGTGCATAAAATAATTATAACAGGTTAATTTAATGTTACTTATATCTCTTTTCATCCCAAGCAAGCAATTAGTATAGGTGATAAGCTATCAAAGATAAATTTAGGTAGTTATCCCTTTAATATAGAGGTTTACCTATGTTATAGGCAACCCACAAGCCTAGAGGTAATCTAATGTTTCACTCAATTTGGAGGAGAATTTAACTACCTCTCCAAGGTTTTAAAATTGAATGAAAACAAGAAGTTAAGAATGAATTTGAATGTAAAATTATAAAACTAATTTGACAAGTGGCATGGGCTAAATATATAAATTACTAAAGAGATCAAGACACTTATCTTCCCTAATTTGTTGATTGATTGTGGATAAATTTTGGCAACGGTAAAAGGATGAAATAAGAATTGAGATTAATTCAGATGTGAAACTAACTATTTATGCATGCAAGGTCACTACCTTCAGCCTAGGATGAAACCATCAACATTATTGACTAATGTAGATGTTATTTTATTGGGTTGATTTGGATTTTTATCATAGTATAATCAGTTTCACCTACTAATGATAAATTTGTGTGTGTGATATTGGTGATTTATTGTGTGGGTAACTCCAAAAACTAGTCTTTGTCTCCTCAAAACCTTATATCCACTTATGAAGGGTGAAAACCTATAAAAACATGGGAAGTGTAATGCATTAAATTAGAACCAATGACCCCCATTGATGATTGACCATTGCATATGTATCTAATACTCCAAATATGTTATTCAAGATACATGGAGTTATTAACCTTAATGTGATGTGAAATTGTGCTCATTTTATATATGAATGAACTTAGAATATGTATTTAGATACATTGAAATATTCACTCTTAACTTTGTTTAGTGTGCTTGAGACTTGGATGATGTCTAATCTGAGTTATTAATATTCTATATAACTAAGATAAAATAATAATTGAGGCATAAATAACATAGGATAGAGGTGATAAGAGTATAAATAAAATTATAAACAATGTATTACATATTTTTCACTCAATACTCAACATCTCTATGATACCCATGATACATGCATGATAAATCTATGGAACCTTAAAATCAAAATAACATAAATTCATCCAAGTAACATATCCACCTATTTTGATTTAATATCACTATCCTAATTATGTTAGTATAATATTATATCTCATCCATAATATGCCTCACCCACTATAAGTCTATGTTCTTACATAAATAAGAGAGGAGGCTAGGGTTAGGGTTAAGGTCATGGAGAGTAGTTGCAAATAATAATAAGAAAAAACTATCATTAGTATAAGATAATAAATTATTTACTTAATTGATAAAATTAACTAATAATAGGTTATATATAAGTATGCACCAATTAGTACCTATATACACTAAAATGTTCTCACCCTGCTAATTATACTAACTCCCACTATTTTGGCCCAATTTCTATATTTCCCTAGGAAAAATTAGCTATAGATTAACAATACCTATCATATTCCTATATCCCATAAAAGTTTACCCCATCATAAAATTAATTAATTTCCATAATAATCCCTTAATAGATCTTATTACCTACTAACCTACCCCATAAACCATCTTGACAATTTAAAATTCATATTTATTCACCTACCACCCTAGCTAACCTATACCCTAGCCTTTCCTAAACCCTTAGTCACCTAATCCTTCTCTAATATCCATCTAACCTCTCCTTAATCATCAATAACTCCTAAAGAGAGTTTTAAAACTCTCCAAATCTAGAACTCTCTCTCTAACCTAGCCCTCCTCTCTAGAAATCTCTAACTCTAGAGGTTTCCAAGGAATTTAATATTCCTTGGATAATTTACAACCATTGATCTCATCCCACTAACTTTTAACCTCAACCCTTGATCTTCCATCCTTCATATATATAACCAAGACTTCTTCTCCATGAAATACCATCAAAGAAACTCATAACATCTTCATGTAAAAATCAATATAGTAAATTCATAAAGCCTTCATGCCCATTTAAAATCTAAAAAAGCTTGTGGATACTCCATGTAAAAATAATCCTTGCATCCTTCATCAACAAATCCAACATCATGCCATCACTTTGTCAATAATCTGAGTCTATATGCAATCACAAATCTTGGAATGGAGTTGTAAGGAGGTAAGAATGTTCTTGTTAATCTGATTCTTGTCTCTTTTTTCATTCCTATTCATGTCATTAGGTTTTATATTTTTATTACTATGATTAGTAATATTTGCATAAATATAAAATTTAGTGCACATTCTAGTGACCATAGTGCAATGTTGCTCCCATTTAATCAATTTTACTTGTTTGTGTTGTTTTTTCTAGCTTACAGGTTTGATTGGATGAAGAAAATCTCAAAATTTTGATATTTTGCAAGCATAGGTTGCAATCGTAGGTTTGCACTGATAGTCATGAGATTATCTAGGAAAATAGAGACATTTCCCTCATGAATGGAAAATTTGTACTAACTGCTAGCTATTCGTACATTGTATATCCCTTCAAAAAACTTGTGACTCATAATTAGTGATATTGTTAGGTGAGTCACAATTTTGCATAACCCAGTCATGATATTGCATACTACTAACAATTTTGTGTTGTAGGTCTATTTTCAATAATATCGTAACTATCCCAATCATGATATTGTCCTATAAATCATGATATTGTCTAACCCAGTTATGATATTGTAAATTGCTAACAATTTTATGCTGTAAGTCATTTTTGACAAAAGCGTAACTTACCTAGTCATGATTTTATCCTATTAATCATGGTATTAGGGCTGTGATTCATGGTTTTGAAAATTTTCATAAAACTAATGACATTTGACCACTTTCCTCTGACTTGTAGTTTTCAGTTTGAAATTTTGTATTATATAGGAACTCATCATCACCTAATAAGGTATAATAATCCCCTTTTTCTTTGTGTTTTCATCCAAACAATTTTATTTGTAACTACATTTTTTGGTCTTTATGTGGCTTCTATGTGGTCTGTGTCCTATGCAGTTAAATATGAGGCTAAAATTAGGGAAGGATTAACTAAAAACATAGGAAAATACAAACTCTAACATCTTTCCTATATTTTTACAAATCTGTAGTCACAACCTTCTCAAAGTCACAATATTGTCCTAGTTAATTGTGGTATTACAATCCTAATCATGAATTTGCAAAATTTGTCATTTTAACTCTTTTTCTATTTGCTATCCACTCTTTTAATTCTTTATCTAGAAGATTCAAGGATATTTTTTACCTATTTAGACCATCTATTCTTCAACATAGTTAAAGTATTGATCATATTTATTCTATGTGTCCATTTTGATATAACACAAATATTAGTCTTTATCTGTCTATTATCATCTGTGAATAAGACCTTTTGAAACATTTTAAAATATGTAACTTGGCTAAACATCATTTTTGGTCACAAAACCTAAATCTATAATTTTTCATCATCTATAATAATACCACAACTCACCCTTTATTTGTAGTAGCGATTTTGTTATCTAAAGTCATATTTTTGTGGTTTACAACAAAACTATGACTATAAATTTATAGCTAATCATGGTTTTATCAATTTTAGATGCAGTATTGTCTAAATAGTCATGGTTTTATAGTTAACCATCATAGTTAAGCTAACTACAACAATATTGCAACTTGCAAATTATGGTTTTATCCTACAAGTCATGATTTTACATTGTGCAATTGTGATTTTGTAGCCATTTTTGCCCTCAAAATTGTCCTTTTTGATTCTTTTTTTGAGTCAATTTTTGTGAATTTTGAGTCACTCCAAGCCTCCTACAAAGCCTAAATTGCCTTTAGTGGTGAGGGGCTCTACCCCTTGACCCCACCCTATACCATGATAGGGAACACACCCGAGGCACTACTCTTAGACCCTGCAAAGGGCTCTACCCCTTGAACCCACAAGGGGTACTAACACTTAACTCCACTAGGGGTTGCTTCCGTCAGACCCCTACATCATGTCCCACTCATGTCAAAGAAATTATAGAGCCAAACTATGATTTTTTAGGGTCTTTTATTAATGAATATTTGACTAACATCTTGATTCTTGTAAGGGTTAATTTTTCTTACTAAGATCATAATTTTGCAGAACATATTTTGGGTCTAACATTTGGTTTTGTAGGTTACCCCTCAAGAGAGATTTATCAAAACTACTAATCTTTTATTGCAGGACCCATCTCTTGTGTGCCAATCAAACTACTAACCTGTGGGCTTGTAGGTTACTTATCAAAGAGTCCATTTTGGCACTATTAAAATCATGTTTTCTTATACGTATAATTTTTAATCATCTTATTATGTGTATATATCTTTGTTTAATTTTTCCTTGTATATACTTGCTTGTGTCAACATGAAAATCATCATTGTATCATGCCCCTCACATAGGTAATTAAATCAGTTAATTAATTGTATCATGTGTTTTGCCTATTTTTTGATCCCTCCCCTCTAGAATAACATGTGACATGGAATCAACACCCATGTATGGGATTATTATATAGGGGTTAGTGTCATGGATTTCACCAATATGCTCTAACCAAACTCCATGTTTCAATGGAGTATAAAATTCAAGAACAACTATCTTTAGGCTAAGTGGTTAACCCTATACAAGTCATCCATGAAGGGGAAGAGTTAATTCTCTAAACTAGGCATTAGATAGCACCCTATACATACTTGAGCCCTAATCTATGTTTTTTTATATTAGGGATGCCCCTAGAAATCTTATTCAACCTAGTATAAGACCTTCCATCCATAATAGGTGTACCACTGTAGGAGTCAACATCAAATCCAAAGTAGCCATCAAGTGTGAGTAGGGTTAAGATGGTTTAATTGATACTATAATGGGTCACTGGCCTACAACCTCACCTATGAATTTGTTAGATGGTACAAACATCAAGTTACACACCCTTGAGTTTACTAGTAATAGGTTTTGGATTTATTGCTTTGGTGTGTTGTGTTAAATCCATATTGTTTGTGAGTTGAGTCATATTTCACCCAAAACCTATCTAAGCCTACCTAGGTCCCTTACACATATCATCTTGTATATCCTTACCACATCTTTTATATACATATTAATCAACATCCTATTCATTTATCCCATCATATATATTGTCTTGTCTTAATCATTTTCCATCTCCCATCTTGCCTAACCATATTCATTTACCATTTATCATCCATCATATTTTGACCATCCTTGTCATCATCTTCACTAGATAGATTCCATCCCTAATCATTACCCTACAACCTAATCACATCTTGTAAATCCTAGTCTCATCCCCTTGTATATAGTTCATTCTCTTATACATCATATTATCCCTATCCCTTCTTGGTATTATCTATCATTTTATCATTACCACTACCATATCTTATCCCATAATTAATTTTATACCCACCCCTCACCCATCTTAATCATCATCTTGTTCATTCTTATCTCTCTATCACCTTACACATATCATCCTTTTATATTTTAATCCATCTACCATTTTGTCTTAAACACATTCACCCATACCCCTATCACCAACATATTGTGCATATTTATCTCATTATTCTCTTGTATACATCCTTTCATCTTGTACATCCTCATCATCATCCCCTTGTGTGTGTGTGTGTGTGTATCATCTTTTTATACATCCTTTTACATATCCCATACTATCTTGTCTTCATCCCATCCTAGTCATACCCCATCATCTTGTGTATCTTTTCCACCCTTTCCTTATATATCCTTTTCATTATCCATTCTCCTATATTAGATTAGTCACACCTTATCATAAATACCACCACATCCATAATCAATCACACCTCACTTTGACCTTGCCTTATCCATCAATCACACCATAGTCTTGATCATTCCTATATCTTACATATTTGATCATAACTCATCACCATACACATTCTATCCTAAGTCCACCTCATCCATAATCCTAATCATCCCCATACCATCTTGTCTCATAATCACATCACCTTGCATATCCTTGTTTTACCTTCTTATACATAATTCGTTCTCTTATACATCCTTTTAATCACATCTTATCACTAGACCCATACATCATTAATAATCCCCTAATCACATATTAATCATACTTCATCATCCACATCTTATCTTAAATCCATACCCAATCACTTGTCTTAACCTTGCCTTCATCACCCATCTAGTCATCACCTCATTTTATCCTAGTTGGATCTTTAGGGTCTAAAATATCCTCATATCATTGCTCTTTATCATCCTCACCACATCCCATAATTTAACCCTTCACCACTTCATCATCACCTATCATTATACCTATTGGCCTTTATCCTAATCACTTTCATCACATAAATCATATCTCATCCTATCTTAAGCAAAATTGGTTTAAGTTCTAAGCTAGTCTTCTTATCCACATCATCCTATCATCCTAATCCACCATCAATCATCACTTGGTTAGATCTCATACCTAATAAATATCTTGTTATCATCTTGTCACCTTGTCAGTGTCAATCTAGCAAAACCATCAACTATCAATCATCCTTATTCTAATCATATTGCATTATTCATAAATAACACCCCTCATATCATCTTCTTGCTAGTTTGAATTTAGGCACACATTAAAATTATTGAATCCTTTTGCTAGGTTGATAACAAGACATAGTTGATAGGTTATTCACAAATATTTCACTATCAATCTAAAATTTGATTATAATATTTAATCCATTAATCTATCTCATCCCCATCCTCATTTATCATACTAGCTCGATCCTTTGATCTATTTTGTTCAATAACCCCATCAAATCATTAGTATACCTTCACATCATCATCCATCTTTCCCATGGTTTTAGACCCAATTTTTGTAGACCAATACATCCTATACAATAAAGATAAAGTGATTTTATGAGAACTAGAGTTAGGTGATCACCTACCCTCAGACCTTGATCTCATTCACCCCAAATCACCATATTATAGCCCCATAAAATTAGCCTCAACCTTCCTTGATACGGTCACCATAATCAATCAATACATCATAGAGAATAAAGATGAATTCCTTTTGCAGCTATGGAAGATGGGTGTTTGCTTTCCTAATGATTTTGACCCCATGAGCCTTAAATCGCATCCCAAACCAATCCACCATTCCCCTCTATCATCCATTATCCCTATACAAAACCCCTTAACCCCAATTAGTACCCATACATAGTCAAATTCTCCATCTAATAATCATAATCCATCACCTTTATTACCCACCACCATGTAATTAGACCCCTCTCTCATAGACTAATACATAGATGCCAACAAGGATGAGATCATATTATAGTTCATTATGATGGGTGTACCACTTCCTAAAGGTGTTAATCCCATTCAACTTATTTCAACACCAAAACCAACCCCTTTATGTGAGTCTCCTTTTAATCTCCCATCCACTAGTCATAGCCAATCATCTACCCCTTCCCCTACTAGAAAAGGAAATCCAATCTTGTCCACTTGTCCATCCACCTAGCCACATCAAACACCATATGATCTAAAGTTCAATGCTTCCACTTTTAAGATTTAAGTGAGTCTTTATAATCCCTTCCTATATATTTGGAAGTATTTTTAAAGCAAATTTTCACTAATAACATGATGGTCTATCTACCCATAAGACATCTTGATTCCACCAAGCCTAAGCCCTCTTGGCACAAAGTAAACTGATATTGTCTATATCATCAAACTTGGGAGCAATCCCTTAAATGATGTAATTTTTTTTGAGATTATATCCAAGACCTCATTAATCATAGTGACATAGTAATCAAGGATGAATTAGATGAATTTAAATCCCTAGGTGAACAAGAAGAGGAATGCCTAAATTCCATTCCCTATCATGATCAAATACTTCCCCTTCCAAGTCAAGGTTAATACATCTTGCATATCCTCCATGATCCCCCCATATCTGAGCACCCATCCATTTATAACAAGTCTAATCCCGATAAGCCTAGTCCTCCCATATCCCATTTTTCCTTTCATGGACCTATCTTTGCTTCATCCATTATCCATCTATCATCTCCCTCTCACCCATCACATCAAAAACCCCCATTAAGAGAATAATTGTGGACAAATCATCCTCTACTAGCAACATAAATTCATGTACATCAAAGTTAGCTTTGGATTCAAAAAAAGTTTTATCTACTTTAGGATCATGTGTAGCACCAACATTTGAATTAGATTCCTCATTATAATCGTCATCCCTTATCGATATTATAATAGATGGTGATAATGCCTACTCTTTTAAAAAACATAGGATGATGTTGTCATAATCAAGTTCTTGAATGCTTTATCTAATTTTTAGAGTGGATCTAATCCTACCTCAAAAGCATATATTGGTGATCCTTTGGATATTCTTAAGGACACTTTCTCAAATGTTGAGGCTAAGGCTCCTAGTGACCTTTATGAGGACTACACTACATACTATCCCCTTACTTCATCACACAACACTAATCATCTGCCTCATCTCCATAATATCCACATCCTACTACATGAAGGGAATAAATAATAACATGCATTATTAGATTCCCCTTTGCATGCAATATCATGTGCCATAAATACAAAAGTTTAAGACCATATTCCAAAAGCCATAAATCATAGTCAAATCATCTTCGATCCCATCAGTCAAAGTAAAAAAAATCAAATCATCAACCTAATCAAATAATGTCTTCCCTTAGTGAAGCCCAATATTAGGCATTAGGGGGTCATCAAAGTCAAAATAATCATTATATATCAAGTCAAAAGTCAATTTCCTCTAGTGAATCCTAAAATCAAGCACCAAGGGGAAATCAAAATCATAAAGTCAAAATTAATAATTGTATGGCTAACCATCCTCTTAATGTTTGGATCAAAGAGTCAATAAGTTAAAAGGCCTTGGATCCTATAGTCTCGTTTTACCAATCTAAATAATCCCCTCCACCATATCTAATGGTGTATGCAACTATTGAACCCCATTTTTACTCCATATCTCATCATATCAACTATCCCAATCATATCCCTCTTTCACATCCTATATCCCATCATCAAATTCATGACATACCCCCATCCATACCATATCCTAAATCCCTAGGTAGCTTTGTCCCTCTTAGGAGTCATGAAGACACCCAGTTAAAATGTGTGGAGGATGCTAAATCAAGAGTCAATAAAGGTCACCATCACACGGTCCTAAAATCACCTTTCTATAAAATAGGTGTTGGATAAAATCTCTATCTATCATCAACATCTTGCACCTTACCCCATCTAATAAATTGAGATTCCATCTATAAAGTCAAAATTCAAAAAAAAATCATTCATCTAATATTGAAAACCAATCTTCTGGCACCTTGGGCAAGTACCATGATTAAAACTAATTTTAGTGTTATGGTATAATAAATAATTTGTATACATTATTCCTTCATACTTGGGGGAAATTCAATCCATTTCATATCCTCATCCATCCATCCCACTTGTCACATCCCTTATCCACCTTGTCTATATCACCCATCATCTTATCCCTTAAACCATTGTTTCTCTCCAACATCCACCATCATATCATACATCCTATCTCTTCTTCCTTCCCATCTTGACCTTCATAAGGAAGTGGAAGGTTTCTTGAGAACTATCCTCAAACCATCTTGGCATATCCTCTAATGAACACTTAGGCTCATAAATATTTGGTTCATTCATGATATAGTCATTGTCTATCCCTAGTCCATTCATCTTTGGTCCCCATCATCATCATCCTTTATCATCTCATCCATCATCCCTTGATACTTCTCATAATTCCTAGGATTGGTATTCCCTTTTATAGTAACCCCATTTTTATAGTATACATACATATCCAAAAAAACCCAAAAAAGTGAAATATTCCAAAGAACTCTAAAAATCATAAGTTTTGAAAAAATCCAAAATAGTCTATCATGTCTTGTCTTATGCCTAATACCCTAGTTGAGTCCATCTCCATCCATCTCATATTATCCCATATTTGGATACCACATTGCATCTTAAGACCAAATTGAAGTGGTCACCCATCCCTTCATATCTTCCATCTCATCCTATTGGCCAGGTCTTAGCAACATACATCACTCGTCAAAGGATTTAATATGGCAACCATCACTTCCATATCAAGCCATTTTCATAACTGGCTCCCATCACATCACTCTTTACTAGTGTAGAAGGTGTTTAATCCCATCATTATCCTTATCATTGCCTCTTCATACCTATCACCCATATAATTACTCTTTGCTAGAGTGAAAGGTATTTAATCCCATCATATCTTAGTCTACTTACTAAAATAGCTCCTTTCATGGCCTTTTCTATTGGTAATCCTTGGTCATCAATTATCTAATCACCATCTTTGGCCACTTTTCAATCTGATTTTAAGACCATATCAATATTCAAAGACCTCATCATATTTTCCATCCTTTAAACTAAGGGAATCATACTAATCATAATCATCCTATCCTAATCCCAGTCTAGCCTAAATCCACCATCCTATCATGATCATCTTTGTCCATCATTGGATAAGACATTGTGACATTGCTTATAGATACTTATGTGTGTTACTTTTTTATTTTTGATTGTCTTGTTTGTATGTATTTTATCATGTATATATCTTATTTGTCTTATGTTTTATTTGCATCATGTATTTTTTTTATTGGGCAATGAATAAGGATGCTATTCACTACTTATCAAGGATGTAGAGTTCACTACTTATCGATGAAATTTGGAATAATGTCCTCTTGATCATCCTTAGATCATAGGGCATCTTATCAAGTGCTAAATTTTGGATTAATTAGGATATGATGAGCCTTATGACATTTGTGATGGCTTGATATCATTATCACATCATCCTTATCCCCATCACTAATCTATCCCTCTCGACCCATCTAACTATCATCATCTCATCATTTGAATAATATCCTTCAATCACTAACAAGCCTAATAATCCTTATCATCGTCACTTTCTAATCACTAATCATCATCATCATCATTTCCTAGTTAGAACTACATTAGCATGAGGTCATTTTATACTATATAGGTAGAACTTGTCCTCTTTTTAGTGCCCAAGGATAGATTGTCCACTATCTCCTTTCTCACTCCCTTGCATGTGTCTTAGCTAGGGGAATCATCCCAATCCTTTTGGTCACTTGATCATATCATTTCTTATTTATCATCACCTACATCATATCAATTGATTTAGATTTGGGCTACACCCATCATCAATATTATCAAATCAATATTATCCTAACCTATAGTTCTCCCTTGCATGTGTCCCTATTTGGGATATGTCTAAAAGCTTATGACATTTTAATCCTATCATTATAGTTGATTCCCCTTTGGGATGTGTCTACAAACATGACACCCATCATATTTACTCCCTATGCATGTGTCTTCTCTATGGTTATCATCAATTTTTAGCTCATTACTCAAGTCAAAATTTCTCATCTTATTCATCTTCTATCCCACGTCTTCTATCCAATCCCCTTAGCTATCCATCTCATCCCACCCATCATTTATTCTTTCGAGTGGCCATCCAACTTATTCTTCACCACATGACCCCTTGAGGGGGCATCACATCTACTAACAGTCATTTATGAAATGGTTTTTCTTGGAAAGGCCATTACTCCTACTCCATCCATGCGTAATGCCCTTTCAAAGAGGGGAAAAATGTATTTACTAAAATGTGCTCACCCTGTTAATTATATGAACTCATACTAATTTGGCCCAATTTCTATATTCCCTAGCCAAAATTAGCTAGAGCTTAACAATCCCCATCCTATTCCTATATCCTATAAACCTTTACCCATCCTAAAACCAATTAGTTTCCCTATTAAGCCCTTAATATATCCTATTACCTACTAACCTACCCACTAAACCAACTTGACAATTTAAAATTCATATTTATTCACATACCACCCTAGCTAACCTACACCCTAGCCTTTCCTACATGCCTAGTCACCTAATCCTTCTCTAAGCCCCATCTAAATTCCCCTTAATCATCATTAAATCCTAAAGAGAGTTATATAACTCTTCAAATCTATAACTCTCTCTAACCTAGCCCTCCTATCTATAAATCTCTAACTCTAATGGTTTCCAAGAAATTTAATATTCCTTGGATAATATACAACCATTTATCTCATCCCACTAACTTTTAACATCAGCCCTTGATCTTCCCTCCTTCATATATATAACCAAGACTCCTCCTCCATGGAAGGCCATCAAAGAAGCTCACAACAACTTCATGCCAAAATCAATCTAGAAAATTCATAAAGCCTTCATGCCCATTTAAAATCTAATAAATATTGTGGATAATCCATGTAAAAATAATCCTTTCATCCTTCATCAACAAATCCAACATCATGCCATCACTTTGTCAATAATCTGAGTCTATATGTAATCACAAATCTTGGAATGAAGTTGTAAAGAGGTAACAAGGAAGGTAAGAATGTTATTTTTAATATGATTCTTGTCTATTTTATCCATTCCTATTGGTGTCATTGGGTTTTAGATTTTTATTGCTAAAATTAGTAATATTTACATAAATCTAAAATTTGGTGCATAATACCTACCTAAAAATAGCATAATTAATACAAGTGCATCTAAAAATTATATAATAGTGTATGAATAATTAAATACACTAACATCCCATATTAATATGTAATTTGATGAAGGAAATACCCCCTTTGAAAACACCTTCCTTCAATCCCAAAAGTTTCTTAAGCTAAACAAATCAAGCCTCAAGAAAGGTTTTCTTGAAGATGTCTGAAACATAATCATCTATTCAAAAAAATTAAAATCAATGAAATTTTCCTATATTAATTTTTGAATATAATGCATGTGCATCTCAATATACCTTTTACATTGGTGCTTGTCTAGGTTATGATAAATTTGGTAACACTCTAATTATCACACCAAAGTGACACAAGTTGTGTTTATGGAAATGTAATTTTTTAAAGCAAGCATCAAATACAAATTAACTCATGTCCATCTACAAAGAATATACTATACTCAACTTACATAACAAACAAATCAATAATAGTCTAATTATTATTTAAAAAAGTCATGGAATTTGCCCCAAGATTATAGATGTATCTTATAGTTAACTTGTGATTATCTAGATCTATTATCCAATTATTATCTATGTAGCCAATTAGTGTTGTGTTACCACTAGAAGTGTAACCAAAAATTTAGGATTTTCATTCTAATATATACTCAATACCATATTTATTAATACCATGAAGATACCTTAGAATGCATTTTTTTTAGCTTGTCGATAGATTTTATGCGGTTCCTAATAGTAGCGTGATATACAGTTCACAAAAAATGAAAAATCATGACGTGTATGAGTCAAATACATAAGGATTACCATTAATTTGTTGTATAGTGTACCATCAATTGAAGGATAATAATATATGGAAGAAAGCTTGACTCCAGATTGATAAGGAATTAGTGCAAAATTATTATCTTTAATGTTGAATTAGATGCCTTTAGCATATTTGGATTGATTATAAAAAATCATTTTTCAAACTGTGAAATATAAAGATTAAGGAAAAAGTACAAGTAAACTAAGTTATTAATCTCAAAATAATTCCTTATCCAAGCTTTCAAATCATGAATATACTTCATGGAACTCCTTGTGATGATTAAGTCATCAACATAGAGGACCAAAATGAGGATTTTATGCCTATTTTCTTGGTTTATACTATAGGGTTGGATGGACTCTATGTAAAGCTAGAGATGATTAATAATGTGTTAATATTTTCATACCAAGATTGAGAATCATGTTTCAAAATACATAAGGACTTTTTCAATATGCACATAAATTAGGATTTTTCATTGCTTAGACTCAAGAGGTTGGGACATGTAAATTTATTCTTAATAGTATCCATGAAAGAAGGAAATTTTTACATCCATATGATGAAATTCCAATCCCTTTATTGCATCTATTTAGATTACTAACAAGATGGAATTCATCTTGGAAACTAAATTAAACTTCTCATGGTAATCAACATATTCAACTTATGAAAAACCTTTTTTTATAAGTCAATATTTGTATCTGTCAATGGACTCATCTATTGCATACTTAGTATAGTACACTCAATTGAACCTCATTATTTTTTTTCCTTTCAGAATTGGAACTAAGTCCCAAGATCTATTCTTCTTCAGTAAAATAATTTTTCTACCATAACTTCCTAACATTTAGGATGCTTAGAAGCTTGATGATAAGTCTCTAGATCTTATGTCACAACCAACTTTGCCAAATATGCAACACAATATTGATGTTGTTATATTTTAATTCTTGGATCTTTAGGATCCCATTCTAATAACAAACCTTATTGGGAAATTTTCAAACCCACTATTTTTACCATCTTCCACCCAATTTATAACTGATGAAGGATGGGTGTGCACTACTTCTTTGGGTCCTTTCTACCTAATTTATTGAGATCAACATTTTTTTATGAGTGAACCTCATATAGAGCACTAATTCATAGTTAGAATTGATAGTTAAAACAAATATAACACCACATTAAATTATTGGATAGCCTACAAAATCATGTTATCTACATATGACAAATAATCATAATACCTGCATAATTAAACCTATGAAAGTTTAAAAGCAAACTAACACAAATTCATCTAAGTAACATATATACCTATTTTGATTAAGATCATTGGCCCAATTATTCTAGTATAACATTATATTTCATTCCTAATATACCTCACCCACTAGCCCTCTATGTTATGATATAAATAATAGAGGAGGCTACAATTAGGGTAATTTATTAGAGATTATTTACAAAATGAATATGACAAAACTATTATTAGTTGAAGTTAAATAAGTATTTACTTAATTGATAATATTCTCTAATAATAGGTTGTGGATAAGTATGCACACATTAGTGCATTACCATGAATTATAAATAAATAATAAAAGTGCATCTTAAAACCATATAATAATGTATGAGTAATTAAATACACTATCACTAGTTGTTGATTTATGATTTGGAAATAATAAGGTATATTTGCTCAATGTGTAGTAGTGTATAAATAGTTGTTATATAAGTTCCTCATGAATAATAAGTGTTGGTGTTATTTATATTTATATGAATTAATTTTGTTAATTTATCACACCAACATGCTATGCAAATGACCAACACATAAGAATGACTTAATTTTTAAAAATAGTCATTGTTGGGTGAGGGTTAACATCACTCTTAGGTTAGTTTCGATGATGAAACTATTTGAGATTGATATTAGTGTCTAGGAGATAATAATGCAGATATGATGATTTGAAGATGTCTGAGTAAGATATTTAGTTGTTTTAAAACAAATTGAGAGGATTATGTAGGTGATTGATATAAAAATGGGAAGGTCAGACTCATAGAAAGAATGTACATGGGAATGAATGGTGAATAAGAGGCATATGTGTGCACACAAGTCATGTATGATGACTAAAATTCAAAAGTGACATTGTCAACTATCTAATACCATATTTTAGTATGTACAAGTTGATAACATTGAAAATAAAGGAAAGCTCTAAGGTTGAAAGAGAATCAGGGTCTTTAGGGTCTTAGTATAAATGATGAAATATAAACTTATAAATCTAGAGCTTACCAAAATATTGATGTTGCATCCTAAGTGATTCCTTCAATAAATTAATTACTAGTTTTACACATAACTACACATGTTGCTTTTATAAATAATTTTTTGTGTTAATAATACCATAATTGTTAATTTATTGAAAGAGTTTCAAGTTCCTAGTTGTTTGTTGAAGGAATTAGTTGATATAGTAGTAATTTTTGCTCCTAATCCATTTTATTTAGCAAATGTTATTCATAATAGTAAATTTGATTCTTTACCTATGGTTTTTAATAGTTTAATTGATCCAATACTATTTATTTTTACCTAGTTCATTTGATTCAATTTCCATTGTTGGTCCTAGTTAGTATAATTAACTCTTAGAGTCGATCTAATTAGATCCTACTCATGAGAATGTAATTAAATATTCAAGGAACGTAAATATAGGGTCATAAATTGATTATATTAGAGTCATCCCAAGGTCATATCATCTAGATTTGAGATATTATTTTTAATATGAATGAAGGAGATATGAAAATGTTGATATGTTTGTTACCAAATAACCTGAGGTAACAATGACAAATGAAGATAAAAATATCAAATCAATCTCTAAATATAAAATAAAGAGAGGAAGAGGGGACATAATGGCTATTAAAACTTAGGTTTTAACACATTTTTCCAAAATAAATAAGCATACCACCCTATCCATGATGATATTAAATTCCATGGCTTTTGATCAAGTAATCAAAGATAATGAAAAGTATAAAATGAATATTTTAGAATTGGAGAATAAGTTAAAATAGGCCAAATAGAAATAGAAACTCTATTTTTCATCAAAATATCCATTTGGAATGTGTTTCTAACATTGAATTTACTTTGTTTGAGTTTTTTTCAAGTTTTTATATGTTTGCAAGACTAGTTGTCTCAAGTATATGCAGAATAAATTGAAAGGTAATAGGATCAAAGTTTTGGAGGTAAATGAATGATTAATTCCATTGAATATACCCAGATTATAAGTGACCCAAAGGAGTTCAAAAAGTTTGAATCAAAGATGGTTCTAAACTTTTTAAACCACCATTTAAAAGGTTTAATTTTAATAAAGGAAAAAATTGAGGTAATGATTGCTACATTGGAATATTTTGATAATAAAATATGGGATATATTTTCTTTATCTTTTATTCATATTTTTTTGGATAAATAATGGAAATGGTTATCTAAGGAAGTATTCAAAGGAATGGTGAAAAATCTATTAATATGTTTAAAACAAAGGTCACCACATAGAAAAGATCCCAAGCTCACCTGATAGAAGGCTACATTAATTATTATACACAAAATGTGGAACATGCATGCATGCTAATAGGGGATGTTGCACAAATGATATCAAATATTAAAATGGACCTTATAGATGCTGATAAGAGGCTTGGTAAGTGTTGGCTGGTGGATGTAGCATATGTTGAATAATGATTTCAAGGAACTAACAAGTTGCTAGCTATAAATTTATTACTAGGGGATCTTAATTTATGAGTATTATATTTTATTGTCTTAAATAACTATGTGGTAGTTTAGAGTTGAGAATTTGTAAAAGGTTTGAATTTTTTTGCTTATTTAATACTTTAATTGTATTTTAAAGATCATATTTTCATTACTTTATTCTAAGACAATTTTAATTTGTAAATTCTCTTGGAGATTTTCATTTTATTTTCATGTTTTTATAAGCACTTTGGTGAAGAAGAAGTAGAAAACTGAAAAAGATTTTCAAGCTTATAATGGTGTTTTAATATAAAATTTAGTTAAATTATTTTTTGTTTGAGTTTCTTGTAATAATTTATTTCATTAATTTCTATTAAATATGAGATGTTATTTTTAGTAGTTGAATGAGTGAAATGATCATTAGAACTTATGTTATTTGGTTAGTAGTTGATATTTTTTTCAAAATTATAAGAATAGTGATGTCATTTGGGATTATGTTTTTTGATTAATAAAAATTTACAACTTAAGACAACAATAAATTTTACCAATTTTAGCCATTGCTACTTTTATAGAATATTGGTTTATTTTTTAAGAATGGTCCAAAACCCTAAAGTGAAGTATATTTTGTATGATCAATTTATTTTTATTCTAAAAGTGGAATCCAAAAATATTTATTTATTGTGAATATGGGAAATTTTGAAATTTTAATATAAAGCAATGATGACCATTTTTATTATTTCTTTGTATACCCTTGTTTAGTTGTAACTATATAGGATATAATAATACTCACGATAGTTTGAAATTAATTACTAAATTTATAAATTAAGTGTGTCTTTGAAAGGGTAGGGTAATAAGTACTCTATGATTCTATTGAATAATGTGTAAAATGGGATGGTATCAAACTAACCCCTTAAAACTTTCATCCTTGTAAAAAAACTGACCAATGCTTTGAAATCGATAACTAAAACTTTAACTAAAAACTAGATCCTACCGATCCATGTCAATGGAAAATAATATGTTTATTGATTAAAGATGTAAACATATGGTACCTATATGTTAATTTTAATATATATCCTCTTGATATTTTTAGTAAAAAATAGAATAATCCAAACATATTCCCCATTTTAGAGGTGATGAATGTTCCTGCATATCATTCATTTCAAAATAAAAGGATTAAACACACCATGTGTAACATAAAAAATAAGAAAACATTTATGTAACCATGGAAGGGTGTAATCATGTAAAGGTAGATAGTAATATGTAACCCAATAATAATAATATGCCATAATTGAATCTTTATAAATAAGGTTGTATCAGGAGAGGTGTAAGTAATATGCCTCGATTGTACTTCAAAAGTAGGGACAAATGAAATGCATCATTGTAATAAAAAAGAGTGACATGTGATATGCTCCAATTTAACCACAAATAATTAAAATTATTTTCCCTAATGTAAAAATATACCCCTATGAGGATAAGATATGAAAATGAAGTGCAAAATAATAGTATACTCAAAAAAGTGCAGTAGAAACCATACTAACATTGAATGAATCATAACGTACTGTAAATAATAGTGTGTATGATATAGTTTATGGAACCAATAATATAATATCACATATTATAGTCAATTAATGTAACCAAACATAATAATTTAATCACATATAGTACTTGAAATCATAAAAAAAATCAAAATGCCAAAAAAAATAAATAAATAACACACAAATGAGACAAATAAAAAATTAGAGGATCCTTTATAGAAAAAATAAAACAAAAAACACATAGAATTACACACATGCACTAAATATCACATGAAATCAATCATGCAATCAAAGGGAAATAAAACACATGCCATGTGACAATCTATCCATGTAGTGAAGAATGTAAGATGTAAGCTACAACATAAATAAATGTATAAATATTTATATGATACTATAAAATAGGAAGGATATAATTGTAATCCTAATATAAAATAAACTTAGTATAGGCATTCCCCTAATGTAAGGATGCCCTTGTGTGTAGGCATGATGAATATAAAAATTAAATATAAATCCATGATCATACATGTTATCAACCAAATTTTCAACCTAAGGAGCAATAATCTAGCCTCTTTAAATGTGGTGTGACATTGAAACACCTCATATGTTGTGGGTGACAATTATTAGAGGTGAGTCTTTAGATTTAAGGGATATCTCCCTTGAACAACACCTAAAACTAACCACTAACCTATTTGATTTGAAGGAAAATTAATAGAATGATATTAAAGAAGTGATGCACCAAGATAAACTCCACAAGCCTACTTGAACCTGCAATATGAAAGATAATTTACAAAATTGGTCTCAAAACCCAATGTTCTCCCAACAAAAGTGTTTCAACATGAAGGTAGAATGCAATGAATTTATCAATATAGATGAATAATAGGTTTTATCATAGACACTAATAATCTTATTCATAATTAAAGACACAAAAAACAACCATTTACACATTATGTGACTTGTTAAAAGGCATATTACTCACACAAAGCATGAAAGAGTGAGATGAACATAAAGAGAGATAAATATCACTTACCATTCAACCATAAACTACTTGACACACTTATGAAATAATTTGAGAAACTAAACCAAAGTGAAAAATTTATTCAAAGGAAAAATCAATAGTCAATTTAGTAAGGCTTTGCCATAGCAAATGTGGATGCATTACAATGCCAAAAGAGGTAACTTATATAGAGAAATGAGGAAGAAAGAGAGAGAGGGGTGTAGAGGAAGGAGATTTTCAAGTGTCTATATGAGATTTAAATATAAGGATTTAAAAAATATTGAAATAGATCCTTTAGGATATATGTCTCTCCTCTAAATATGATCTATTATCCAAGTGGTGTAGGAGTTAGAAACTTAACTTAACACCTTACACATCTTCTTAAAAACTATCCCTCTTTGCATATGAGAAGTGAAAAATGAACCTTTTCATAATAAATTCTCCATGAATGACTTCAAAACTTTTCATTTGACACCTTAACTACATTTATAAAATCATTTGATTTGACATTTCAGTGGCAATCATCATTCATATGCTTAAGTGTCTTGAAACCCCTTCATCTAGCACGCCTAGCCTTGTTCAAATGGCTAAAAAATTTACTTCAAATTAATAAGGTAACTCTATCTCCAATAAAATCATTAATATACCTTATCATAATTGAATAAATCCATTTTAGTTCAAGGAACAAGTCTCAAGACCTCATTTTTCTCCTCAAGCTCTCATTAGGCATATTTTCCTTATATCCCTAATATCTTGTAAACCTATTTGTGTAGTATAGTGTATGGCTGGTATTAGGAAAATGAATACATATTTGAGGACTTGGTATGGATTTAAAACTCCATACCAAGTTTTAGGTCCTAAGAGTGAGTGGAAGTAACTTTTTCATAGTGTTTTCTTCTCCTAATTAGGCCTCCTTGTCTAGAAGATTGGTTTTATGATCTAGATCACTCCCACATGTGAAATGAAAAAAATAATATGATTAAATTTCCACAACTTATCACCAAAATTCATTCCAAATTTGATTTTTTAAAACCTTGTGGAAGTGTGATAACCATGAAATGGTCTTGAAACCTAGTCTCTTTTAAGCCTGTTAAAGATTGCCTTGAAAAATGAGGTCCATTTGATCACTTTCAGGATGTCTTGTATGTATTTTTATGATTTAATAAGTGTAACACATATAAAATGACATATTACAATAGTTTTCAAGTGCTCCACTACTCAAAACCCTTTAAAACACTAAAAAACATACAAAATAGGGCATTTAATGTAGTCTATACATTTGTAAGTATATAAAAAGTACAAGGTTGGAAATTACTTAGAGTGATAAATAATATCTAGGATGTCTCAAAATAAACTCAAGTCATTAAATTCACTTTAAAGGTTCATCTCTCTCAGTTGATCATTACTAGGGTTTTAGGAGGGTTTAGAGTGACTTAGGTTCTTAATGATTATTCATAAACCCTAAGGCATTTAAATCCTAAATCAATGCCACAAATCTCAAGTGGATAACCTATTAGTAAATTTATATTTCAATACCTAGAAGTTTATCAACCTCATAACTTAGAGTCATGATCCATATTTGACACTTGGTTGTTAGTCATGTTATGAGTTGAGATGGGTGTCTAGTCAGTCCACTATCTAGTCATGATTCAAACTTGCCTTAGTAATCCTTGTAGGTGTTTGTAACTCCTTTAAATATTAAGTCATGTAGTCTCATGGTGTAAAAAGTACCTAGTTATCCCTTATCCACCTTGAAGGGTCATTAACATAAGAAAGATGTAGTAATGAAGGCAAATGGAGGAGATAACTTGATAAAAGTATAAAGGCACATTAATCCTAGACACTCATCAGAGGTATGCCCATTTTTGAGCTTTCAAGGATAATTATAGAGAAGTTTATGAGGTATAATTAAGGTTTAATTGATCATTGAGGTGTTCCATATGCATTAATCTAGTGATCTAATAGAAGAGTCTCTTTTAAATCTATATACTTGAATATAATCAATGGTTTTGACCATAACAAGATGCTATTTGGCATTAATTAACCACTAGATTACTCCATAAACCTAAAAATGACCTTATTAGCCTCAGTCAGTCATTATGGGATGGTTTCATACCTCATTTAGGCCCATTAGCACCCTAGTCAATGCTTATTTCCTTCAAAATGGGCCCACACATGCCAAACTATGACATTTTAGCTTCCTCACATTGTACCACTAAGTCAAAATGATGTCTCAACCTGTTTTACCTCTAAAAAATCATTTGTCTACATTTTAGGTCTGAAGTAAGAATATTTATAATAAAAATGGTAGTTTTTAGGTGTTTTCTGAATAGTATGAATCCATATTATATAAACCAACTCAATTAAGGACATGTTATTATAAAAAGAGGAAAGAGAGGTCAAATGGTGAAAATATCAATGCTTTTTAGTGTTTGTGGATCTCAAAACCATTAGTCCTCTAATTCAAGCTCAATAGTATGCTCAGAAGACCCCTCAAGTTCATGTTTATTCTATACAACAGAAGGTGAGTGGAGGTCTAATATCTTACCCATGGAAAGTAGACTCAGGGAGCTAATCACCCATGGAATTTATTTTGAAGTTAATTGATTATCCTTTATGAACATTCATTAATTATTTAGGGAACTTCTATACCCTCATCATTTACATAGGCACTTTTAGAGTTAATGGTTTTCAAAGTAGTTTAATTTATTTTCTAAGACTAATCATGCATCTTATTTTTTTAAGTCTTGAAGAGTCCTCTCATGGTGATTTCATAATTTAATCCAAATGCGTGATATTTATTAGGATGCAAACCTCTTTAACTAGTTTCTATGCATGGTCTATAGATCAGTTTGTGCAAAAGACAAGGTTTAGGTGCCTCCATCAAGGGTTATAAGCAAATATTTAAAGGTTGTACATATGTTTTAAGGCTCTCAAATATTTCTTGATCCAACGGAAGATTCAATACCCCATTGTCACCTAAAACTATATTAAGAAGATTAAATTATGTGTGTATGAAAAACATTGTATAATAGACTATGTATATATGGCCCAAGTACACCTACAAGGATCTAATGCACCCAAAATAATGTGAAAGAAGTGGTAAAGTAGTGGTGGGTTATTGTTATGCCTTTAAAACATCTTTTATAACCCCCCATGATGGCCTCAAAATCCTACATATCACTTCCTTGTCTCCCAGTTACTTAGTCACAATTTAGCGGTGTTTAAGGGTTTTTCTTATATAATAAGGTATTTCTAAGAATACGAGGTTTCATTTTAAGGCTGTATAAACCTTAATTTTTCCTCTAACATTTTATGTTTCCTTGTGTATGAATTATAATGTTTTTAAGATCTACTTGGGTTAGTATTAAGAGATTTCTTATTCCCATTTCATGCCCATTCCATATTCATATGGTCTCACTATAGTTTCACTACTATTTTGTGATGTTACTACTTTATTTTCATGCTCATCTTAATCCATGTGTCTCCACTATCACCTTATTGATTCTCCCAACCTTCCCGTAAAGATAGATCATCCCAAGTTGATCCCCACACTACAATAGACCATTCATACCATTAATATCATTAGAAACTAGACCTATATGGTCATATGACATCCTGGGAGTGTAAAAGAGAGCACCTATAGTCAGCCACTAAAGTTACTACAGCAGGTCCTCAAGAGGAGCTATATGAATCATACAAGGTGTAGGGTTTGAAATGAACATCATGAAATGTGAATTCCACCCATGATATAGGTCTCAAACACCCTACATACCATCTCACTCCTAACATAGGCCTGGTAGCAAATACTGTAGACAATACGAGGTAAATGAAGGTAACAATTGGCATTTCCAGTCTAGATTGGGGTTTATACCTCATATGAGGCTAGATAAGTAGAATACATAAAAATGGGATAAAAGTATAATATTTTTAAGGGTTTACCAATGATATTAATTACCTCTATGAGGGCATGATGACATCATTACAATCATTAGACTACATAAACATATGCACATGAAAGGTTCAATCCCAATGGGAGATGGAGTCTGAAGGAAATAGTGTTGAAAAGACACCAATTAGTCATGATAACCATCCTAATAATGTCAAAAATACTTCATATAATCACCAAAACCCTCAGATCAAAGGCTACAGGTCATCTTCAAGACTTGTTAACAAGTAGTCTAGAGCTAGTTTTTAATAAAATGATGGTTTGGGGCCCTTATAAGCACAACTAGGCCTCCAAAATAAATAAATATGGTGGTAATGACCTAAGAAAGAGGCACTTATGTTCATTTGGCTAAGAAAAATAGTGGATATAATCACTATTTTATCTTAGACTAAGGATTATCTATCTAGGCATACATTGAGGATAAAGACACATATGTGCTATGAGAAGTTTGAAATAAAGATGGGGTCCAAGGGAAGTATTGTTTCAAGTTGGAATGATTTTTAGGGTCTTATAAAACCCATACTAAGGTCTAATAGTCATATTTACATTCAAAAACTTGGATATGTGTTGATACAAGCAAGTTGGTAGACTCACATACAAGTCTTGGTGGTATCTTGAGACCTTTGCAAGTTGTTGTGATCAATATAATGGCCCAAGTAAGGAGTGGGATAATTTTTTATACCTAATAAATGGGTTTCAAGTGTTAAAAAGTGGAAAAGTAGTATAAATATCATAAAAACTAGCTTGAGCCAGTCCACCTATATGCAAGTAATTCAAGGGGCATATTCACATGCTCACCCACTTCACCAAAAGCATCCTATGATCTAGATATACTAGGGGAATTTAAGTCTCATAATGCCATAAAAATTCATGGAATTTTGATTATAAATGGGGTTATAGACTATATGAATGATTTCTAAGAAAAGAGGGACTCAAAATTGCCTATAAATAACCCTAACCCCAATTTATAATTCTCTTATCTCTATGAAGAATTTGCATGGGAATCCAACCTATTAATGATAAAATGGGGGGTCAATTCCATAAAAATCCATGACCTTTATTTTAGGGTTGGATGTATGTACTCTATGAACCATCATGAAGATGATGGAGATCTCAAACCCTATACAAAGCATATCAATGACTTGATGATGAAACATCACTCCAAAATCCACCTAGATGTAGGGTTTCAGCCATGAAATAATATTTAAGGTCTTTTGATGTCCCCTGAGAACCACCATGGCTCCTTGGTTGGCATGTACAGGGTAATAGTTGTATATAAGGATCCTAAAAAAGCCAATTTGAGCCCAAAAATTAGTATACAGAGGATATTCATGTGAAATATGAGTTGGAGAAGGGAAACGGACTCCTGAAGCATATAAATAGGTATTATAGTGGTCTTCATGTTGACCTTCATGATTGCTCTATCAAATAGAAAGTTACAGGTCTTGGTACACTTAGCTATATACACTACAAGGAGGGTAGTTGGTATAATGATGGTAATAATACCAATTTTTTATGTGTCCAAGATGTTCTCCCATCCATTTAGGAAGTAATTATGGTTCATATATCAAATATGGATGCCAAAGTCTATGTTCCAAGTCTACAGACTAGACAAACTTCCAAATCCCATTAGGAATATGATTTCAAAAGTGAAACAAAAGAAAAGATAAGAATTATGGATGCTTATAAACCAAAAGGGGAGGGATACCAAAATATTTTAGGGCCCTTGGAGAAGTTCAATCCCCTAGGAAAGTCATCAAGATGAAAATTTATACCTGTAGACATGTAGAGGCTACTCAAAGAGAAAGTTCTTCATAAGAGGAACACCTTCAAGTTCTCATTAAGACTAAAAGGTGATGCTTGGGAAATATAGATGTTCATGGGATGTGAGATGACTTAGTATCTTGGTATTGGTGTACATAGTTCATAAACCCAAGCTTATACCTTCAAGAACCAAGCCTAAAACTTCTAAACCCCCTAAAACCTCCTTTAAATCCTAATAATAACCAGTCTAGAGAGGTTTATTTAAAAATATATTATTTTTCTCAAAAATTCATAGTTTTTCATTTAGATCCTATTTTCAACTCAGATGGGTCTCAACCCATGGTCTTGGATGGTACAGAGACTATATGGATGTCTCCTAAACAAGCAAAATTGTAGGGTTTCATTCAGAATCTATGTTAAAATGCCTATGGAAGAGTTCCAAACCATGAAGGGAGTAATTTCATGACTTTTTATATCTATCTAACAAAAATATAGCCCATGAAATTAATTGAAACTATTCTCACCATCTCCTTCAAAACTGCCAGTCTATAAGGCAGTCTAATTGACCTAGTGAGGTAAAGCTAATGTGTGTTGTAGGTGAAAGACTCTTCAAAAATCACAAGGAAAATGTATTGAAGACTATCTAAGGATTGTGTTTTATTATTTTTGCCAAACTAGTGTTTAGTTCTTAAATAATAAAGGGTTTGGAGTAAGGGGAAAAATCTAATCTAATATGGTATAATATAGATGTTGATCATATTAATTACATAGGGAAAAAAAGTAACTTATCTAGAAAAGTAGTTGAGACAACTATTTCAAAGCATAAAAATTGCTACATAGGACTAAAAGATGTTAAGAATGTAGATATATATTTCATTTAGTGAAAGGATATGAACACCAAAAAAAAAGATGCTTCAGGGTCTGGTGTTATAGTCTAGGTCCTGCTACTATTATCCAAATTGGTCATATAGATCTATGGTTTCTAGGTTTTGTATGTTGTCCTTGTGTGAGCCTACCTATGAAATTTTGAATATTGAATGTTGATGGATCTTGTTGTAGATCTATTTTAATATTAAACCCTTGGTTCTATCTACACACATGAAACAAAAAATACATCAAAAGGAAAAGGGGCAAAATTGGGTTAGAGAAAGTATGATCACACGATCTAAAACCCCTATTATCCTGATCACTTCCTACATTAATCCTTAAGCTAGGGTCTTAGATATTATGCAATTTTCCCTTAGTGAATGTGCATAATCAATGAACATAGTCGATGCAATAATGAACTTTTACCTAGGACCTTCCTTGAACAAGCATGCAAATCTATGTGTGATGCATAATGCTGAGCTATACTATTGACTAATTTTTTTAGTTATGTAATATGTTAAAGTAGTAAGTGCTAGATATAAAATGCCTTGTGAAGTCCTTTATATAGGAGACTCTTGATTTTGAATTTAGGAACTTTATTCACATTTGGTTGACATTAGAAAGATAAACAAAATTTAAGGATGAAGCTAAGAAGGGATTGGGACTCATTAAGTGAGGAAGCCTAATTATTAGGATTCAAAATGGTAATTAGATAGAAGTGTTAGAAATGGGACACCCTAGGGTCCATTGTTATAGTCCAATTTTGATGATCTTTTCCTATAGGATTGAGACCTAAGGGATAGGATTGGCCTAGGAAATCTAACTTGGCTAAGGTGGAATGACCATTTGGAAGGTTAAGAATGACTAGGAATAAGCAAAAAGGTTAAAAAATCAAAAAACAAGACCAAGACCAAGACAAATAAAATAAAATAAAATAAATGATATGGCTAATGTGAATAAGGCCCATATTCTCTAGTTGGAGTCTCCTATGAAAGAAATGTGAAAATACATTATATGTGTGGTTGCTTGACCAATTTAGGGTGTATATATTTCCCCCTTTTTATTCTATTGATGCAATGATATAAATTACTAGAGTAAAAAAATGAGAAAGAAATGCGTACTTGAACCTACCTACATGGAGATGAATGTGTTTCAAAAGGGTCTAACTCACTTCCTATCCACGGAAGTGGATGGAGAGCCAAATAGTGCCTAGAGAAAGAAGGAATTCTTTAAATGGATTCCCCCTATACTGAATCTGAAAGTGGAATCCATGTAACATGGATAAGGAGGACAATGCTTGTCTCTTATGCTGAATCTAGCTAAAAATGAGCAATGCTCAGAGGCCCAAAAATAATGGTTGTCCTCTATATCACATAAACTCATGTAATATGGAATGTGTGTATAAAATCTATATGCTATGAAGATCAAGATCTATCATTCCCCTACTCTCAATACCTAAACTAGAACTAGAAATTCTCGAAGGCCCAAAACCAATGTTTATCCTCTGTCTTGCATAAACTCATATAGTCTGGGTCTAGGTAATGCAATGGACTAACTATTATAGATGATAATGTGGTCCAACCTAGTGACAACCTAGGTATAACTAGGTGTAATCTAAAACTTTGGTTAATGTGTAAGAAGAGAATGGCATGTCTTGCCATTCCATATATATAATCATGAGTGATGAAGAACATGGAAATTTATTCTATGCCCTCAAATATGGTATGTGACTGCTGCATATATATAATATGGTAATATGTATAACCACATGTGAAATGAAATATCCTACCATGTCTCATGTGAAAAATTGGAGATCAAAACACTGTGCTCTGCAATATTCCTATAATATGTTATCTGAACCTGTAACTATGTCATGTTGTATGCAGTTGTATGTGTGAGATGTGTATTAATGTACATGCCCCCAAAATTGGTATCTGACACTATATCTATATAAAATTCACTATGAATCTATATAATGTGAACCACTATATCTAAATAGTCTTTGTATTTATAAGTTGAAATCATTGTCGATCCATATGATTTGAACCACTATATCTAAATAGTCTGTGTATCTAAAAATTGAAGGTATATCCATTTGAATTTCTTGCGTAATGATAAGTGACCCATTTAATTTAAATCACTATATATTTCAACTAATTTGAACTAAATTTGATAATCTAACTACTATATGTGTATGAACCATGGTGTATCCACTTATGAGAGTGGATGGGCATGCTGGGTAGGTGTAGAAATAGGAATAGTAGGAATGGTGCCCCCCTTTTGGGGAGAGGGATGAAACTTGTGATAGAGGAGGTTGATCCAAAAGTGATGACTGGTGGTGTAAGTAGAAATAAGGTTGGCTTATTATGAATAGCTTGAGAGGTTGTTTGATTGATTAGATGGAGTTGTTGAAAGTGGAACTAGTTTTGATTGGTGATAATCAAGGCGTGTGTCTAAGTATAAAATAAATATAGAGATGTGCATGCCATATTAGGAAAATGAAGTAGTAATAAAAAAAATCTTACGTGATATCAAAGGTATCATTGTTATGATTCTATTGAAAGAAATGGTTTGAAAAATAGAGTTATGGGGTTCAAGTTATGGTCAAAATAGTATTTTATTCTAAATGAAAAAGTTGGCTGATATAGGAAATATAATGATTATTGATTCATTTGTGCATTGACTAGGTTGATATTGTGAGCTCTTGGAGTGATAAAATGCCAAGGACACAAGCACCCAGTTTGAGTAGTTGGTAGCCTAGGTTCAGGGTGGTGGTCATGTTACCTTGGTAAGTAACTAAAATTCTTGATGTTTATCTATTTTGAAGCCTATTTTTGGTACTTTTGAGTTGTTGAAAGTGTCCTAGGAAAATTCCACTAGTTCCAACGCTCCTATCCTACATCCAGTATTGTCTAGGTTTTAGTGCTCCTATCTAGGTTGTAGTGCTCCTATCCAATGATGTTGTCCTATACTTAGCATTGTTAGCATTGTTATCCTACATTATATAGAGGCCTTATAGAGGATTTCTTGGGTGGGCCAAGGATGGAATGTAGTTATGGTATACGAGGGTTAGTTGTTGGATACATGACCATTGGGTCAGAATATACAAGAAATTGTAGTATAAGTGCATGAATAGATAGTTTGGGGTATCATAGTATGTGCCCTTAGTATCACAGGTGTGGGTGAGGAATGCATAGGCACTAGTGAGGACAAGATCTCATGTGAGGCCCATAGAGGTTGAGCTAGCACCATTACCTTTAGATGTGTAGGATATAGATATATAAATTCCTAATGTGTATGATGTTAGATGTACATATGCATATACTACATGGTAGATGAGGCATTGGTGGGATCCATTGTAACCTATTGATGGAGGGGATGCTATAGAGTATGAATATCCTTAGTCAATCTAGATGATGGGAGGTAAGTAGTAATTTCATTTAAATTATGTACAAATTTGTGTTTTTATTTTTTTTAATTTTTAAAGCATATAGCCAATGTAATGCCCTAATTTTTGTGTGGGTGGAGTGGGAGGTGTGTAGGATGAGGCACATGTTGGGGTAGAGAGTGAAGATGATGACTATTGGGAGACCATCATTGAGTCTACACTCTGAGAGCTCACATGACATGTTCTTGATGATGCGGTGGAGAAGGGATTGATAGAGCGAGTGATGGTTATGGCTGGTATTCATGATCATTTATTTAATAGGGCTACTATAATAATAAATTCATATGTTAGGGTAATAGGAGAAGAGATGATCTGAGAGATGAGATAGATAGGCATAAGATGCCTTGACTTGATTATGGTTCTATTAGCACGAGGATCATGGATGAGTACATATACCTTCAGAGGTGGTATGAAAACTTGCATGAGGAGTATGGTAAGCTACTGGAGTGAAAGAGTCATCTTAAGAGGCATTTTAGAGATTGAAGATGTGTGGACCCATCAA
Source organism: Torreya grandis (assembly GCA_037957365.1). Classification (NCBI taxonomy): domain Eukaryota; kingdom Viridiplantae; phylum Streptophyta; class Pinopsida; order Cupressales; family Taxaceae; genus Torreya; species Torreya grandis. Next base: position 579,586 of record JARHVA010002329.1, read on the forward strand.
GTGCTAGAGTGGATTATGGGACTAGTATTGGTGGGGAGAGTGAGACTGAGAGTGAGGGCATGACACCCATTAATGATTGATTATTTTTGATACAGTGTATATGTTTTTGAAAACTTGTTGTGTGTGTGTGTGTGTGTGTGTGTGTGTGTGTGTGTGTGTGTGTGTGTGTGTGTGTGTGTGTGTGTGTGTGTGTGTGTGTGTGTGTGTGTGTGTGTGTGTGTGTGTGTGTGTGTGTGTGTGTGTGTGTGTGTGTGTGTGTGTGTGTGTGTGTGTGCGTGTGTGTGTGTTGGCTTGATTTTTAATCTAGGTGTATTGTGTTATATATTTTATAATAGATTTGTATATTTATTATAAATGGTTGATTATAAATAGTTGATTTGACATTAATGTTAAGGTTTCATATGTTTTGGTAAAATGGTATTTGGGGTTATGATTTAATTATTGTTTATAAGTGTGATTTTAGTCTTAATTTTGAATCATGTGTATGTAAAGAATTTTATTTATTTTTTAATTTGTAAATTGATTTGGTAAAGTGAATTGGTTCAAGATTGGTAAAATGAAATATTGGTGAGATTAAGATTTGGCTAATGTGGTTTGGATAGGGATGGTTATTTAAAATTAGGAAAGTTAGTTTTTTAGTAAAAGGGGATGTAAGATAGTTCTCTATGCATATCACTTCCCTAAGAGTGGTTCAAGAATGCAAAGGCTAGCCCTTTGGCTCCATCATTGCATATTAAGTGAAGCTATGTAATCAAGCATGTGTTAATCAATGTTTGGACTATATGTCTAATCCCTCTAAGTAGGTTTCTCAAGAATACAAAGGCTAGCCCTTTGGCTCCATCATTTCCCTATGAAATGAATCTATGAATTGATATCACTATGAATGTGTATTGTATCACTATTGTAACCCTAATGGACAATTAAAAAAGTACCCATACTGCTCATGCTATGTAAGAACATGTGTTGTATCTGATACTATTTGTTGTGCACTAACTATAGCTATGCATGGAGACTCTACAAAATTTAACTTTACTATATTGTAATTGAAAGTGTGTGTTATGAAGAAGGCTTATATATCCAAAATTGTAGAGGATTACTGCATGAAATAACACCTTATGGCCTCTAATGTGATGTATATGACTAAGCAATAGATCAATCTAGAACTATAACCTATGATGGGGGCTCATCTAATATCAATCATAGTGGGTTACTACATGAAATAGGTACCTTAAAGCTTAGTTATAGTGAATATCTCTCTAGAGCAATAATCTATGATGTGGGTTCATCTAATCTTAACCATAATAGGTTATTACTTAAGATAGGACCTAGAAAACTCAACCATAGTGAATATCTCTCTAAAAATTTACTCTTTTTCATTGCGTATGACTATGATGGATATGTATATGAAACTTCACTATGTACTCTTCTAACTATAGTGCTATATTTAGGGTGCTCTCATTGTACTAGTTTCTAGACCTTTTGAATAGGTGTAATAAGAGATCTCTTATGAGGCTCTATCCTAGAAGCTATATTACTCTCATGATGAGTAATTGATGATTTTGATGAAGGAATATTCTAGGATAACTTAGTTATAGAGGAATGAGGTCTAGGAATCCATGATGGAGGAAAACTTGGTTCCCCTTGTGTGAATGCTATGATGCCATTATCAACACATATATTAATGCAATCCCTGAGTCCATAATAATCATTATCTTTATGTCCATGAATATGATGATAGTTATAAAAGGACTGATGTGACTATCTATGTAAGAGTTGTGGATCTCATCAATGAGTACAAGGTAATGTGATTAACCTCTTATCTAGTAGTGCTAATAATATGACACATGGGCTATCCCACTCTGAATAAAACTATAGTGGTGCCTCATTTTCTATAGTACATACTGTAGGTTGTGATTTGGAAATTGGCTCTCTATTCTTAACTAGTTATTTTTTGGTTGAGGTCTCCTATCTTATTTAGGACATCGTAGATGCTATGTGCTAGGAGGTATAGATGGAGGTATTGCTATGAAATCTAGAGTAATTTGATCAACTGAATCTACCTCAATCAATCCCAATTTCTTTTCCAAAGCTTGATCTGTATATCATAAGTGCCTAAAAGAGGACTCTATCTGATATAATAAATGCTTGAGGAGAGGTTAGCAAATACCCTTAATAAAGATATGTTGAATATTTAAATTTGATTGTTTATATATCAATATTAACATGTGCATGTTGAATCATAAGATATAATCACTAACTAGATTTGAAATTTTCTATTGCAATGTGGCAAGTTTTTCATATGTAACATGAGGGCCCATGTTTTCTATGCAACATCTAAGAAATACTTTCTCTAAGTCAACATATGTGTGCAAAGAGCTAATGGGGAGTAGATGAAAGAACCAATTTTGTGCTTCCCCCACTAATGTCTACTGGAATAACTTAAGTAGAATCAAAGGACTTGTATGAGATGGCAAAGCCTTTTGAAAGGCTTGAAGGTGTACAAATAGATCTCTAGTTCCATCAAATTGAGGAAATGATGGTATCTAGAAATGCTTAGGTAATGAAGCTTTGAAAAATGTATTAAGAAGAGGGTTACCATGTAAATTATTGGCATCCATCTAAAACTTATAAGCCTTATTTTCCAAGGTAAGGAGATGTACTTGGTGTTGTAATTTACCAACTGCATGCATCAAAGAAATAATCTCTGGGGATGGTATATTAGCATCTTAAAATGGTTCATTTAATCATTGAATTTGATCATTTATTATAGCAATAAGAATGCTACATTTAGCAATTGGGTCATAAAGAGGGGGTGTGCTCACTTAAACTTTGGAGGAATGGTAACGTGGACCTTAGTATAAGGATGTGGGATACCATTCTCTTTAGGTGAAGAGTGAGAAATAGGTGTTACTATAGTAGGGGGTAGCTTGGGAGATTCATTGGTATCTTTATGTTTTAGTGAATCACATTATAATTGAGTAGAAGATGTGATGTTATTATTGACATGTGCATTATTTGAAATAGGATCATGCATAGAAATAGAAGTAACATTCTATAGTGCACTATGTTTGAGAGGAGTTAGAGAAGAGTTAGAAACATGAGATGCATTTTATTCTTCACTATGTACATAATAATCATCATTATTCCATTTATTATCATAATTAAAATTTTATTCATAGTCACTCTCATTTTCATATTCATTCACATGTTCACTATCATAGTCATTATCACTTCCATTGTCACTAGGGAGAGGTGTAAGAGAAAATTTAATTATTTTCTAATATGAAATAAATTATCATGTGAAATTAGAATATTGTGTGCATCTATGTTATCCTTGAGTGGAATTCATGCATTATTTTCATTTGTAATATGAGAAGTAAGAGTAAGAGATTTATATTTTAGACATTCTTTTGACAAATTAGAATTGAGAGAGAGAGAGAGAGAGAGAGAGAGAGAGAGAGAGAGAGAGAGAGAGAGAGAGAGAGAGAGAGAGAGAGAGAGAGAGAGAGAGAGAGAGAGAGAGAGAGAGAGAGAGAGAGAGAGAGAGAGAGAGAGAGAGAGAGAGAGAGAGAGAGAGAGAGAGAGAGAGAGAGAGAGAGAGAGAGAAGGTAATACATTCATATCATGAATCCATGGTCTTCCCAATAGAATATGATAATTAAGATCATTAGTCATAACCAATCATAATGTAGCTATTTTTATATGACCCACAATTATATATAATATAATTTGCCTTAATAATTTATGAGACATGTTTTCAAATCCACAAATTTTCATGTTTGATTAAGTGAGATCATTTACCTATATGTAAAGTACATTTAGAAGAAAGATATTGAAAATATTAAGCCATGATCCCTTATCCACCAAGATCAGTTTTACTGCCTTAGTTAGAACACACAATTGAATATGTAATGGGAGATGTTGATCAATGATATGTTTAGGAGCTAGATCCTCTTTCTCAAAAGAGATGTTTTCCTCTATCCATCATAGTGTATTAATGATAGAATAAAAATAAGTTGGTTCAACATTTCTTGGTAAATTTATGTCACATAATGCCACATGAAGGATATCCTTACAAATAGGTGACATTTAGAACAATTCTAACATGGTTATTTTTGATAGACAATCCTACTCAAAAATTTAGGCATACCACTTTCATGTGAAATATTTTTTATCATAAGCATTATAATTTCATGTTCCACATGATATATGAAACTCATTTAATATCTGATAATGAGGATGATATATAATATCAAGATAATTTTGTCACCATACAAAAAAACTAGTCTACATCAGACCATAAAAAAAATTGAGGTATTTCCTTACATATACCTTCTGAACAATATTTTTAATTAGGGTAAGTTCACAAAGTTGGGGGACAAAAAGGGGCCTACCCATGGACATGATTTTCCTAAAATTTTAGAAATCTGAATTTCTGTAGGTAATTTGAGATATCTACACTCTAAATTTGAAGATGGTGCAAGAACATGAAATGTAGAATTTTGAATCTAGTTTACAAAACACTTTTTTTTAAAAATGGCTAAGTATAACTAGGTCAAACATCTAAAATTTTAAGAGGAACTCCTATTTATTTTAATAAAATAGAGTAGATAGATGGTTGTGCAGTGTACCATTTTTTGAGAAGCGTAAAACATTCTTTGAAACCTTTTGGTGAACATTTAGATAAGATATTCTAGTTTGTGACCTATATTTTTTTATATTTTTTCAATGAATAAGTTTTTTTTGAAAGTTTCAAATAAACAAATCTTATAAACTGACAAAAAATACATAGTCAACCATGCGACATGCTTAACTAGCTCATAAAAAAAAAAAAAAATTGAATGTGTGTAGATTAGGCCTAGTTTGTTACCATATAACTTGTTTTGCACTTGGATCAATGAAACACAAATTACATGAATATGTATAGGCATGTATATTTGTAACATGTAGTGGCCTAAAGAAGGTATAGTTAGAAATCAACATAGTTTGAAACATTAAATTAGTCCAAAATTTATAAAAATCATATTTTTGGAAAGAGGAGAGCATGCTCTTCATGATGGTATTAAGTTTTTAAAATTTACCATTGAAATTTGTAGTGTTTTTATTGATCAAAGTTAAGTTTTATTGTTTTTATCAAAAATCTTGGACTCAACTATAAATGACAAGTCCAAGCCTTTGGCTCAGGAATCCAAGCCATTCTTGAGCTAAAAGGCTTGGTGTTTGAATTCAAATTCAAATAGCATAATTGTGTTAATAATTCAATTATGTTATATCTTCATAACACCCAAAAAAGTAAATTCATTCTTAAGCTCAAATTTTATATATGTTCCTATATGTTCTTGAGCTCCCTAATAGTAGTGTTATTTCATGTGATACATGAAAGGTCCCTAACTTTGGATAGTGAATTAAGGTGTCATGGTATCACATTAGACTTTCAGAATTTTATGGGTATTTTAATATGTTGACTCGACTACTTATAGTTACTTGGTTTTAAGGTGTATCTCATTATACATTTTATTATATAACTAATTTTATCATAAGATGTCATACAAACCATTTTTAAAACCTATGGCCAAAAATTGGCCTTTGGAGTACCAATCTAGTTGTGCATCTGAAGTAAATTGGGGTTGATTGGAGCCCCTTCAACCTAATTGCATGACTATAAATTATGATTTGGGAATTGATCAGATCCAATTTCATTAGCTCATTTAATTAAATAAACCTTATTTATTTATGCAAGTTTTACATGTATATAATGTGGTTTTTAGCTCAATAAACTTGAATGCCACTAGATAAATAAATGCAAATGTCGTTTATTTCAATTATGGAGTAATTAGGGTCAAAATGAGCCACATGAAGCTATTTTAAATTATATATGATGTGATTTGGAGTGAAATTAACCCTAATGAGATGTCATATATAATTAACCAAAGAGTTGATTCATTTAATTGAGGAGGCATTTGAGGTCAATTTGAACCCCTTTAAGATCAAGATATGATTTGGGGTAAAATTAAGTTCAAGTCTATCATGAATTGATTCAATTAGAAAATTTGTGTAATTAGGGGCGTGATTTGGGAAAAAATTGAGCCCCTAAACCAAATCTATAGCTCAATCAATTGTATAATGTATGCAACATGTATGACTTAACTGACCCTAATTTTATCAAAAATACAAACATGAAGTAAATTATCACAAATAGGTGAAAAAATAGCTCAAATTTTCTTCAATTACCTTAGTGATTGGATCCTATCTTTGATACCTCACATCGTAAACCACGTAGCATTTACCTTAAAACCTAAGCCATAAGCCCTAAATGCCAAACCCTTTAAATTATAGACCTTAAACCCTAAACCACTCATTTTATCCCCAATTAACATCCTTTATATATTAAGAATTAGGTTCATAAGGATAAACTTGGTCAAAATCAAATCACTCATTACCATAATTGACTTAATTAGCTCAATCTCTGATGATGTGGGGGATAATTGAGCCCAAAATCACATTCTTTACTCACAATTATAGGTTCAAGGATCTCAAATTTTACCCAATTACCTTCATGATTGTACCTTATATACCCTAAAACCTATACCCTAAGGCTTAATCCCTAAAGTTCCTAATCCCTAAACTCTAAACTATAAATATAAACTCTTTAAACCTTTAACCAATAATTTTAGCCCAAATTAACATCATTTAGACTAAGAATTAATTTAATAGGTCTCAATTTAGTGTAAATCACATGACTAATTGCCCCATTTGACTGATTCACTCAATCTACATGATGACATGGGGTATAATGACAACCTAAAAACATATTCTATAGTCATAAATAGGTCCAAGTGATTCAAATTGTCCTCAATTATCTTTATGATTGGACCCTTTGTACCCTAAAACCTAAGCCTTATAGGCTTAAACCCTAAGCTCTAAACCATAAACCCTATATTTTAAACCCTAAACCAATTATTTTATCATTAATTAACATCATTTAGAGTAATTATTAGGTATACATTACTTAATTTGGCCAAAATCACATTACTCATTATCTGCATTGACTAATTAGTTCAATATATGATGATGTGGGGGCTAATTGAGCCCAAAAACATAGTGAACCCTATGTACACCCTAAACCATATATACATTAAACCCTAAGCCCTAAATAATAAAACCTAAACATTATACCCTAAATTTTAAACCATACTTTCCCTATTTACCAATTGATTTAGCCCCTTTAACATCCTTTATAGTAAGAATTAGGTTCACATGGTATGGAGTGATTAGACCTTACATACACCCTTTAACCTAAACCCTATTACCTAATCCCTAATACATAAACCCTAAAATATAAATTTTAATCCATGTGTCCTAATTCCCTAATCCCTAAACCCTAAACCCTATGCATTAATCCCTTAATCCCTAATCTATATTAAGAATAATGCGATCACATTATTGAATAACATGATTACATTATACAACATGATCATTTTATTTCATAATGTGTTCATGTTTATTCTTAATATAGACAAGACTCACTTTTCAACATCTATTTTAAACCCAAATTGAGAATTCTATCTCCATAAACATACTCTACATACATTTGTGGGACCTGTGGGATCTATGTAGTTCTTTTGACCCCACCTTTGAAAAGATATCAATTGTCCTTGATGGGTGATGAATCATGTTTGAGTAAGAGGAATATGTTTAAGAATAAAACACTGAGGGAATTATAAGATTTGAGAGATAAACACAAGATATAAATGCATAAACTTTGTTTAAGACAAGGTACAAACCCTAATCCTGATGAACCAAATGCCATAGATAATGAACTAATTGATAATAATGAATTAAAAAATGATGAAGTTGACCATAATTAATTTAATAATGATGAAATTAACCATAATGAAATGAATAATAATGAAATTGATGACAATTAATTAGATAATGTTGGAAGTTTGCTTTCAAAGTTTCAAGTTTTTTATTTTGTTGATGATGAGTATATGTGTGATGCTTTACCCCCCATGAATGAATATAATTTGATGGAAACAAATAATGATGAAATTAAAAATCAAGAAAACTTCATGGAAAAACATAATGAATAAAATGTCATCCCACCTTTAAAAAATGAAAGTAATAATGATTTTGAAACACCCTCTCAATACATTCCACCATTAACAACACTTCTAAGAATTGTGCGTAGAAAAGACATGTACTTAATTAAAGTTGTTAAAAAATATTTTATAACCAATACATAACAAAATGTCTAATTACCATTCAATAAGATTGGCTTAATAAAATTGGGATAGTTTCTTTCATAATTTGGATTATGATAGTCAAAGATGTCAATTAATTGTTTCATTGATAAATTTGATAAAGATGCGATCTATAATGTACACATTAGGACTAAGAACATCTAACATGGATGATGAAAACAATGAAATTTTGAAAATATCCATGATGCACATCATACTTTAGGCCCAAAATCATGCACCCAAGATTGTAATGTTGCCCAACATATACTTACAACTTGTATAGAAAGTGGCCAAACAAGAAAAAATGAATGCTTTTAAAAATAAGCTAAACACAATATAAAACGAAAAAAATTAATGAAAGTAATTGAAAGACATGAAATACTTAATGAACCTAACACCAATGAAATATGGGCATTCTATGATAAACTTCCATGAAAGGACAAGGCTATAGTCGATGCTATCAAAGAGTGAGTTGCTCAATTTTGGAAACACAATACAAGAGTTTCGCCCAATATAAGAGATGTAGTGAAAAGAGAGTTGGTTCTCATAACCATGAACTAAATTCAAAATATTTATTGGATATGACTCAAACAAAATTGTACTCTAAATTTTTGGAGTGTTAGAAGGGCCAATTTTTGGTTAGGAAGCATCAGAATCAAAGTTCTGCAACCACAACTTTAACTTGACAACATTTGTCATCAGTGTTTCCACTCTTCTGAATAATAGTGAAAATGTACTTTTGGGTGGATTTAAATGTTGTGGTCATTTTAAAATGTGTAATTTTCATATCTAGACGTGATCAAAGTGATAGATTCTCAACTAGAGGTCTCAAAGATAGAAATGGTAGTTAGAGCTCAAGAAGTTGCCTAATAAATGCCAAAAAGTTGCATTTTAGGACCCATCACTACAACTTGTGCCATTGATTGCTCTTGAAGGTTCCACTTGAGTGTTCTATGATGTAATTAGAGGGATTAAAAATGTAGGGGAGGGATCTAATAATTCACAAAAATGACTTATAGGTTTTATTTTATGCATGTCTGAACTTAGGATAAAAAATTGCATTTTTCTTATATTGGGAAGGGCATTCTTACATCTAGAATGGGGTGGTGAGTTTGTGGATCAGGCATAATGGAAGGCCAAGAACCTAGTCCTAGATGTTATTCACCACCCCAAACATGTTGTCATTGCCAATTTTTAGTTAAGATTAGGTATTTTGATATTGACACTTTACTTGGAACTAATATTTTCTACTTGTACTTCGTGTTAATCCTTGTATGGTTGAATGGAAATTAATTACTTCTTTTCGAATGATGTAGGGAATGTAGAGGTAGTAGATTCGATTTTCTATTTGAAAGTATCTATAAAAGTTTTGAATTCCAACAACTTAATCAAACTCTTTCCATATTAATATAGTAAATTGTATCTCCATGATTGCTATTCCTCAAACCACCTTTACTTAAGGTGAAACTACCCCTCTATCTGCCTGCAACCACTCAATACTCCACACACATACAACTTAGCATGGGATGTTATCTCTAGGCTTCAATGACACTATCAAACATTTGATTTAATAATTTTAGGAATATTGGTGTATTATTCCTAATTTAACTAAAGGGTTTGAGTAGTAAAATCAATCAATAATTATTCCATAATTAACTTACTAATTTGTTAATTCTAATTGTTATTTAGATTTTCTAAAAATAGCAAGTGAATAGAGAGAAATATAACTTAGCTTAGAACTATGTTGATTCAATTGAGATAGAGGCTAATATTGACTATGTGAGATTGGGACACTATCAAAAAATAAGATCTAGACTTCATTTTTTGATTAGGTAGGAGCATTGAAATAGGATAGGAGTGACACTGACACTGTAGTCCACCTCTACCACTATTATCCTAAGGATCTGAGTTTTTTGGGTTTTATTAGATAGGTCTATGTGACCTTGCCTATGAAGTTTTGGAAACTAGAAGTCTATAGAGATCTTTATAGAGTAGATTATTTCTTTAAACCCTATCTTCTATTGTGCTTTAACCAATTTTGAACAAGAGGGTGGGTTAGTGTGTGTAAGATGCATTGAATGTGCTTCACACCCCATGTGTAGGCACACTACCTATATACCAATACTCTTAAGAGGGATCAAGCCATATGTAGTTCTCCTATTTGATGTGCTTTGTGAAATTAAGCATATAAAGATGCATAATGCTAGACTAGATGTACTTGAGATGGCTAAGGATTGGTGTACGAATTTGAATAAGCATGTAAGTGTATTGGCTAGATGTATGTAGAGAATAGGGAATATTTCTCAAGTGGTCTTTCTTGTATTTTTTATTCCTTAGTGATAGTTACCAACCCCCTCCAAATGATCTTTGAATGGAATTTTATAGGGATATATTGGTCATGAATTGGATTTTCTCACATTAGGCTAAAAAGGATAAGGATGGGAAACTAGAATGAAGTGACCATTAGGGCCCAAAATGGACATAGACAACATCATTGAAATTGAATAGGAGTGACATTGATGCTATACTCCTAATGTGGCACTATTATCTTGAGCAAATGGGACTTAAGGGGATGGATTAATCATGAAAAGATGAGTCTAGCATAGCTGGGATCGAGTTTGGAAGGCTACAAATGACTGAGAATTAGTGAAAACAAGATTATGAGGGTTATGAGAGAAAGCAAGAGGGACCTATGGGTTGGGTATCATTAGCCATGCTCAAGTTACTAATTTTTGCATTTCATATGACTACATTTGCCCCCTCTTTATTCTAGTGATGTAGCAAAGCAAAATACTAGGATAAAGGAAAAAATAGAAAGTGTACTTGAACTTACCTGAAAGGGTGAATCCTGTAAATCTATGTGATGTTGGGTGTGCATATAGAGATCATGCTTTGAAGTGTAAATCTATAAGAAAAAATAAAGAGTAGATCAATTTTTACTAGATACACTATATCTAAAATAAGAATGTACAAAGATGGGTAAGATAGAGAGTAAGAAAAGGTAATGAATACACCTCACCAGGTATGTGAACCAATATAAAACTTATTGTGCTATTGAGTGATGCTAGATGTGTGTTGAACTAAGATTAATATCACAAATGGAACTGAGTGCTCAATTGCCCAAAAGTGACTCAAGAATACAAATATTGGCCCTTTAGCTCGATTGTCACCTACTAAGTGAAGCTAGATGATCTTGCATGTGTTGATCGATGTTTGGATTATGTGTTCAATCCATTTGAATAGGTGCTCAAGAATACAAAGGCTAGCTAGTATTTTGGCTCCATCATTACCCCATGAAGTGAAGCTATAAATTTATACTAGTATATAATGTGTGTCATATGATATGCCTCTTAAATCCCATGAATGTAATGTATCTAAAAATGTTGGCATGGATAGTTGAATGTATACTAGAAACTAGGCCCTTCTTGGCCACTTTGAAAGATGGAGACTAGGCTTATATGAAAGCCCCTTCGAAACTAGTGCACTAGGCTTACATGAAAGCCACTCAAGAACTCAGTAACTTGAGGAGTTAAGATTGTATGAAATCCATTATAAAATTATTCCCACCACCTGTAGATGGTATAAGGCATGCAACTATTGAGAATGCTTGGGTAATACTAAACTCATAAAGAAATAAAACAAATGTGCTGCATACATTACCCATAATCACTGGTGTTTGAAACATGGATTATAATCTAAAAGTTGTACCAATTTCCTTATCTAAAACTAGAAGCAAGAGACATCATGCTGTGTATGATTCCCCCTATATATATGGATTCTCTGAGAAAAACTATACTAAAACTACTAAATCTAGTCTACATTACCCATAAAACAAATGTGTTACATACATTACCCATAATCACTGGTGTTTGAAACATGGATTATAATCTAAAAGTTGTACCAATTTCCCTATATAAAACTAGAATAAAGAGACATCATGCTATGTATGATTCCCCCTATATATGGATTCTCTAAGAAAAGCTATACTAAAACTACTGAATTTAGTCTAAATTGTAGCTGACAAAACTATAACTGGACTTACCTTTCTGTTTGTTTCTAGAAAATCTAGTTTTTATACTATTTGGATAGGAGTGCCAAAAGTGGACACTAGTTTCATTGGTACTATAGTCTAAGTTGGGCACTACTATATGAGGCCAAATCTGATAACTATTCTAGATTTTTTACTGTCTACCTAGTCTATTCTGACTGGTTTGATGTCTAGTTGTTTTAGGTATTTTGAATGCTGCTTTTTTAACTGTTAGGATCTTTGATCTCTATAACAAAAGCCCTATTTATTTCCCCCTCTTTTGAGGGTAGGAATGAATACCCTACATGGATTACCCTTAAAATAAAGATCCCTACAAGTGTTTTATGTTGCACAAATACATGATATAGCAATGATAATTAACAAGATATCTCAAGATATAACATGGGTTATATTGAGAGATTGTTAGATCAACAAGGATATGCATACATAGATATAATAATGTGATAACATGTGAAATGTACTAAACTAATACTAGAAATCTGATTAGTTGCTAGTTGTTTAGTTGTTAGTTGGAGGGATGAAGCATGTTGTCCATCGTGGCATCCAAGAAAGCAAGATAAATGCATGATATGGATCATGCCATTACAAACAATGAGAAGTAAACAAGAAACAAGCACACAAGGCAAGAAGTAATAAGCATACAAGGGTGGCCAAGGAGCTAAATAAATAAGGGACATGGGCACATGTCACTCAAACTGGAAAGCAAGCATACAAGGCATGTTAAAATTCCACATACACATACAATTGAAAAAAATAAGATTGGTGTGAAAGCCACAATCACATGGAATAGTAAAAACAAAGGACATTGGAAAATGTCCTAAAGCACACACATGAATAGAAGCAAAATACATTGGAAAATGTCCTAAGACACACACATGAATAGAAGCAAAAGACATTGGCTAATGTCTTAGGCACATATAAGAGATAAATAAGAACTGATAAATTCAAACAATTTAACTATGCTAATAAGCAAGAAAGGAAAACATGTAATAACTGGGAATATAATTGCATATAACTAATAAAATCAAGAGGGAAAGTATGAAAGACATGTTAGTACAAGACTAGGTATATATTAATAAATACACAAGTACTATATACTAGTGAGTGTTGATAGAGTAATCTATGTAAGCTAGTGCATAATGTACATCAACATGATAACTAGAGTGTGTGGTGTAGGAATGGCATAACTTGGATGGTGTAGTCATGTAGAAGATGCCCCTAGTGGATATGTATATTGATGTGTGTCTTGAATTTAGAATTAGGATGCCTTTGAATAGGTAGAGTAAAGTAATCAAAAAGATAGATATCACTGTACACACTCAAAGAAGATCAAGTCAAGCATGTGGATGTAGATAAATTGACAAAAAATAAGCATATAACAACAAATGTAAGTCTGGAATAGTATTATAAATGTAAATAATGGATGATGCATATAATCAAAATATTTTTAGTGTTTTTAAATGTTATTTGTAAGTTTTTGTATTTTGAAATTTTGAAATTTTTGAGCTATGTATAATCAAGCATAAGAAGCTATGTATAGGTAAATGGGGAAAGGATGATACTAACTAATGAGTCTCATGGGAGACTCTCAATCATGGTGTCCTGTATCAAGGAGAATAATCATGCATGATCATGAAGTATGATGGAAATGCTGTGACTATGGTTATAAAAGTTATATATGTTGTAAATGATCTAAAATCTCTGAGGTAAAAACTAAGTGTGGGGTCCCCCTATGAATTTGAGAAGTGAATGAAACTATAGGGATCTTAGGGACCCATCTAGTAGTAGGGGAAGCTCTTTGAGCATGTGCTCTATAAATAGATGCATGATATTTCAATGATACTACCTTAGGTGTGAACATTGTAGCTGGAGCTATCTAGAATCCTAAAACTATGGAGGTGTATGAACTCTTGATGCTAGTGATGGATGCCTCAACTGTGTTTGAATTAGAACTAGATAAGGAATTATAACTGATGGAAAAACTAGAACTAGAAGCTAAACTAAAACTGCTAACTATATTATAGAATATGGATCAGAAGTGGGGAGTGGTAACTCATATGGAACTCCAACTATAATAACTTGATTAACATGATTGAATTTCATGCATCTATGAACTATAAAAAGTACTACTTGAAGTTTTTGAATCCATGGTTGACCAAATAACATATTAAAAACTTTTATACTAGGAACAATAGTGAATATTGTGGCCACGTGTGTTAGACCAACCTATAAATGAAGTAAAATCTCACTCAATTAACTCTATATGTGCCTAATCTATCTAACTATAACTATGTCCATCAGGGTAATATCCTACTCTAAATATCCCAAATGCTAAAATAATGTCATAGTACACATGTTCAAATTGGATCCATTATCTATGAGAACACTATGAATAGGATGATTATGAATGTGAGCTCTAATAAAGAGTGCATGATAATTCATATCATCCTCAATGATCTCCTACTCTGAGAATGAGATGAAAGGTCTAGCTAGAACTCTAGAATTATATACACCAATCATGATGATCAAAGGATGTAACTCAACTAAAGATGCTCTATATGTATCTAGTGGGGGATGTGCATGATATGCATGATAAACCCCTAATGTATCCCTTGTCGCTTATTTAGAATGTTGTGAAAAAGGATCTAAAAATATTTTCAATGCTTTATCCTATGTTGGCTTAGCCTGAGGAGATTCAACTGAAGTTCCACGATCAATATGAATACCATCTATTAAATCTTATATCTTATGTCTCAAACTAATGCATCTATTTTTTGTATGGCTTAGTGCCCTATGAAACTCACAAAATTTATGTTGATCATATCCCCATGGAAGAGGCTTTGTTGGGTCAACTTCTCAAATAGGAGGAAGAGATATGATGCTACATTCCAATAGTTTCTATAAAACTCTGGCTAGAGAAATTGGTAGATTGGTAGAGGTACATCGAGGAGGTGATGATAAAACCACTCACTGAGGGGGTTTTGAAGATGCATTAACTATAGGTTTATTCTGACTCTTATAATCATTGACCTTTACTTTGTATGGGACTTTGTTTTTACTCTTATTTATTGTGTTTGAGATATTTTTGTACTTGAGTTTTCCCATTGAAATTAACTTGACTTCTCTTTCCTTTAGTGTGTGACATAGTTCAGTGAAAGAAGAGAATCTTTTGAACATAATTGATTCATGCAAATCTGGTAGAAGACTCAATTTGAAGAGATCTTGTAACTCTTGATCGGCTATGGGGATAGTCATCTTAGCCAAGATAATCTTATATCGAAGAACATAAACCGTGAGATTCTCATTTGACCTATGTTTCTTTTGTGCAACTTGAGCATATGAAACCTTATCACCAATGTTAATGCTAAAATGAGATAAAAACATGTCGGCTAAAGGATTGAATGCATTAACTAACTGATTTGGTAGATTGTAGAACTATTGTAAAGCATAATCCTTTAGGATTCATGGAAATAACTTGGTAAGTAGCCAATCATTGGGTACATAGTCCAAGGATGCTATGTGAAAGGCTATCAAATGTGTCTCTAGATCACCTTTGCCATCATATAGAGTAAGCTTGGGTTGAACAAAACCTTATGATAAGGGTGTATAAGCAATGTGATATGCCAATGGTGTATGCAATAGATCAAAAGAATCCAAACCCTGTGTAAGTCTAGAGGCACCTTGCTCAAGATGTAGCACCATGGATTGAAGAGATCTAATATCTTACATAATGGTTGCCACATTAGGAGATAGGGATGTACTAGCTATAGTTGGTGGCATAGAGATAGGTTAGGCTACTATAGGGGGTTGTTGAGGTATAGTTTCCCTCGTAATGTCATTTATAACTGGTTGCTCTATGGGAATGGAAGACTCTACATGTTTAGCCTTTTTGATTTCCATGATAGATTGTAAAATAAGAGTAAGATCTTAGGGCTGATCCTAGAGTCTTTCTCAAAAACTTTGTAAAATCAAATCTTTGTTGAGGATAAATTCATTATTAATAATTGGTGAAAGTTAATCAAGTGTTTGATGTGGTGGATGATGCATACTGGTGTTTTTATCACCATTATTATTTTCATACTTCTCATCATCAAAATTATCCTCATTGAAATTAGTGTAATCTGGATGTGTAGAATCTATAACAAGAACTTGAGCTAATTGTTTATCAATGGTATTTGGTTGAGTTAAAGGAATCTAGGTGAATTCAGGAGGGTTTGTACTAATTCTTTCACTTTGTCTCGAAGGAAGAGATGTAAAGAGCTTAAGTGGCATAAGGAAAACAACTTGGATAATAATAGAAACAATTAAATGGATGTAATCTAAACAAGGAATTGGAATATGCATAAAAAAGATACGTAGTTCACACACATGTAAGGTGATACCTCAAGAATCAATGTGACCTAGTGTGGGCAACTAGGGTTTTAAAAAATAATTATTTGAATAATTACTATGAAATTTTGAAAATGAAATTAAATTTTTGAGTTATATATGCAAGTAAAAAAATAAAAAATAACTAGAAAATTAGTGATTTAATAAGACCTAGTAGATGTAACTAGGGTTTTAAAAAATAAATATTTTTGAAAATTATTATTGAATTTTGAAATTTGAATGGATTTTTTGATTTAATAGTGAGAGTAAAAATTCATAAAATGATTGGAAAATTACTAGAAAAAATACTGGGACCTAGTATGGGCAATTAGGGTTTGAAAGAAAATTATTTTAAAATTACTAGGAAATTTTGAAATTTAATGCTAATTTTTTATTTTATTATGCAGGTAAAAAATCAAAAAAATAGATGAAAAATTAGGTGTAAATTTACCCTAGGGTTTCTAAGGTTTTTATGTACAAACAAAGTAAGTTGGGTTCACCAAATGATTTAACAATTTTAGGAATATTGGTATATTATTCCTAATTTAGTTAAAGGGTTTGAGTAGTAAAATTAGTTAATAATTATGCCATAATTAACTTACTAATTTGTTAATTCTGATTTTTGTTTAGATTTTCTAAAAATAACAAGTGAATAGAGATAAACATAACTTAGCTTAGAACTGTGCTGATCCAGTTGAGCCAAAGGCTGATATTGACTATGCAGGATTGGGAAACTATCACAAACTAAGATTTGGTCTTCATTTTTTGATTGGATAGGAGTGCTAAAAATAGATAGGAGTGGTAATAGCACTATATTCCACCTTTTCCACTATATTTCTAAGGATATGAGCTTTCTACATTTTCTTTGATAGGTATGCATGACCCTGTCTATTAAGTTTGGCAACTGAAAGTCTGTAGAGCTCCTTGCAGAGTAGATTCTTTCTTCAAACCCTATCTTCCATTATGATTTGACCTATTTTAAGCAATAATGGGGGGGGGTTGGTATGTGTAAGAGGCACTTGATGTGCTTCATACCCCATGCATGGGCACACTACCTACATACCAATACTTTGAAGAGGGATCAAGCCATATGTAGTTCTCTCATTTTATGTGCTTTGTGCAATTGAGTATATGAAGATGTAGAATGTTAGATTGGATGTACTTGAGATGAATAGGGACTGGTATAGGAATTTAAATAATCTTGTAAGTGTATTGTCTAGTTGTATGTAGAGAATAGGGAAGTTTTCTTGAGTGGTCTTGCTTATATTCTTGCTTGCTTAGTGATAGTTACCAACCCCCTCCAAATGATTTTTTAATGGGATTTTATAGGGATCTATTGGTCATGGATTGAATTTTCTCATGTTAGGATGACAAGGATAAGGATGGGAAACTAGAAGGAATTGACCATTGGGGCCAGAAATGGACTTGGATAATAGCACCAAAAGTGGAAAAGAGTGGCATTGGAATATAGTCCTAGTGTGATGCTATTGTCCTAAGTAGAAGAGACCTAGGGGGGTGGATTAGTAATGGAAAGAGGAGTCTGGCTCAGTTGAGATCGAGTCTAGAAGGCTAAAGATGATTGGGAATCAATGAAAATAAGATTATGAGGGTCATGAGAGTAAGCAAGAGGGACCTATGGGTTGGGTGTCTTTAGCCATGCTCAAGTTACCAATTTTTGCATTTTATATGACTACAACATTAAAGTTTATTCAAATACATTAAAAACACAAAGATAAGGAGGTTCTTCCACTAGACAACACATCTTTTATTGATCTTCATAAATATTTAAAATATGATCCACAATCATATCCTTGTCCTCATGGACATCACAATTATCTATACTCTTTTTCCATCTATCCCTCTTTCCTAAACCTCCTACCTACTCTACTAACTCATACTACTTCCCCCTGCTCTCCTAAACCACACACCTCCATGCAACTCTCTCTCTCTCTTTCTCTCTCTCTCTCTCTCTCTCTCTCTCTCTCTCTCTCCCCCCCCCTCCCTTCTCTCTCTCTCTCTCTCTCTCTCTCTCTCTCTCTCTCTCTCTCTCTCTCTCTCTCTCTCTCTCTCTCTCTCTCCCCCTTTTGTCACCCACTTTTACATGAAAGTGTACTTTAACCATTCAAGGTGATTTGGAGGATAGAATAGGTTTATGATACTGTTAAAGATCAGCTATCAAAGATTAGTTGTAGGAGCCTAACACCCTTAAGGGATAGGTATATAAAGTAATATAACTATTAATGGGTATTGAGTTGGGTCTAAGGACTTAAATGGGGGGTTAAAGTACCTAAAGAATGAGGTGTTGAAGGTGTTGAATGAGTGAGGTGTTAAAGGTTTAAAAATCAATTAAAAAAATGTGCATTAGGCCTATTAGGCCAAATAACCCTTGAAGGGCAAAAGTGCAAGAAAGTGTAAAGGAGTGTGGAGCCTTTGAAAGTAGATTGAGTGGGTGGAATGAAGGTTTGATTGGTTGATATAGGAGCTATTGAAGTGTCTTGAAATTATTAAATAAGAGGAAGGCATATAGGCATAGCCAAGCCTAGGGAATGTATAGTGAGAGAGTGTGAAGAGAAAATGAAAATAGGGGTAGGTTGGAGGATAGTAAAGGAGTTGAGTGAAAAAGAGGTATTGATAGAGATTACTCAAGAGGTGATGGAAAATATAAAGGAAAAATAATCATAGAGTCCATAGAAGTAGTAGGCTTAGTTTTAAGAAAAGATAGCCAAAAAGGCATTAGAGCTAGGTGAAGGTGAAAGATCAAGTTTGCAGGTATAAGTATCAGAGTGAGAAATTTTCATTGATTTATGAATGATTTTATGTCTTTGTATTATACAATTATGAGAATGATGGGTATGGGCCTTAAGTGAAATAAATTTTGCTAATGATCAACTAAAAAGTTGTAAATGGGTGATGAAAAGTGCAAAATAGATAAGAGTGTCATTAGTTATTTCCACTACACGTAATCAAAGGAAAAATTTAATTTAAAAAAATATGGGAGATCATAGATTTACAACATTAAAAATAATAAAATTTTAATCTTAATTTGTGTAAAACATAAATACAATATCTGAAAGATGATAGTTTAGAAGATCAAAACAACACTATACAATAACATTTTAAATTAAAACTAAATGTAAATTAGATAGATTAACATAATTAAAATGAAACCTCCAACAAAATCATATAGGCACATAAACAATGCCAATAATAAATAGATTGTCATGATAGGCATATCAAAAATTACATCTATCAATATAGTATCGAATGCTGGGTGAATGTCATATATGCATATAGAATGCCAAAAATGTGTACATTGCCATATAGGCATACAAAAAAGCACATCTTATATAAGACATAATAATCATCAAATAACCTCCCTCTCATTGCCTTCCTTAAAGAATACTCTCCTTGGGATGCCCTAATAGTAGATGGGGATCCCTCAAATGCCTTGGATTGCTCCAAAGTTTGATTGTGGGTCCTACACTCATAGCTCTCTTGTAGCTAAACTATTCAAATACAAGTATTATTAAAAAATTAATATAAAATACATTCAACCATTTGTTAAGAAATTAATTTCAAACTATAATAAAAAAATAATTTAAACATTCACTTAATGCAAGCTTGCGGTCTTGCTCAATCTTTTTTTGATGCTCAAACCATTCAGTGGTAGGCTCAGCTATTTGAATAATCATCTAAAATAGGGAAGAAACATGATAATTTTACCTATTAATAATCTGAATGGGACTATTACATGTCATGGGATAACCTTGCACACACAATACATTCACATAAGTTATATTTTCCCCAAGTATGTATTAAAATTATTAAAACAAGTCTATTTTTATAATTCAAAATTATAAGTTAATATATACCTTTGTTAGTGCTTGTGTAGATGACATTGTAGTAGCAATCCCTATGCCTATCTCATCTTGCAGTGATGATGGAGTGTTTACTTGAGCCATGAAATGAATGTAAACAAGGTCTCACTTACTTTTCTATAAAATATCAAAGATACACATGGTGAGTTTTTCTCCTTTATTAAACCAAGAGTGTATTTAATAGCACTATACTTGAATTTTGAGATCCTTGATAGATAAATTTAAATTAAAATTACAAGAAAAGTATATATAGACTAAATGTATATAGAGCATAAGATTAACTCAAAATTTTACCTATTTATAAGTAAAAGGTGTCATCCTAACACAAACATATACAATAGTGGATGGGCCAACAGATGGATCTAAAAATGTATATAATTGTTATGTTAAATCAAATCTTACAAATGTTGACTATGATGATGAAGGTATCATCTCCTCTTGGGCCATAAAAATTACATATATATTATTAAACTTCTATGTAAATTAATAGTTAGCTAAATTAAATTTGCAAATATAACTTAAAGTTAACATGGCATTTATATAAAATATACCTACATCTATGTAGTAGTTGATGTCTACACACCAAATATACATGCCAAAAACTCATCACTCTTTAAACCAGTAGTGTCATCATTATCATAAGGTCTATTGAATATAACTCTACAAGATTTGAAAGGGTGGGGTTGGATATGCACATTAGGTGGCATATCTCTAACATTAATCTCTAAGAGCCTACTCATATATTGAATGAATATATCAATGAAATAACTAAGTGCATGCAGGGTGTAGATCTCCATGACCTTTAAACTACAAAGGGGATCTTGGGTTGAAGTTTATTTTGGATATGGATCCTTGAAGGTTGATTAGGCACATGATGTGCACCTAGTTGATCCTTTGTAGAGCCTTTCCCTCAGCCCTAAACTCACTATAATCAAGATAGTTTGGAATATCTTTGAGGACAAACTCATAGTAGAATTTACTCAAAAAATACAATAGGACCTCATGGATATTACATGGTGGATAATCAAACACCATCCACCATTGGTCCTATAAATTATCTATGATTAAATTGTGTTGGTAGTGATGGATTGGGAAACATTTAATAGTTACTATAAATGGTGCATTGGTGGTTGGGTCAATGAATAAGGTATAAATTAAGAATTTTGATATATATTTGTTCTTAACCTCATGTGCTAACAATTTATCACCATAATAAGCCCTATAACTATCTTGATATGAATCTCATATGTCAATTTGACTCATTATAAAATCAATTTAACCTAATAATGACTCTATGGAATTGGCTAGATAGGTGTGGTGGGTGCTGGTGGAAGTGGGGTCCCTCATTCCCTTAATTAATTTTTCAATTTCAATTTTATTTTCCATAATATGGTCAATTAGATTCTCATGACTACTTGGGGGATTTACTGGAACTATAGGAGGGTTAGGTGTAGGCTTAGGAGGAGGTTAAGGTTGAGGAATAAGAGGGTTAGGCTGAATAATAGGAGGGTTAGCAAGATGGGTTGTTCAAAACAAATAAATTACCAATTAAATAATGAAAATGATAAAACATTACTAAAATTTAGGGTTAACATGTGTATATTTTTAGTACTTACCTCTTCTACATCGTGGTATTGTCAATTAGTCAATGTGTAGAGCTTCTTAGAATTAATTCTAGCAACGTTTGGCCTCACTAAGGAAAAATGTGATCGCAGGGTAGAGGAGAGTGAGGGGAATAAAGAACTCAAACATAAAATGAGGAAATTTTGTGTTTGGGTTCACTTTTTTATTTTTGTAGTAAACACAAGGAACATGATCGTGATATTGGTTTTAAATAACATTATCACATTATTATTTTTAAATAACATGATCACATTATGTATTAATGCCATCATGTTATTGATTAGTAATTACTAAGCCATAATTTAAATAATGTGATCACATTATGAGAAACATCCACAAAATTGTCCCCAAACTCCATGCACATACCCATTAGTGTGTTCTCAAATATGATGCTATATTTTATATAAACCTAAAGACATAGCTAAACTAGATACTAGTATTGGTAGATCATTATGAATAATAGAATGTGCACACTCCCAAAGAGAGGGTTGTATATGAGGTATGTTGTTGTCCATAGGTTTAGTCATTACATAATTCTTGTAAAGTTCTCAATCCATATAAAAAGTTTATATATATGATATAATTTTAGACACATAGGTAAGGTGGAAGGTACTACATCCATATCATGAATCCATGGTCTTCCCAATAGATTATTGTTATTGAGATCATTAAGCATAACCTAACATATTGTATCTATTTTTATATGACCCACAATGATATATAATGTAATTTGCCTTAATAATTTTTGAGATATGTTTTCAAATCCACAAATTTTCATGTTTGAATAAGTGAGATCATTTACCTCTATGCAAAGTAAATTTATGAGAGAGATATTTCAAATATTAAGCCATGATCCATTATCCACAAATATCAATTTGACTTATTTATTTAGAACACACAATTGAATATAATGGGAGATGTTGATCAATGATATGTTTAGGAGCTAGATCCTCTTTATCAACAAAGATGGTTTCCTTTGTCCATCATAACGTATTAATTATAAAATCAACATAATTTGGTTCAACATTTATTGGTTAATTTGTGTCACACAATGCCACATGAAGGATATCCTTACAAGTAAGTGACATTTGGAGCAATTATAACATGGTTATTTTTGCTATATTATTCTTAAGTTGGTCAAGATATCATACTTTTTAGTTTGGTTGTCTAGATTTGTGGGAGGTGGTGGAGGGTGAGGAAGAACATTATGATGAATTCCATTTTTTTCTATAGGATGGGTCATCGTACCTCTTTTCATTATGATAACAAATAATGTGAAATCTAATATAAACCTAGGTGAATAATAGGAGTAGGATGGCAGCCAACAATATGGTAAGGTTTAGGGAGAGAAACAAAATGAGTCATACATGCTCTTTGGTATCTAGTGGTAATCAGAAGTAATTTGGATTCAATATTTAAAGAATATGAATTATGAAGGAAGGTTGAATATTTATCATGCTTAATTTTAGCCTTTTTTTATTACACATAATTTTGACCCATTTAATTACATATTTGTTAGAGATATTGTGTATTTTATGAAAGTAACATGTAATGATTAAAATCATGGGTTACATTAGAAAATATATACTATATTATAGGCATGAGTGATTTATATGAATGAGGGGAGATCATAAATCAAGTCTAAATCCATCCTAAATATAGAAATATGAAACCATAGCAAAAAGGATGAAATCATAAGGAAAATCTAGGGTTTGACATGCTCAATATAAGGATTGGGTTCACCAATATGTTTTACCATATTTTAGATTAATGTATATAAATAATATTAAATTATAGAATATTTAGATTTTATAATATCTATCTAAATTAAGAAAATATGAATGTACAAGAATATATTAAATTATACTTTGATATATATGGAAATAATTAAGATGATTAGGGTGTGTAGTTTTTTACTATTTTTGATGCCTGAAACTATGTATAAGCCATAAAAAAGACTAAAATTAAATAAATAATCATTCAGATTTAGAAACTAACTATCTAGACATGTTGGATGAATATGATAGTAGTTGGATGCCTACATTAGATGTAGATGTTTATTCTCTGATGGAATTATACCTATAACCCGTGCCCAACTATTTCACCACAAATCATTGCACCTACTTGTAAACTATTGTTTTGTGAAATTAAAAGCTCATTATTGTGCATTGATCCATAATTTTGTATTCTTCACTTTGAAATCCTAGCTCTAATTTTGACACTAGGTTTACATAAAAACAAGAATGGAAAATATGGGTGTAACTAACCCAAAATTCCCTTATTGAGTGTCTAAAGGCTACCTACATTTATGATACTCTAAAAAGAATTAAAATTAAACATATTACCTTGGTTAGGTATATGTGTGAAATAATGATCCTTTAGTATGGATGCAATCTGTAATCTAACTTTCAACACTTGAAAATAGGCAAAATTGGCTTGGCTTAGGTACTTAAGACTAGGCTATGGCCATCTCCTTCTGACTATTTCTAATATGGAATCTATAGAATTATTACTGTTAATATGAAAATGATAGATACATGCTTAGATAAGTGTCCTACAAATACTTGCTAGATATTACTAGATGGGAATAGGCTTAAACCTATTATTTATAAATGCTAGCCAAAATTTGGCTACCATGAATGAGGATCATTCAAAACTTTAATGAACTTGATCTTAACTTTGTGGATGGTCATTATGAAGGATTTGTATTAGTCATTAATGATCTAAGTTGATAGGTAATGTAACTTCCTTGGCAGCTTACAAGTTCATTAAGGGTGGTCTAGTTGGTACTTGAGTTAAATCATTTTGTTTTGTCATCAAATAGTCACTATGTATGGTCTTCATTATATGCTTAAATTTTTTTAAGGTAAGTTTGACAAAGTTAAGGCAAGTGCAAAATAAATTCAATGTGGAGGCATGCCCAAGGAGACAAGGTGGTAACCCTGCAAGGAACAAACATGGTCAAAATGGTCAAAGAAGTAAACTAGTAAGTTAATTACATTGTTTTTACAAAAAATTAGAGAGTTTAAGGTATTTTTGACAAGATTAAGGTATTCTACTACTTTAGTCTCATTATGCTTTCTAATGTTAAAGGTGAACTTACCGATCATGAGTAAATATGAACATTTTGTCCTTGGATAGAGGTTTTTTAGAGATATCTAACATGAAGTGATGACATAGTGTTGTACTGATTGTACACATCCTCCAAATTTTTTATATAACTAATTTCTAACATTGACCTTCTCTTTATAACTACCATTTATCATTTTACAATGCATAAATGAAGAGTTTCTAAGAGATCTATAGGAAAAAAGGGTGTGAGGCATTTTGTCACTCTCTTCCATATACCTACAGGTCATGGGAAGATGAAGAGTCACTTGGTTTACTATCTCCATCAGTTCCAAGGGTCAAAATAGATATAATGTTGAGAAAAACATGTTTTTGGAGATCTTTTGTAGAGGGTTCTAATGGTTTGTAAGGTAAAAATTCTCCTAGATGTCCCCATGGTCTTCTCAAACCCAAATCCATACAAAAAGTGGAGGCACATATCCAAATAGTTTAAAAACACATTGAATTTCTCCATCGGTCTTCTTCACAAGACAAGCAACATGTTTTCACTTGGTACTTTGAGGAGAGAGAAAGTTATATCCCAAGCTCTTAGCCATAGTAGGAGAACCTCATTCCCTTCCACTTTGTGTTGTTGGTTATCTGGTTAAGTGTAATGTCCCCATTTTTAGCAATATTGATATATCAACTTTTATCCAATTCTAAATTTGACTTAAGCAACTTAGTGTTTTATGAGAGGAACTTCAAGGTTCTTGGAGCATGCAAGTTATGTTCTATAGGGATGTTTTTGTTGGAAGTGAGCTTAGATAGTCTTGAGGACTCCTATGACACTTTGTAGATTGAATTTAGACTTCTAGTGTGTTATCCAAGATTCTTGGAGAGAGCATCTATTTAGAAAAAGTTCCCCGATCGACCCTGATTATCATTATTTATCATCAGTATCATTCTAGTATATTTATATTTAATTATGATGTTTTTCAGTAGTTCATACAACTCAAGTCAATTATTGAGATTTAATTTAATTATTTCACTAATGTTAATTATATAAAATAATTTAAAAATCAACTTAGTGTGATAGCTCGTTGGAAAGGGAATTAAATGTTTTAAATCATGGATGCTTGAAAAAGGGACCTTGCATATCAAATATAATCATTATTTCATAAAAAAGGGTTTTTAGAGCATACAAAGGATTATTTTATTAAAAAGTGAATTTACAAAATATATCTTCTAGAAAGTTTGGCAAAAAAAGTATAAAAGGAGATTTAGAGAGCTTATTTAGATATGCATATTATTTTATTTACTCTTATGAAACCCTTGTGGTGCTATGGGATTGAACTTATTTCATCTCAACCTTCTTGAGGATGGAAACCCTCTTGGAAAATATTAGCCATGATCGTGAAAGATCCTCCTTGGTTAATACTATGTGACTCATTCAGAGTTACAATTTATATAGATTAATTTTCTGATAGAGCTATCCAAAATCTACACATGTGTTGAATGATTTGTGCCATAGTTTATTTTTTGAATGATTATCGGTTAAAATCTTTGATGGCCTAGACATTATTGTAATAAGCTAAGTACAACCCATAAGGGAGATTCTTGGTGGGGCATGACATTCTAGAATCCCATCGCTTGATGTTGAGAATGGAAATGAAGACACATTAGATTCATTTGTGTTATGCTATAATAAAGTTCTTTGTATAATAACTTATTATCTTGTAAATCATCTTCATTTGAGCATGACATCATAGCTATTATAATTCAAGCCTGTATAACATTGAAGATCAATACATTGCTAGATTTTGAGGTTAGATTGTTGTATTATGTATTTTTTATGCATGTCAAGTGTTTATTAAAATGTTCATGATATTTCTATGCATTGTTGGTTTTCCATTTGAATAAATATTATCTCAAATTGCATTTAAATGATCCCATTACAAAACACATTGAAAAAAATAACTATACAAAGTGTTTTATGAAAATCCCACTCACTAGAAGTTAGAAATATTTGTGAGTTTTAAAAAATATTTGGTTTTAAAGTTGGGGTTGGTAACTATAGTGGTATTAGAGCCCAAAACTTCTTGCCAACCTATTAGGTTATTCGCATGTTAGTTTTTTCTAGATGCATTTTAGTGATCAAAACTTTCATGTTGGTATTCAACATTGCATGCCAGTGATCCACACTTGCATGTTCATTTTAAGCTTTACATGTTAGTGATCGATACTTGTATGCCAATTTTGATTCTTGCATGTCAGTGTTATGGACTTACATGTTAATATTTTGGTATTAATTTATCATTTGAATCGTGAAAGATAGAAAGACAATAGATTCTTTGCTTTAATATTTTAGACAAAATTAGGCTAAAATTGAAAAGAGGTTGAAAATCATAGAGTCACTTAGTGAAAAGGATTTTGGAAATAGGATTTATATAACAAGTAGGGATCTTGAGTTTCTACATTAGTTAAAGGATTTTTTGCTCAATATGTTAAAGGTGGTGGAGAGTAGTTTGTCTATGATAGATAAATCATATTCAAATAAATTGATTTGGGAAATAAATCCATCAATGACTTCTTTGATTAAGCTAATGCTTATGAGACATCCTAATAAATAGGTAAGACTTGATGTCATTTATTGCCTTAGTGAAATTACAATAAATTTAGCACCTGAAGCACCCTACAATGATGACAT